>LS487506.1:71146-84218 GCA_900490705.1 Pristionchus arcanus
TATTAATATATTAACTATTTCTGTCAAACACAAAATCAAAGGCAATCCCACTTGTATTTGTTATTCTAGCTCTCCCTAAAATGGGCAATAAAATAAATATTACCAACCTCCTCCCAGAACTCCTCGAACATGCCCTCATCTTCTTCGATCTCTTCCCTGATCAATTTCAACTCTCCCTTCTCTATCGTAATCAGAGAAGCGTTCGTTGTATGGAGGGCATTCTTCACTACGGGAATGGCGAACTCGACGGGAGGATCGGTCGTAACGGAAGTGTACAGCAGAATCTCCTTCACCGGAGAGGGCGCGAAGTCGAACTGTCGCACGGCGAGAATTCCCTCCTAAAGTAACGGTAAAGGTGTATCCACGTCAAGCGATTTTACAGAGAGAGACAACGCTAGGTGGGACCCACTGGTAAGGCCAGATGTTCCTAAAGTAAAGTAGAGCTCGAAAAATGATGTCTCTTTCTCTTCATTTCACGACCGAGCGGGCCAGAGAGTGTGCAAAAGGTACCGTTTCATCGCTAGTACGTTCAGTCTAACCCGTTTGCCTAAGGATCGAGCCTAAGGATGCCTAAGGATAAGGATAAGGACTAAGGATCGTTTGCCTGCTGAGGATCATACCTCCTCAACGTAGATCCAGCCGTCCTTCAGATGCACAGGCGGAAGGACTTCTTCGTAGGTGATGTGGGAGGCAGACTTGGTAGAGTAAGAGAGAGTACCCGCGAAGAGGTGGATTGTCTCCTTGACGATCACGTTCGGCTTGCTCACTACCTGCAATAAAATAGGCTAACTTCTTTACTCGCATCTTTTTTGATTTCCTAGATTTAGGATCGCAATCCATTAAATTCACCCACGTGAATGATAAGAATGTCACACATTGCACAGCAATTATTCACTGTTTGCTCATACCACAGATGCGAAGTATCGAGGACAGTCATGTAACAATCACGCTTGAGCCCATTGTTTTAATGCCACTGTTGCTAATTCATGCATATCAATTTTCATTTGTATCGGCGTTATTTCATGTAAATACGCAAAAATATTATTATTGATTTACCTGCGTAACCTCGCTCTTGACCACCGTTGGCTCGGCCATGATCATCTTCTGCTCGAACGCCGCCGTCTGCATTGATTCCTTCTCAACGGCCACGGCCTTCTGTTCGACGACAGCCGCCTGGACGGCCTGTCTCTCCACGGATTGGACTGTCGACGACGTTGATGACGTCTGGATGGCCTTCTTCTCCACGGTCATCGATGACATCGACGACTGAGATGACTGAGTGAGGGAGGTGGAGGACTGGGACATGGATTGGGACAGAGACTGAGACGAAGCCATCGATGCGTATCCAGTAGATGAAGACATGGCGGAGTGCGTGGATTCCATGGAGGTGGTGGAGGCGTTGAACTGCTGCGTCGACGAGGTAGTCATGGAGGCCATTGAGTTAAGATTCTGGAGGGAAGCCGATTCCATTCGGGACATCATTGCTCCGTTGTCCATGTCCATCGTTGCGAGCTCATCGTTGAAGCCGAGTCCCATTTTTTAACCTGCAAACAATCGATTAGTGGAGTTTTGAAATGCGATCGCGATGTTTTCGAAATTGGCTACGATTCTAGTATTGACACGGTCGTAACTTGCAATCGCTAGCGTAGGGGATGAAAGAGAGATGAAAGGAAGAATCGAATATTCTTGGAATGTGCGCGACGCTATTGCTTTCTAAATATCACTCAGAGATCGGCACCTACAATCGTGCTCTAGAGTTGAGCAGCTCAAAAGCAGAGTGTACCCTGGTGATTCTGTATGCGAGAATAGGGTGAATAGAATCCTTATCAGTTCCTTTTGTGAGGAACTCATGTTCGGAGATGCTGGGAACTATTGAATTCGTATACCCATGTGACATTCCTATTGAATTCAGACCCTATTGCTCAACCCAATTCAATCTAACGTAAAAGAGTACAATAAATGCAGTAAGAAGTATCATATTTCAGCCAACTATCGTGCGGTTCTATTGCTTTTTTCTCCCTCCGCCACCTCGAATGTTTAACAAATGATACGCTTGGAATGGAAAATATTCTAACGATAAGTGAAGAGAGAAGCGTACTCACTGTGAATAATCTGTGAGTGGAGTGGAGACGTTAATATTGTGCGAAGGGGTGTGACAAGATGATTTGTCTGAAACAATGGGGGGATTGAAATGAGTGAAGAAGTCACAAACAAAGACGGTATGCCTCGTGATAGTGAAAAGATAACGAATGCGATGCAAGGAAGGGAATCGTTTTATAGGGGACGAAAGAAGCTGCTGATAGGGATAGAAAGAGAAGGGTGGAGTGGGGTTGAGGTCACGAATAAGACTGTTAGAATGACTCAGTATAATCTCTTCCCGTTTTGACAGATGGGCATTGCACAATATGTCAGCTCTAGCTACTATAGTGTTCTCGGTGTAGACGCAAGAATAATTTGCTATCGACATGACCCCTTTGCATAAGCGCCGTCGCGATAGGATTATCTATCGATTCTCTAATCCACTCATATTGTGCCCGTGGGAGCTATGGCGCATTTCCTTTGTTCAAGGAAACGTTACGTATCAAGTCATATGTTTTCTTTTGATTCACAAATCTTTTTTCTTGTGCATTTCGCACATGAATATGCTACTCTATTTTCTTGATTACTGCAAGACTGCAGTCTTTGTCCTCTGTTTGTTCTCGATGACTGGCAAAGGCTGTACGGCCGGGAATATTGAGATATTGAGTATGTGGGTATCGTTAAATTCTATCGGAAAATAATTGTAAAAGTATATTTGAAGTAAGAAAGTAAGAAAATCAATTGAGTAGGCGGGACTGGTGTTGTGAGCTAGATGGAATCTGCGAAGAGACCCTGGCGCCAAGTTCAGTGCCAAAAATCTAGAGATCCACAGCAAATCTTGATTCTGACTCATTTGATCAGCATCGAGCATACAACTGAAGGGGTTTAACGAGAGAGGAAGGAAGAGAGGGGACAGATTATCACCAATCGTAGAATCTTCGCATTGCATTGTCCCATTGACAACACCTGTTATCATCCGGCCTTTCTTCAGTTTTGAAGTCATTAGACTGACGGAAATGACGTAAAATAAATTTGTTGCTGCATAGAAATTATATTGGAGAAGACAAGCTTTTTTAATGAACACACTAAATCTTCACCGCGACAATATTTTGAAAGCATTTATTATCTCTGTCATATTTAATTTCTCGTCAATAAATTTAAAGTTCGTCCTTCTTCTCAGGAAGTCCCTTCTCGAACAAGTCTGCGGATTCATCGATTTCCTGGAATAATGATACATTTTTTTAGGCATTTAAATTTTAAAATAATTTCAATTGTCAAAATTCTGACCTTTGATGTGACGACTCCATCGTTATTGAAGTCGAGCACCCACTCAAGACCGTGCTTCCTCTTCAGACCCTTCGGAAGCTTGCCCGACTTCTGAAAACAAGGCTATCAATAATATTTCATAAGTATAGATTTCCACTCCATTGTTGTCGGTCAGAGCAACGTGAGAGTGTGGAGAAATGAGAGAGACTCGAAATGTTGCCTTACCTTCATCTCCATCGCCTTCTGATCCTTCTCAATGGTCGATTGGAACTCGCCGAAGTCAATCGCCGCATTGTTGTTCTGATCGAAGTATCTGGAAGAAAGAGAAACGTTGATGCACAAACGAAATTTGGAAATATGCATATGCAATTCTGCAGATTGTAATCTGATCTTAAGAGAGAAAAAATAAAATAAATTAAATAAATATGGAATAAATATTCAGTTACCTAACAAAGTACTTGGCAGCATGCACATTATCCACTTCATTGTTCTTCCATCCCTTGCCGAACTTCTCCTTCAGCTCTGTGGCCACGGCGATTAGCTGGAATTGAATTTCATTTCAGCCTCCAATCCAGTATTCTAATGTCGTAGTGCGCACCAGAGGTGAGAGTTCATTAATCAATTAATTTTTTTGTCTCTGGATCATAAGGGATATCGGAAGGAGGACAAAATTAAACTATCAAATTTGTAATCTCACGTCTTTCTCAGTAATGGCAGCGTCTCCGTCCCTGTCGAGCGCCTTGAACTGTTCGGCCAACGAGAATTTCGTGACTTCGAGCACCTGCAATTCATTTGCCTAATGCTTTTGATTCAGATTCAACACAAATCGTTGCTGTCCAATGGATTCGAAGATTCTAAAGGTCGGACAATTTTTTCTGATTTGAATAATAAATGAATTTACCTCGACATCGAATCGCAGCCAGTGCTCTTCTTGCGGAATGTGCTTCCAAACTGAAATAACCATTTTATCATCTGATTGAATTTCGTTTCGACCATCGATTTAGTACCATGAATTGGCAATCAGCCGGTGTTCGGGCATTTACTTTATGAGTGAAACATACCCGATCCCTTATCGTCCCTCTGAGCGAGTCTCCACGGGACACTCACACGCAGCACCTCGGTCTCACACGAATCAACGATACCCTGTAATTATTTATTTGATCAGTAATTATTTTATTCCTATCCGGTCTGACTACTCTAGTGGGGGTTAATTTACAATCACTTCTCTTCAGCTCATCAAAATGCCAAGGAATTAGCTAATTTCTTCTCAGCTTTTCCTAGCTTTGCAGATGAAGATTCAGACAGAACAAGTACCTGATCGAGTCCCTGCATGGTCATATCGGCTCCCAATTGAATCGTGATCGGGTCCTTATCATACGTTGTGTAGATCTTACGGCCGTCCTCAAGGTACAACTGAAAAGGTAATGGTGTATCCACGGTTTTACAATAGTAAGACAACGCAAGGTGGGACCCACTGGTAAGGCAAAAGATGCCCCTTTTTCCAATATAAGCCGCAATACACTTTGATCGGTTAGACATCAATATTTTGCGTAAGTTCTCTTTCCTTTGCTCAATCTTTTCAGTGGTTTTTATGAGCTCATTATAGCTTCATTCGACGTGGATCAAAGACGACGACTTATTGAATTCCTTGCGTACCTTGTAGTGGAATGTCACCCAGTCGTCCTTCTCCGCCGTTCGCTCGCACACTTCTGGCTTCCATCGGCGCTCCACCTGGAATTCACTATTTTTCGATACTTATTTACGGACCACCAACGATGCAAATCGTCGGTATATTAACTCGACAAAATTAGGATTTCCAGAATAATTGGTAATTTGCCAGAAAAAAAAACAATAAAAAAAATACCTTGATCTGAAGTGGTCCTCCATTCGCTTGTTCATCGAGATGTCTAATCTGTGCTGAGCTCATGGGTTTTCCCTCTCCTCGAATCTCAATGACAGGGATGGAATCCTCCTTGGCGAGGGATAGAGAGAGTAGGGCTGAAAGTGATCCATTTCCATCAAAATCGTGATATCTTTGCTAGCTTCGTCTAATAATGTGGTTTACTGGAAGTATTTATGTTCATTTCAGTAAATGATGACGACGCTAATAAATAGGTAAAAATAAAGTATAATCATGAACTAACCAGGAATAAATGCAGCTATCCGCATTGCAAAGGGTCGATCTGAGAGACGGAATGAATGGAAGGGAATGAATGAACGCGAGTGACCAGTCTCCCTCCTCTCCCCTAACCTTCCCTCTCTCTCTCAAACATTCCATGACCTTGCTACTTCTATTATGCGCCGCGATCCCGACCCTCCATAGGGGCTAAGGTCTCTCTTCCTCTCTCTCTCTAGCCCATTTCCCTGTCCTATCCTTGGACTATCGCCATTGCGCACTTGAGAGGAGGGATGATCACTTGAGTATACTTTAGGAATAGTTACGAAACAATAAAGGTAAAGTTGCTACCACAATCAAGGCGATTTCGCTGTTTTAATCAGACAACCGCGCCTGGTGATGTACACAAGTATAACTCTGTGTCTTCCCACGAGTTGGAATCAGGCAATTCCCACAAGTTGTTTCCTAGCTTGTTGCAACTTGTGAGCGGATACCAGAGAAGGTCAGGGACGGGGATAAAAACTCGAAAATTCCAGTAAGTGATACGAAAACACGCGATGATATGAGGAATGATAGTGAAAACAGCAGGAACGGTGTGCTTGTCTGTATGACTGACCCACTTATGAGAAGTGTGCGCTCATTAACTCTTCACTTCGGTTCCATGGAAAGGGCTAATGACAGCTGGCTTAGATCGTGCAGTGACAGTGGACTGACAGCTCCTTTTAGTGTGAGAGTTTGTCACTTCTTTCCACTTCTTGTTTTCTATTGTATTACTCATGACATTTTTTTTTCGATAAAAAACTTTCAATCTGACAATGAGTTATGTTTCAGGGCCAATGCATAAGTTGAATTTTTTTTCTGTGTGCGTTGATTAACGGAACTCCCAATCATCCCTTCTTCAATCATTTTCCGAGTGGCCTCCAGATCAGCAGCAAAAACTGTATTGGATTCGCTGGGGAAATGACGGAAATCTCTTTATTCTGTCTAACGAAACGAAAATAGAGGTCAATAGAAGGGGAGACAACTCTGTGCATGGGGGCATTGTAAGGACACTTGGGCTTTGGAACGATCCATTTTCTTGGGGATGCTGGGGAAGGGCTCACCGATATTCTGCGGTACACAGGGAAAAGAGGAGTCATTGGGAGCAGGCTTGCGTTCACCAGAGTGCGAAAAATAATGCGTAGGATCGGGGAAGAGAAATAACTGTGATCTAGAAGAGAAGAGGGGCAACCCGTTGATAGTAAGGCTCGAGGAGAGAAACTAGAGAAGAATAACAACGCAAACTACAACTGGAGATGAATAGACTTCTCTAGTTAGAAGTCAAGTGAAAATATCAGGGAGGAATTCGATCGAATGTTTTTTTTTCAGAAGCTCTCCGGGGCGGAGGTCAGGTTGGTCAAGGCAGTGTCCGATTGCTGAAAGTTCATGATTATCGATTTATTTTTGAAATTATTTCGGGAAAATTAAAATCAGTAATAGATAGCGTACCGGGACATTCGCGTGTTGCCTGTGGGCATGTTGCCGTTTGAGATCCTCGCGAATCAGAACTGGAAATAAGTCAATTGACAATTCAAATAAGGAAATCAATTCTTTCGGTTTCCTAAACCCTTTTTGAACGAATCATCTTTATGGAAAGGATGAGAACTAATTACTTATACTCATCCGACTCATCGTTCTCCATTATCTAAAATGGCTGAAGCGGCGCTCACCAGTGAGTATCGTTCCCACGAGCAGTACTATCGACAACGTGAGATTGCAGGCGAAAACGGAGACGGAATTGGCGAGTTCTCCAGCACCGGAGGTAAGGGCTATTCCGAATACCTGCATTGCAAAGCATATTTTTTAAATGGAAAAAATGTAAAGGCAGTCCTGCAACAAGTCGGATGAATGTGTTTGCTATCTCCGGCGTAATAGAGTAACGACCACACCAAATATTTCTCGAAAGCTCCTAGCAATTACGAAACTTTCCTCTGATAGATACAATAACTGTTTCAGTCGCACCTGTGCGGCAGCATTGAGCAGTCCTCCGACCGTTCCCTCTGCTGCGGGGAACGTGATCTCGGCTGCGAACTCAAACCCGATCGGAAGATAGCCAGTCATGAAGAAACTGAAGGAAATTTGTTATGATGGCTGATCTTTGATCAAAGACATGATGACTAGTAAGAAATCTGATATGCACATACAATAAACCTCTTTTCATTCAAGGTTTTCCAAACGTGTTTCACTTGATCTATGCAAAACACACCGATCGGCGAAAGTACAGTGGTGTCAGTCTGCTTGAAATAGTCAGGAAATGAACTTACCCCATAAGGATGCCGTTGGCGTAGACGATCCACAATTCTTTGAATGATAAAGTGAATGTGAGACAGGTCATTCCGAAGCAAGAAAAGAGATAAACGCCCAGAGTTGTCAGTCTGCAATTGTTGCATCATTGTCTCAATTGCACAAGTTTCCTCCTGCAGGTCCATTTCCAGGATAAATCTGCATTTATGTTGGTTTCGCGTTACTAATTCCCTTGAAATGGCAAAGAGCCAACTGAACTTTCGGTCAAATAGAAAACAACTCACTTGAACTTCTTGAATCGATCGAGCACGAATCCTCCCACGACGGATCCGCCCATACCAGCAACGACAATGAGCAAACCGAGAGTGCCGATCTGAGAGGGTGGTCTTTGATCATTGATCTTTGATCTGTTTACTCGAGGTCGATGATCTTTAACCTTTCCTCCAGCTCACCTCTGAGGTAGCATCCGGGAAGAATGGTTTCGTAATCTGCGCGAGAAGTGTGGAAACGGCGTAGAAAACGCCCGTGTTGAGCCCTGAAATTTCATTTTTCGACTTTTCACTTTCCCGGCAATTAGAAGGATTTTACGGTTCGTTTTCGGGAGTGATTTCTCGACTTTACTACTCATTTTACGGCAATTTAATGGGGACCAAGGTGTGAAAACAGTTGAATGGGGAGCTGACGGATCTGCCTGGTCTCTCTTGAGCGTATCTCAGAGGAGGGCCAAGGATCAGTCGTTACGAAGGGTGACAAAAAGCGTTCTTGCTTCACAATCACATTACAAATAGGCACTCGATAGCTACCGTAATCCTACTGTGATCGTACCGTATGTGATGAAGAGCAGGAGGAAGTTCCGGTCCGTCATGAGGCCCTTGAGAGTCGCGCCGTGACTCTGAAATTGAACGAACAGAATTGGATAGATGTAAAATTCTCACCAGGGCATTTCATGAAAAAGAATTCAAAATTAGGACATATTAGTAATAATTTCAGTCACGAGGGCAAAATTAATATTTGGAAGTCGTACCTGCTGCAATTCCTCACTGGCCGCAGCCTGTGCAGCCGAGGGAGGCACGGGCGGTTTGTCGGCGAAGACTTAAAATTATTATTTGTTTAAAAATTTATCTCAAGAATGCGATGAACACGAAAAAATAAAGAAAAGGAGAGTGAAATCAAATCTGTTTCAATGAGCATTCAACTTATCGTTTCTGCTACGATATTGAGCGAAGAAGTTATGGTAATAAAAATATATAATCTCACAGCAAATAATGAGTACGAATATGAGCGAGTTGAGTACGGCGGACACGAGGAAGAGATGGTTGAGCTGAGAGGCCACTTCGGCCTGAAATCATTAGTTATTTCTTTGATCTCATCGATAGATTCAGGGGTGACGCAGATTTAGCACCATCTATTGTAGAGATAACTAATATTCATAACTCGAATATCATCGATAATCAAAAATAATGAAAACGTCTGGCGTACCACAGTGCCTCCATAGACAAGCAGCGTCGGTAGCAGGAAACCCACTGCGATTCCAAGCTGAAATTATTATTATTATTATTATTATTATTTATTTACCAATTAATTATCCCAATTGCTCCTGATCTCAATGGGTTTTTTCTGTGATTTTCCTCGTACAATGTAACCTGATCTCGCGCACTGTTTTACTCCATTGAGCAATGGTTTCTCTCTATTATGCGTGTAGTCTAGGGGGTCAGACACAGCGAGAGAACATGCGAAATGGAGAGAACGATGTCATTGTTCCTCCCTTCACACTCTCGATTGGATGGCATTGGCAAACAGAGCGATTGTGCCCGTGCGAAGAACCTACGTGAGAAGTCGTGATTAGCAACCTCTCAAGTTTCACTGCAAAATTATTGTGAAAGAAGGAAGATCTAGGTCAAAAGGATGGAAAGGACAGAATATTTGAAATAATCACCTGGTTGCCGAATACTCCAGCAGCGCAAGCCGTTGAAACCTCGTCGGAGCCGAACCAGACGGCGGCAAGTTTGGGAGGGATTCCGAGAGTGAACATCTGTAAAGCACAGCACTGTCACTCAATTAGATACATCTTGTTCAAACGACTTGAGTATCGAGAATATTGATTATCATACCTTTTTCAACTCAATCAATTATTCATCACAATGCAAAACTGCTTGAAACAATTAATGCTGAAACAACCAATCTCACTTGACTGCCTCCCACTATAGTCTGTCCAATGAACGTGATCCAGAATGCATCGGGACTCGTCGATAGGATCTTGATCCATGCCCCGATGCAGTTACCACCCGCCCCGAGAAGAAGCGACCAGCGAAGACCGAATCGGTCCAGGAACCAACTGAAAAGTAGGGGTGACTGGCCAATTCCAATACCCAATTAATTGGTATTGACTCCAAGTATTGGGTATTGGATTGACATCACTTCTGAAAAGGGGTATTCATTTCGAAATACGGGTAATTGTCTCTTCTGGCCGGTGAGATATGTGAAGAATGAAGAGGCTATTACCTTATTTCAAACTCCAATTTACATGCCTAGATCAGTACTGAAAGTGGATTTGTTTCATTTGCAGTAAGGCGGTGTGAAACCGATTCTACAGTCATTTGTCATTGCTACGGCCTTTTCTATGATTCTATAATAGCTGGCCTTACCAGTGGGTCCCACCTAGCGTTGTCTTACGACTGTAAAATCGCTTGACGTTGATAAACATTCTACCGTTTACCATTTTTCTATGATTCAGCTGTGTGGGGTCGGTTTCACCCTGCACAATCTTTTGTGTGGACACGATCGCGTTCTTGCAGATGCTCGTTTGTGTTCATTTGTTCTCAACTATCGATGAGTTCATAGATTGATCGTCACTGCTCCGTTGCAAATCTCTTCTTCCCTTCTTTCTACCATAGAGATGAGTACGCAAGAAATGGTTTCTTCATTTTGCATGGTCTCTAGCAGATTATAGCGAGAAGAGACATAGAAGAGATGAGTTCTTGCCAATCCATCCCCACTCGACTTCTCACTCGTGCATTCTCAAACACACACAAATCATCGTGCTTTCCCGCGCTTCCCAAGAGTTCTCGGAGAATCATTGAAAAGAATTGAAAACTGATATGGCAAGCGTTGCGTCGGTGTCGCTGAAGCTGTTCGTTGGTCATAATGAAGATAATGCAGTTGGAATCGGTTAGTGGAAACTCTTCTGGATCAAGTAGTATCCCTCATGCGCTCTTACTAATCAAATAGGCGCAAGAAAGCGCGTAATAAAGAGTTTTTTCATTGCGACAGCTCTTATGTGTGACCAGAAATCATGAATTCGAAGATAATGAATGAAATCTGACCTGGCCGGGACAAAGAAGAGAATGTATGTGAGCATGTAGATCATACTCGTCCAATCGACGTGCGATGTCGTCACCTGAACTCGACATAGGTTATCGAATCCCTATTTCACCCTGTATTTTATACCCATCCTCGCGTGAGAAATCATCCATAAATCTATTCTACATTGCCATTTTAGCGTTCTGGAGCTGTCCAAAACAATTGAGATTCGGAATGATACCAAAACTGAAATTAATATTCGAAAGTAAACCCACATCAGTGTAGAACGCAACAACGTGGTCGACGATGATCGTATATTGGGCTGAAATTGAGAATTTTCCAATATTTTTAAATTCGTTGTTTTTCATTTCCTCATTCCACCCCGATTCCACTCGTTTCAAACTGCGTCACGTATCCCACAGTGAAAGTGTTCCCTCCTTCCCTCCCTTCCGTTGGCCAACCCTTTCGAACTCTTGTCTCTCTTCTTTACGCACAAACAGATCGACCGAGGCTAGAAGATTACGGTAATTACGCCGCCTTGTCCGTTGGGGAATCGACTCAACTCATGGCTAGAGTTCGGAAGGGAAGATGATGGGCACATTCACTACTCAAAGATCCGAATCAATACGGATTTATGATCTGTTTCAGATGAGTTGTGTAATCAAGAGAATGCTAGGAACTAAAAAAATGAATAAACTGACTCCATTGCATGCCGTTCGATCCCGACAGGAGAATGAACATGAGCAGCATCGCCCATCGACGAGTGAACACGCGGTGACTGCAAGGAATGAATGAATAAGGTTGTTAATTTAAGATCAAGAGAACTTCAATCTTAAATTTCTCAGCAGAAAACAAATTTCTGAAGAATATTACTTGTCTAGACACGTAACCTACTTGCTGTGGAGTAGTATTTACTGGCTATCTTCTACTCGTGTTATAATGCGAAATAATCAGGAGCAATGACCCCACCTGACATCGTCGATTTCATCCCTCGCGAGCGGAAGATGGTGATGGTGGTGGCCGTTCACCTTCCCACTCTCTGCTGAGCCCATCCGAGAGACTGCAAAAGATCGAGCAATATTCATTCGTTCATTCATTTATTTTCGTTGCTTTGCAATTTTTCAAGCAATAATACGTGATAGAGCAAGAAACGGAGATGGCAGCAAAGGTGGGGAAAGGTGTGAGGGGGAGGGGGCTATGAGTATATTTTACATAGAGTGATGTGCGAGTGAGTGAGGTTCACAGTGTGAGTCCTTGTAAAATGGAGCAGGAACACGAAATCGAGGAGGATCAAGAGATTCGAGAAATTCTAGACATATTCTAGCTGGATTGAGGGCAAATTTTCATGCAGACCTAAAGAACCAAATAAAAGTACACTGTGTCCGCAGTCCCACAAGTCGATTGTGCTGCACTAGTTGGTTGCCCTCGTAGCATCGCGAGTGGTACGATAGACGAACGGGCTGCGGTGTCCCGCGGTCAAAGGGAAACAACCCAACCATACCGCCTACTAGAATGATGGATTGATGGATATTGTGCGCGCGCAATCGAAAATCGCGCGATCAAACAAACGGAAAGCGCGCAGGGACTTATCAATGTCAATTTTGTGGGAGAACTGCAATATATCGCACTTTTATCTCGTCAATAATTACTAAGAGACTATAAAATTTTTGTGTCTGTCTGTCCGTCCGTGGGTATGTATGTGGGTATGTGGGTATGTGGGTATGTGGGTATGTGGGTATGTATGTCACGCTCCCAAAATTGCTCGAAATCGCCCTTTTCGCTCGTTTCCAAGCCTAACTCCTTCAGCAAAAGACTTATAGAGAAATTTTTTTCCAAAAAAAATCGATAATTGATTTCGTCATCATTATGCAATAATTCGTCTTTCGCGCCGTTCTCACCGGAAACTCAACCAAATCGATCATGTAATGAACCAAATGACTTGTAATGAAATTCTCGAAAAAATCAATATCCTATTTCATCATCACTATGCAATATTACGTAATGATGATGCAATAATTCGTTTTTTAC
>LS487509.1:5404-30990 GCA_900490705.1 Pristionchus arcanus
CTCCCTCATTCTCACCTTGAACACATTGAGTTCCCCAGTCGCCAGGATGGTCTTCATGTGGGCGGGACCCACCCTTCCCCCCCCCCTCATGTTTTAACCGCGCACTCTCAACAATGATTCAAGCTCGTTCCGAGGCACCCTTTCTCACCTTGTACACATTATTCAGCGACTTCAACTCCCCAGTCGCCAGAATGGTCTTCATGTGGGCGGACCCGCACGCGGCCTTCATCGCGCGCACCTCGTTGTACACAGCTGCAATTATTGATTTAAATCATACAATTTCATTGTCAACCGGGGACCGAAAAAATATTGTGGTCTGACACTAATAGCCGCAAACATATAGTGGTCTAATGGCTTAAAACACGATTTTAGAGCGGATATACTGTGATCTGACGACAAATTCCATTAAATATATAGTGGTCTGATTACCGGCCCGGTAGTCATGAAAATGTATGATTTAAATTGTTAAAATACAAAAAATTCCCAATTTTCCAGCCCGCTACATTCGTGTTCTGTAGTGGCTATGAAAGCACATGGACGAGCATGTCAGTGATACTGAGAACTTTCGTAACAAAAAATTGATAAGAAAAGCAGTAACAACTGCGTACTGTCAGTTTCACTACATTACCACAATGCAAAAACTTTCGAATAACTGATACAGTAGACGATTACAGACTAAAGGCAATTATTCGCAAATTAATGATCTTGTCACGATATATTTAGGTCCTTATTTAAGGTTACAAGTAGTTTTAAGGCTGCGGTCAAGCCATAAATGCTCTTAGAACAGCCTGTTATTGATTTAGGAGTCGTTCGCGGAAAAACATTTATAACGTAACTGCTAGCAATATCTCTGTTTTATCGTCATACAAAATAGCAAAAGTATTCGCATAACTGATCTGAGACAATGAATGCGTTTAAAAAATTAGCAATCCGTGATCTAGCCCCGGTGAAGTTCTGTTTCATAGATTATACACTCACTGGTCCAGTCATCATCCAGAGCAGCGGCTCTGTTGATGACGATGTCGATCTCCGTCGCTCCATCGGCAACGGCCAACTCGATTTCGAGCAGACGAGACTCCAGACGGTACTGGCCAGAAGGGAACCCGGCGGCGACTGGAATATAATGAAGAATTTATATTGTTAACCCTTCCAGTTGAACTACAACAGCATTAATACAGTTCAGGCGTACGACAACTCGTCTCCAGTCCGCCTTTCTCTTTATATAACTTTTTCAGGGACCGATTGAATACTGAATCAGAGCCCGTCTGGCATGGAAAATGACAATCAATTTTCAATTTCTTCTTCACTTCATTCTGTCTTTGATAAAGATTGAATTGAAGTGTGTTAAGCCAGAAGACAATACTCATCTTTGCCCTTTCAAATACAGTTGCAGAGTAAGAAGTTGCTCTAATGAATCAAGGTCACTGAGTGATATCTTCACAAGTGATACGAAACGTAGCTGGTCAAAGTCCGCAATGATCACTGATAAGATCTAAGGTTTGTTATCACTGCGACACTAACAGGATGAGAAAAATGACGTAAAGAGGATTAAAATTGCAAAAATTGAGGATGAAATTACCCGAAGCGATGTTCAGCTTGTATCCCTTCTTCTTCATATGCGACTTGACGTCAGCGACGCGAGCCGGATAGACGCACACAGCGCCGCACTTGACTGATGCGTCCTCAAATTGATATTTGAAATACATAAATTTAACTACTTCAACAGTTTTTACCTTGAAATTCGCTACTTTGTGAAAACGGCATCTTTGGAGCGCATATTTTCGAAAATACCTTGGCGTAAGGCGCTACGGCCCTGTCGAGAAGTGCCGTGACACGGTCCTTAGTGTCATCGCCGGCCAGCGTCGTCAGATCGATGTAGCCGATGACCTTCAGCAGCTCTTCCTTCTGGGAAAAATATAATAGTTGTTGAGTGACCTCACTAAATGCCCCCCCCCCTCCCCAGCAGACGGACGCCACGGTATCCTCGAAGCAATGCGCAAAATGCAGTGCAATCTGGGCATTCTGTTTTGAAACGCAAGGGCAGAAGTTGAGAAAAGGTGCCTTGCTGATTCGACCAGCAAAATCTTTTTTTTCGGTCGGATTTTCAAGGATATTTCTTAAAATCCGCATACTACTTACGCTGGTGACGAGCTCCTTGGCGCGCTTCTCCGCTTCCTCCGTGACCTTCGTGATCTCCTGCGAGTCGAAATCGCGAGATACTTCGCGCTCGAACTCGGCCAGATCGAAGCGCTGCTGGTAGTCGCGGAAGAAGGAGAGGAAAGATCCAACCATCGACACCATTACGTACCCTGCAGATGCGCCGTGTTCAGGAGAAGATTTAATGAGAAAACACGAAGTTCAAAACACAAAATATCGATAAAACAAGAAAATCTTCGAAAAATCGAGATTAAATTGTGTGCCCAAATTACTGTAACCGACATTCTCGAAACTTCACCAAATGAGGATTTACACGAGTCCGGGAGGAGATTACTGTACCCAAATGCGAACTGATTTTTAAACTATATTTTCGATTTTTTCCATCTCATTTCGCATTGTCTAACAATAGATATAGGCATGCTTGCAAATCTGAAACGTTTATGCCGACTGAAAAGCAATGCTTGATGCCATTTCGACTATAATACTTTTTTAGTGTGGTCGCAGTGTAAAAATTACGGTAGTGTATTGTGAGTTTCCTCATTTGGAGTCTGTCTTTCTTGTTCGAACCGTCATCAGCCACTTAGATCGATTGTCTAACCGTTTTTAAGGACTTCTCTTTTTTATTTCTGCTCCATAATCACGCCCATTCCAGGTCGGGTCGGTAGTCGTGCATAGTCATTACATGACGGGTTACTAACGCTAATAATAGTGAGTTTTCTCCTCCGATTTCTCAATGAGCAACGGTGCCAGCCGAAGCCAGTCACAGCAAAAGCTTCACTCATCTTTCGTAATCATGATAAGCAGAGTTATCTAGCTAAGGATCGATGTTGAAAAAACTGTTTTTTCGCCTAACATGTCGATTTTCCAGACAATGTCTTCCACTAAGCCTCTCCCTATGCACGGTGACGGCGGATCTCAGTTTGAGATTTTCACCGTTGTCCTAATCCCCGCTGTCGGCATCCTACTAAGGTTTGTTTTCCTCCATTGTTTTCATTTATTGATAACCGGTCCGCCTTCATCAATCCATTCACTTGCAGGAATCTCTTTCTACCTTGGATTACACACGGCAAGCGGTTCCCTTCGAATGGCCGATTATATTGGTAAGGGCCTTCCTAATTACATGGTGCATGGTACATAGTAAACAAAAATTAATTGCAGGATCAAATTTCTCGTCGATTTTATCTTCATTGTTGCTCCTACACTCCTAGTGCAGACAGTGCTAGCGGATTCGGTTGGATTTGTTCACTTGATAATGGTGAGAACCGTCTTCGATCTCTTTCTCTTCTCTTCTTTACTATAGGCAATCCTATTAGTCAAAACCATCTTTCGCCCCGAATCGTACAAAGTGGTCGTCATGAGAATTAGTACCTTCGTATAGTAGCCACAAGGGCGCGTGTCCTTGGCAACAAGGAAGCCTCCATTTACTAGATTAATCCTGGGGTGGATCTAAAGGTCTTCCTACGAGATGGTGTTGGGTGCACTACGATTGGTTGGAGGGACCACAGAGTGCATCAATGAAATGAATAGCAAAAACAAGTAGGGGGATTAGTTCGCCGGGATGATGGTAAGTGCACTACCGAAGCGTATATCGATGAAATTACAGGCACAACTATGGAATTCACCATTCATTTAATTAAATATATACATACATAATTAATATTTATAGTTCTCCGTCATCGCTCTTCTGCTCGTTTTCATGCTCGTGGAGCAAGCCATGGTTGTCAAGGTTAATTAACTAATTAATATTTTAAAATTAATTAATAGTCTAATTAAAAGAAATTCAGGATGGCGCGACAGCCCGCCACATCCTCAACAAGATCATAGAAGAGCACCACGCGCCCACCACCTTCCTCACCTACTTTAGGTACTTTTTGTATACAAGTTATTTTCGGCACAATTGCAGAAGCCTAACAAGCAACATAAGCAACATTAGCCTATGGCTGAGTAATTTTAGACTCATTCTGGACTCTGAGCAGTTATTTTAAAATTAGTAAGGTGGTGCAGAGTGAATATTCCCAATTGCTGCAGATCCGCCATCTTCATTCTCGTCGCAATCGCAGTGCTGGGCGTGGACTTTGCCATCTTCCCGCGGCGCTTCGCCAAGACCGAAACAGTGAGTATATTTTTTCCAATATCTATCTTCGTCATAACATTGATTCCCTAAACGAACTTATGATACGTTGACTATGAAACATTGAAACTCTTTTTTTTGCAATTGCAAAAGCATATATGCTGTATTTTGTATCCATCGTTATATTTTTGACACCAATTGGTGATTTTGATCGCTTGACCAATCAATGCTCAGGTCGGTCACTCCCTGATGGACGTTGGCGTGGCCGCATTCATCGCCGCCAACGGCCTCGTCCCGCCGCTAAAGACGAGCTCAAGGAAGGAGGAGAGCGAGAGGAAGAGGGCGAGGTGATGAAGGCTGTTTACTGCCCAGATTTAAGATCTCATTGTATCTAACACTGTATCTAACACAAAAAATTTTTTATATGGAATTGTTCTTACAATTACTGTCCCACTACTCTGAAGGTCGTTTCTAGAACACATGAAACCCCTATCTCGAATGTATCTAATGACTTACTGATTATGATTTTATTCGGGAGACAGGCTGTCACACACCATTCTGCGATGTGAACACAGTAGGATCATTGTAACATAAGTTCACCTTATCTTCTCAAAATCTTGGAATTTCACGTTGTAATTAATAAATCAGTAATTCCCTCTTCAGTCGTCGCTTCTCGGTGATGTACTCGTCGACGCTGCTGCTGGTCGGACTGGGCATCGTGCGGACGATCGTCCTGTCGATACTCGGGTATCCGTATCAGGTACGGTAAGGGGAGGGGAATTATGCTCCGCGCGGGGCCCATATATCTCAATTGTTGATTAATCCTGTTACCCCGGTATCCCAATGTTCCATCGGATTTTTTTATAAGCCACAACTGTGTCTATTATTGCCAACTTATGAAATACCTGACTCAAATAGGATCAGCGAAACCTCATTCTGACAGTTACGATAAATTGAGTGTAATTCACTCACTCGCAGGTCTCCGAGTACGGCATCCACTGGAACTTCTTCTACACGCTCGCCGTCGTCAATGTGGGTTTCATTTTAATTTGCTCGGTGTCTTTGGTATTCACTACATACTTATAACGTCGACGCCTGTGCAAAATGCGATGGTGCGACTCTGATTTCTTGTATAAATAAAATAAAGTTGTATTTTATAAAATGGGGTTCACGTAGTGATGAAACATAATTTTCGATAGTTTGAATGACTTGGCTGGTTTGGGTTTCACAATGACCATATGTCTCTCGGTTGGGCGTGAACGGCGGTATTTCTTCCTGTTCCGCCGAATAAAATCACTATTTCTTTACAGCTTTCCGTGGTTGATATATGACCCACCCTATTCCTGTAATCTGTTTTAATTCCAGTAGGTGATCACTGATGGGCCAAGTTCCTTTAGTTGGCAGGGGGCTCCGCAATTTTCGAAAATTTTCTGTTAGGGGGCCCCGCGAAAAACGTTTCGGACAACGAGAGTTCTCCGCAAATTTTCGAATATTTCTTCTTGGGAGCCCCGCACTCAGATGATCAAGCGGGAATATAGCCCAGCAGTGTAGGTGATTCTTCCTTGGTTTCAGTATCCCCTGATAACATCCCTGATTTTCAGCTGGCGATTCTTCCTTGTCTATTGTAGGTTTCACCATCCCCAAATAATCCTTTCCAATTGCAGCTGGTAACCTACCTGCTGCCGTCGCAGTTCACGCTGATCACAGCGACCATCTTCGCCGCTGTTCATCAGGCAGCACTGTCCAATGGGGTGCAGGTGTGGAAGTGGGGGGGGGGGGATCTTGATAAGAACGTGCGTGCTGGAAAAGCTGGAAAAGTTGGAGAGCATAGGGAGAATGATGAATCGTGTATTCCTCCCGTTCCCTATCAGAATGATGTTTCATGGCTAAGTAAAGGAAGGCTTGCAAGGAATGTTTTTTGATGTGATGGACGTTGCCTCAAAATTGAATATAATTTTTACTTGACAGGCGTGGGTGCTGGACGAGACGGCGCCGCGCGACTCCTTCCTCGAGGCGAACCGGGAGGGCATCTGCTCGCTCGCAGGTGAGTAATAGAGACGATCTAGACCAGGGCTGGGCAAAAATTTTACGGTCTCTCATTTCACAATTCTCTCTCGCCGGTTAGAGACAGCGAGAGAGCATTGCGAAATGAGAGACCCGTAATTTTTTGCCCAGCCCTGATCTATACACGCCGGGTTAGAGAGATCGAACGGCAGGTGAGTGTTGAACCTGGCGGATGTCGGTTACGGTAGGATAATACAAGGTCATGAGATTGACTTGCGATGATCATTCGCAGTCATTGATTGAAAAATAGTACTATCTGCCCCCACCCTGCCAAATTTCGATCTCACCAGTGGCTATGCCAGTATCATACACTACCATGGGTTGAGTGTGCAGTAGTTTGACCCGGGTTTGTTTGTTAAATGAAAATAATAACCTATCCACGTATTCCTGCAGGCTACATTGCGATCTACTACTACTCGCGCGCGATGGGCCGATTTATCGCTAAGACTGGTGGGTCAAGCATTTTATTATGAATATTTTATTATATTATTTAATAATTAATTGACAAAGCCCCTCCCGCCCCTCACTTCTATCCTGTCCGCAGCACAGACTCACCGGGTGTCACACTGTCCCGTTTCATTCAACCTTGTCCGTCTCTGCTTTGGATCTTCTGGGATTAACGACTGTCTGTTAAGAGATTCATGTAGAAATGCAGTGCTATATCGGTGTCTTTGGGTGGCGGGCATTTTGAAGATTCGTGTTTCACTCGGAGGTCGAACGTAGATGGGCCTTTCTCTATTCAGTAGTTACCTGGCAAATTTGATTATCAAAGCTGTTCGACCCACAGATTCTACATGTATTATATGTGCTATCCTCCTTTCCTCTGAACTGATCCATGGCTTCCACTTACAGTACTCTAATGAAACTTGGGTGATGGGATGGTTGATCTATTATTCGTGTTCTTCGTTTCGCTGTCCACGTTTTCGTTGCCCCTTTTCGGCTTCTGGCTACCAAACTCCCTCATGTTGTTATCATTCACACACGTTTGTCAGAAACTTTGGGTGATTCGTGTTTCACTCGGCATCGAAAATTATTGATCCGTTCGCTATTCAGTTCTGTCGTGGTTACCAATCTAAAAAAATATTGCCAGAGAACCGTAGGAGCATTTTCGCCTGAAAGAGCCAGAAGCCGTGAAAGTGGCGCCTTCGTTTCCGTTTTCGGCCCTAGGTCGGATGAGAGCTATTTCCCGATATATTCTTGATTCAACAAGCTCTCATCTGGCCTGGTGCTTTTCTGTTATTTCCGTTGCACTAACCCGCCCCTGGGCACTCTCGCTCTCATCTTCCAGCCCTGGCAGGCCTCCGCGTGCGCTCGTGGGCTGCTGCAGTGCTGCACATGATGCTGCTGTGCGGCATCTTTGCTGCAGCCCAGCTGGCCGCAGAAGCCACCCTCGGCCCGCCAAGCAGACGCCTCGTCAACCTGCCGTATATACTGGCCATGGTGAGTAGAAGGGGCAACGATCGATAAGTGATTTAATTGAGTATAAGTACGGTAGTAGGGAATCCATCGACAAATGATTGGATTACAGTAGTCTGGAATCATTCGTTCCAGACTACTGTAATCATTTGGATTACGGTAGTCTAATCGATAACTGACAAAGTTACGGTAGCCATGCCTAATCGATAACTAACTCCCCACCCCCTCGCTCAGATCTCGATGGAGTGCTACTTGCTCGCGGGCTGCATCGCCGTGCAGACCATCTCGTACATCATCTGGGCGGCGAGGGTGCCGCACTTTGGATCGGGTGAGGACTTGATGAATTATGGATTCGATGAAGCAGAAAGTAGCCGGGTGGGGGAAAAATTAGTAACTTCGCCATCTTGGCAGCGCGGGTGCCACTCTTTGGATCGGGTGAGTAATGAGATAGATATGATATTGATGAAGCAGAATTTAGCCAAGTGTGGTAGGGGGGAGGGGAATTTTTGAATGTGTTCGAACTTCTGTAAAATATTTGGGCAGCAACGACGCAGTCCGGTTGATCTGGTGAGCATTAGTTTGTTTTTGTTCACTAGAACCTACCATCTATTGATGATCCTTACTTCTCTGGGAACTTGATAGATGTGCGAAGCACTGATATGCTAGGTTAGATTAGATTTGAATGCTGCGGACTGGAATTTCTCTATAGTGAGAAACACTTGTTTTGACCTTGTTTTTTTTGGATTTTGAAAAATTAAATAACTAATTAAACAAATATTTCCAGAAGAGAATCCGTTCGCGACGAGCGAGCCGTGCCTGATGACGGCGCTGAACAAGCACCCGCTCCTGTTCTTCCTCGTCAGCAATGTGACAACTGGTGAGTGGATCAGAAATGCGCCGGGTTTCTTCGGTGACAATATTGACTTGTCTAAAAATCGCCCAGGATAATAGAAGAAAGGAAAAACCGGTTTTGTAGTGTGTAAAGCGATGACAGCAACAATTTGACCAAAATAGATTGCGCAGCGCATGTTAGCTGTGCTGGCCACATTGATGCAATGACTCGGTGGAACTTGGTTGCTATAGGTGGATGGTTAAGGCTGAGCATGTGTGTACTGATTATTCAGCCATTAGCAGCACGTACAAAACAAATCAAGTAAAAAAGTGGGGAGGTGGTCAATTTAGACCTAGTATTTTCACCCGGCTGTTCCCGGTTGCGCTTGGATGATACATTGAGTGGAAGGGGCGTTGGATAATAATTCTCGCATCTATAGGGATCAAAAAATAAATGTCCAGTTCAACGTCAAATCAATTCGACCATCGTCAATTCCGGGAGCCCGGTGAATTTCTCCACGACGCATTGCGGTTTCAGCAGTGTTACATGAAATGGGCGTAGTAGCGCTTATCAATACTCGCTTTTCCTTGATTTTTAAAAGTAAATCTAATCTCAAATGAATCACTCCCTCATTTAGGCGTCGTCAACGTCTCGATCCGTGCCCTCGACCTGGAATCTTGGTCGCTCTCCCCGCCCGTCGCCCTCTGCCTGCTGTTCGCGCACATGCTCGCTGCGACTGCCGTGCCGATCTACCTGTGCGCCAAGAAGAAGCAGTGAAAGCGCACTTGCGGTGCCCTGACGCGCTTTGTTCCCTCACTAATTTATGCATAGGACTGTCCAATTATTGATTCGTGTTTCGCGCATGCTCATAGAGCTTATTATTATTTTTCCCCCGCCGCTGTTGTAAATATAATGTTACTCGTAATATTTTCCCTGTCGTTGATCTCCTAGTCATTCTAATGCGATTTTTTGTGATTTGTGTGAATATTATTGATCTTTGATCTTGTGGATCCGCCCCAACCCGTTCGAGTGACGTGCAAAAGTTAAAATGATAGTAGTAGTTAGAAGCTCCCTATAATTTGGATATACCTCGTACATGCTAAAGCTCAAAGAACATGCTCCCCTCACTCACTTTCACGCCTGCCAGTCTGACGAGCGAGATAGTGTGTGAAATGGAGAGAGTCCTTCCCCCAAAGGTAGATCACTGACCCCTCCTCCCCCACTGGCAGCTCCTCTTCCCTCCCCCACTCTCGATAGGTGAACAGCGTCCCCGGGCCGAAGCGCTTGACCCCTGGCTCCGCCCACTTTTCGATCTTTCTGAATTTCGCCTCTGGCAGCCCTTTTCCCCGATAATCTAAGCGTCCAGCCTACATTAGGCCCCGCACTTTACATACTCCCCTTATCCTCATTCTGGGTATTTCCCTCGTACAGTAAAGTCCTCTCCCTTCTTCTCCCTTTATCCGCTCTTTCTTGTGTATCCGTCGTTTACCCGTGGTGTGCAGTGCATTTTTCCTTTTCTGCTGTTTCCCAACCCCTTTCCCTCCCCCCTCAATCGTACAGAGTCTATGGGTGTAATTTATCGTTTGTTTCTCGCCCACTTTATTGTACATGCGATTCTTTCATAGAGAGTTTATATTATATCCGGAGTAAAGTATGTTTCTCACTTTTCCTGCGAGTGCTCAAATGGCCCCAATGACGTTCGTGGCGTCTTGCGATATCGATCTTTACCGCCTCAATTTCAAATTGCACCCCCCCCCCTTCCTTTCTCCTTTACCCTCACCTTTCGAATGTCGAAATTCGGCTTAGAAATTGAGTCACGCGTCAGGTTGGCCAACCCCACTGGCGGCCCTTCCATACCTATCGATTTAACGGAACAAATGTACGCCTGCTAACTCTGTCGCCTTAACTCATAGTCCTCTGATCAGCCCCTGTTCTCTGCGCTCCGTTTTGTTACCGCACCAGGGAAATATCCGCAATCTAGAGCGAGGCACGCCGAATTGACATCACTCCCCACCACCACTTCCCTCTCGCCCCTTGCCCACAACTGCTGTCTAGTGCGCGCGCACTTTGTTTTTCGAAGTTCGCTTTCCGCTCTTTTCTCTCATTTCGCGCCCCAGGCCCGGAATCGATTAATCGACTCCCCGTTTTAGCCCAGATCTTCTTTTCATATTATTTGTAACTATTTGTCATCATTTTGAAATGTCTGTTTGAATTGCGCACCTTGAGTAAGTATCGATTTATCTATTGACCCCAACCTAGAGTCACGCTGCAATGCTGTCTTAATTTCGAATTTCGCGGCTTGTTCGTTTATCGATCGCCTACCGTAATCGATTCTTCTTCCCTTCAGGAGCCCGCTAGGCCGAGATCAAGCAGGAACCTCCCTCGCTTTTTCGTAACCCTAATGTTTATGTTCCGCAGTGTACTGACCAAGTATTTGTCCTCATTTCACTCGTTTTGAATTTCGCGCCATAGCCTATGCTACCGTGACCCATTCTTCTTCCCCTCAGGAGCCCGCTAGCAATGGCCGAGATCAAGCAGGAGCAGATGGACGTGGACGAGGCGGGAGGACAGGCCGACGCCGGACAGGTCGTCGCCAAGGAGAAGAAGCGATTCGAGGTAAGAGTGAAACCGAAGTAGTGCGGGTTTGAAATATTTGGAAATAGGCGGTTATTGTTGGCAAGTCTAGGAAGGAATACGCAGGCGGGCGAAGTTTAGGAATATTTGATTGTGCTTGAAACGTGCTCTCAGTGGAACTAGTAATTCTCATAAGCTTCGTCATTAGATCTATTATCGGAACTCGAACTTGCCTGGTTTTACAATCCTCGATTGCGACTCTAAAAGTATGAATTGGAACTGTTTCGGCTGCACACACGTGCTAAAACGGTTCCATATTGACCACGAGCCACACTTGCATTTATTTCATGTTTACTATTTCACATCTATTTGCTTCCAGGTGAAGAAGTGGTCGGCGGTGGCGCTGTGGGCGTGGGACATCGTGGTGGACAACTGCGCCATCTGCCGCAACCACATCATGGACCTGTGCATCGAGTGCCAGGCGAACCAGGTATGTGAGGGGAGGTTTTAGCATAGGGGCGCTGGGTTGGAACAGCTTGTGTCTGTATTGTAATTACTATTGGTTGAACATTTTGACTCCAAAGTTAAAGCTGCGCCAACCTGGTTAATTTTTGTTTGCGAAATGTTGTTTTAAACTCGTATCATGGATTATATCAGCTACGTTTGTCCCATGCTTGTTTATGAGAACATTGTGAAACTTCGCTTCTCCAATGATCTGTAAAAATGTTCTCGCTGTATTGTTTTTTTTTGTTGTTCGGTGGCATTGACTAGTTATTTGCCATCTGCTAGTTTATGAGAATCCTGCGGAACCTCGAAGCTCCTAATGCAGCCTATCCCTCATTTTCCATTTATTATTAGGTTTATTTTTGTGTACACCATGGATGCGCAATAGCAATTATGCGTCACATTTTAGTTTATGTGAACCCTATGAAACCTCGATTCTCCTAGACGTCAGCATTCTCCTAATTCATCTATAATTCCTTAAATTCCAGGCTTCGGACGCCACCGGCGAGTGCTCGGTCGCCTGGGGCAACTGCAACCACGCCTTCCACTTCCACTGCATCTCGCGCTGGCTCAAGACCAGACAGGTACGGTATTTAGGGGGTACGGTAGAGTACGGTAGGGGTACGGTAGCTGTTAGAATAATGTTAGAATAAGATTTTTTTTAAGTTAAAAAAGGAAACGGGAGCCTTTTGAACTTGGTACATTTGATATCCAATTGTAGGATATGTGAGACGGCTAGCGCATTGTTTGGTGCGTGCTCTGCGTTCTTTTTGCAAAAAAAATATCTCCCGCTGTTTGGGGTACAAAAGTGTATCTTGTCGACGTTGATCGCAAAGTGGGCCATCAATTTGAATTGCGGTAATACGATATCATTGCAGGTGTGCCCCCTCGACAACCGTGAGTGGGAGTTCCAGAAGTACGGTCACTAAGCGGATACCGTATCCCCTCAATCACCGTATTCCCTACCGTATCCCCCAATTCACTCGTGACAGCAAGATAAAACTATCCACCCCAACAAAAAATGTATCCCTCATACGTCCGTCAAAGACCCCACTTTTGCTCTATTCCATAATTATGTATGCGTGTGTTACCCCCCGAGTTGTCTACCGCAGCCTCTCTGACCGATGCATCGATTGGAGTACGGTAGCGGTGATTTCTGACCCCGAATCGTGCACTGTAAGTTATTCTTGTCCTGAATTGTCTGTTTATACAACCTTCAAAATCCCCGTTTCAAAGTAATCGCGTAATTGATAAATGTATTGGAAGAAGCGGAATAATATCACATTGCAATGGGGGACAAGAGGTTGATGGCCAGATGATGGTATTTTGAAATATTATTGTTTTAAAATGTAAGAATCATCCAGTGCTTCTCCGCTCCGAAGGTGGTTTGCAGATCTGGATCGGCGAAGGGACCAGGTACAATTATGTTTCGAGGGTTGGTTAGGTATGAATAATAATGGGATTCGTTGATGCGAAGGAGATAGCTGCTGCTTAAAAAAATAATATCCATTTGACTAGGTAGAATAACCAGGTAAAATTACTTTTTTAAAGATGGTTAGGTGCAGGTTGAGAAGGTCTCGCTAATTAAATCCTCGTTGCACTGCTAAAATAATACCCAATTGACTAAATAGAAGATCTTGTTGTGAGCTGTCGAGAAGGGTTCAGTAGGTTTAATGGGAAGTGGGATTCAGTAATTAGTAGTAGCTTGAAGTGCTGGGATCCCGCAGGGAGGGGAGTGCAAGCGTGTGACCAGTGAGAGGAGCGAGATAGAGCAACAAGTGAGAGGAGAGAGAGATCAGCTGATGCAATCAAGCAGCGGGCTCACTCACTTTCTGCGTGCATTTTCACTGACTTACATCCAGGGTGGCCTCGATTTCACAGTTATTGGTTAAAGTGTTGATCTTGATTCTGACGTTCATACCTTGGCTTTGTATAGACATTCAACATTTATTAGCTTCTGCTGCACTCGCTCATTCACTTCATGTGTGCATTTTTAGTAACTGATTCATCTGTTGGTCACTGCTTTCAAACAGACTTCCTATGAACAAAAATAGAGGCGATGTTGACTGGTGTGAGTTCTTCACTTTCACGAATTGCGTAGGTTGCGCAAGTAGGATGATCGCAGTTTCATGGATAGATCAGTAGGGCTTGTGTCGGTGGGTTGTTGATATGCCCCAGAAATATTGAAGACTAAAATTAATATGCCATGAATCACGGTTTCCGTTCATTCCAACGACTAGGTTGCGTGCAGTTTCACGAGTAGATCAATAGTGTGCCCTCTGTGGATCGCTGATTTCTTCTACATCCTCCGCCGTCAAAAATAAACGGGAAAAGTTAATCGCCGTCTCCATTTCCGCGAATTCAGATGGACGCGCCTCAACTTAAATGTAATGATGCTGACTGCATTGTGAACTTTCGTGAATGCGGTAGAATGCACAGTAGGATGATCGCCGTATCATGATTAGATCAGTATGGCTGACCGGCATGGTTTATTGATATTGTGGTTGTTGTCGCCATCTAATTTATTACAAATTAGCTTTATTAGTGATCTTTCATGAATAGATTAATAAGCGTGTTTGCTTGGTTCGTTGACGTTCCGATCCTCACTATTGAATCAAAATTGAATGGGGGGAGGGCTGACTCACCCCTTCCCTCTCGTTCAACCCTGTTTATTGACGCCGGTTTCCAAGTAATCTCTCCATTCTGTCCATTTCTAGCGCTATCTAGGACGGTCAGAGTGAACGAGAGAGTATGAGAAAAGGAGAGAGCAGCTAGAGTTAGTAATGGTCCGGCTAGTTCGAGTTATTCCAGCGATGAGTTGGAAGTTGTAGGTGTGGGGCCAAAGCTTCTTTAGGGAATCGATTGTTGCAAGCACCTATGTGGAACCGTAGTAGCACTGTCTCTTTTCATGAATATATTTTGTTTTACGATATGAGTTAGTAATAGCGAAGCTCTCAGCTTCCCTTTACCTTTCCCACTCTTCCGAGGCGCGAAATCGCCTAGTTAGCAAACGGTTAGTAAACGTGAAAAGCGCACGTACGCTAACTTCGCGCGTGCCCTAGGGGCAGTGTGTGTGGGGGGGGGGGGGAGGGGAGTTCTGCAGCAAGCACCAATCGCGCCCTACTGTTCCTTGCGCACGGGAAATATGGGGTTGCGAACGTGATTGATTGTAATGAGCTACCTAACCGTGATCTAGCGATTTTCTCACATTCCATTTCAATACATGCAAAAAAAGCAAAAAAGCACACTTGCATAACCTCGCGCGTGCCCTCAGGGGGGGGAGGGGCGGCAGAAAGCACCCATCACGCCCTACTGTTATTGGCGCACAGGAAGTATATGGCTGCTTGCGAAACTGTTTATTTGCAATGGATCCCCACTAGCAATTACCTCAGCTTCCCGTTTACTTTTTTCTTCTTCTGACAATGAGGCGTTAAAGCACCTAGTTAGCAAATAAGAGAAGCAGAGAAACGCGCTTGCACTAACCTCGCACGTGCCCTCAGAGCATAGTGTAAGGAAGGTGGAGCATGTGTTGTCTCTCTTTCTCATGACCCTCTCGATCAGCCACAGACTCTCGTTCACTATATTTCTCTGCGCTCTCTCCATCTAGCGTAGTCTCTCAATCACTCTCTTTCTCTACCCTCTCTAGATCGTGTGCACTCTCTCACTGATCACACGCGCGGTCTCACACGTTAATGCAAGCACACGAGGTGGTTGCGAAAGTGTTTATTGTTCCCAATCACGCCGTTGATCCAGTGATTTTAACTGTAGTCCGTGACTATTGAGAGATTGCTGAGGCGCGAATTCACCTCCCTCGATACATGGAATATGTAGTTGACTTCCCAGTCCAATATTAGTCTCAAAGCTTCCCTGCACTCTTTTGAGATAGTGGTGGAACAGTGATGTGGCAAGCGAGACATTCTTGTAAATTTTGACCATTTTGAGAGTTCTCACACTCAGTTCTATTGTTGTTCTCGATCATCCTCAGTTCTTGTGATCAACTCGCATCACTGAATCACCGGGTGCGAGTTCCTACTCCTTGCTGTAAAGCAACACCTGGTTGCTGAAGCATGAAGTAACCTTTTTGGTTTCCCGGGCCTGATAGATTATTTTCTTCCAAACACACTGTCTTAGAGTCAATGCTAAACTTAGCGTCCGCGTGCGTAGAAGGTAACCGTGTATCACTAATCTTCCAAGAGATCTAGTCTTTGATTCGCAATTCGATTTAGGATTATTGCAAGGATTATTGCAGTTCACAGTTACTTCTTACTCTTGTGATCAGCATACAGCGCTGAACCACCAGGTGCGAGTTGTGGACCCGTTGCTTCTCCTTTGCTTGGGAGCAACCCTTGATTTCTTAGGCATGAACTTACCTATTTGTCCCCCACCCGGGCCATATTGATTACTTTCTTAGGAACGCTTGCCTACAAGGTATTGCTATACCAAGCATTCTCACACTTATGGGATAACTGTGCAGCACCGATGTGGCAAGTGATCTGGTCTTAGATTTATTTCTGATTCGCCATTCAATTTCTAAGTTCCGTTGCTGTTTTCGGTTGCCCTCAGTACTTGTGATCGACCTACATCGTTGAATCACCGGGTGAAAATTCTTTCGTGCTAAAAGTGTCTTGTCTCGCCTCTTCGCCTTGTTGATTAGTAATTTATTTATATTCACCATCTAACTATTTAGTGCATGCTGCTTTTCTGGTGCTATTCGATATCTTATACGTATAGTAGATTATTTGCGGCTCATTTTCATGTTGGAATCATACTTTTCGTACCACCAGTAGTCTCAACTATTACCGCTCCCCGTTACCGCGGTCATTTGACGCGCCAGTGCAACACTGATCCGCCTATGTATTCCGCCATTTCGATATATGAGGCCAGTCGCCTAAGAATCAGCAAGGAGCTGGCGCAGTGAAATTTTGAATGTTTGAGGAAAGTTCGGAAAATAGGTTCTCGAGGGTGGTGATCATAGCTATGAACTTCATTTGGCACCAAACCGGTCGGTGCAGCCATGCTGCATCCATGCTGCACGGCACCATTTTCCTATTTCTCGGCTATCCATATATGAAATGCTATGAAAATTCGAAAGCCTATGTAATCGGCCATGCCGAGTCGAATCGTTATATCAAAATTGACTAAAAATTTAAGAATCAGCAATAAAAAATCTTTTCTCGAATACTAGGGCCGAGTGAAACTAGGTTTTTACAGAGGCACATGCGCCTCATTCTAGGGATCATTATTTATACGCAATGTATGAGGAAAAAAACTTACATAAATTTGCTATTTAATTTTTTTCTCTCTTCATTTAGCGCTTTTTATTCCACATTGCCCTTTCGAAACAAGAGAACAATGGAAATCAATTTCATTCCTCACTCGACGAGCGAAGCGCGCAGTCATTGAGCAGTGAAAAACGATAAATTAAGAGAGAAAAAATTAAATATCAAATTTATGTAAGTTTTTTTCCTCATACATTGCGTATAAATAATGATCCCCAAAATGAGGCGCATGTGCCTCTGTAAAAACCTAGTTTCACTCGGCCCTTGTATTCGAGAAAATATTTTTTATTGCTGATTCTTAAATTTTTGGTTAATTTTGATATCACGATTCGACTCAGCATGGCCGATTACATTGGCTTTCAAATTTTCATAGCATTTCATCTACGGACAGCCGAGAAATAGGAAAATGGTGCCGTGCAGCATGGATGCAGCATGGCTGCACCGACCGGTTTGGTGCAAAATGAAGTTCACAGCGATGATCACCACCCTCGAGAACCTATTTTCCGAACTTTCCTCAAACATTCAAAATTTCACTGTGCCAGACATCACAGGCGATTTGCTGATTCTTTGGCAACCGGCCTCATATTTCCGCCGGGAATCAGTGTACCATTGGTACTGCCTTCTCGCTCTTCCCTTTCTAGCACCAGTGTTGCTTTCTTTGAATTATTATTTTCTCACTAGACAATGACGAATAACTGACACCCTCGATCGTGTACCTTTGGACAACCAGTGTTGTGAGATTCCACCTAATCTTGGTCTCTTGCATTACTGATCAGATCAGTGTAATCTGCCGAATGGATCTGGTCTAGTATAGTCTTATGCTCTCATCTCCATCCTAATATCTCCTCTCATGTGCCCAATTTATTCCCCCTTCCGGATTGGCTGTACCTAGATTACACTATTAAACTATTTGGATTCAAAATTAGGGGACAAACAGGTCGTGTGAAATGGCAATAGCTAGACCATTACTAACATTTATTAAAGCCTCCCCGGCTTCCGCATCGTGATCTAGCCCAGAGTAAACAGGGGAGAGTATTTAGACGAGAGTGCATATCGGACCCGGGCGATTAGGGGCTACTGGCTTATTATTAGTTCCCGTCTTGGTATCGGTTGTTGCTGACAGGTTCATATTGTTGCACATTATAACTCTATGCTTATTTCTCGTAAGATCCGCACATTTATCGGTTAAGGAGAGATTGCAGGGGATTTGGTGCTACTTGGTCACTATTACTAATGGTCTTGTTTTCGACAATCGCTATTATGTTCTCGTAGAAGGTCATTACATATCTTTACTTATTCGTCGAAAGCGTTGTCCGCAAGCCAGCTAACAATAAGTAGACATCGCAACATCTGGAAGAGGGAGATTCTGTGTTCCGCTGTGCCCTCAAAGTGACACCATTTGCTGATAAATTGCTGGTTGTTCAAGTTTCGTTTTAATAACCTCTCAACTTTGGTAGAGCCTTTTGCTTCTTAACATGACGGGTAGCGAATGAATTGGCGTTTTCTGCTGATTTATCGCTTATCACTTGCCCAATGGTTGGAAAATTATCATTACTCTCAATTCCTCTCCATACGTTTAATCGTTCTCTTTAGCTTTTTGCGCGGAGCTTGCACATCTGGATGGGGGGAGGTGGTTTGCGCTGCAGATTCTGAAAAATTGAATTGGATTGAATTGCGGTGGAAGCTGTACACTGATTGCATCTGCGCATGCGCTTCTTTGATGATTTTCTCGTTCTATAAATTATGAGAAGTTTGCAAATTTTTCAAGGTGCTTTCGTGCTGTAGAGAAACATCAAAGTTGCTTTGAATTGGCCTCATTTGATCGTTGTTCGTTGATTTCGTTCAAAATATTGTATGATCATTATTCGTTCTATGGAGTTTCCACACCTGGCAAGGTGAGTTCGTGCTATTTCGCTGTCTGAAAGTGGATCGCCTCGTTCGATGGTTGATTTCTTCATAACATACTCAACTGTAAATTCCGATTGTTCGATATTGCGATAGTAAGATTCTGATTTATGCCCAGTAGTTTGTCTTGTTGTGCATAACTAGCTCGGTGATTTGGGGCATACGATATGTCCATTAGTAATGGTCTGCAATAGCGAATTGATTTCAACTTCTTATTTTGCTCCTCAAGCAAAAACTCTTTCGTTGATCATTTTGATACCCATCAGGCGCCACTGCCATTGATTTATGCCTAGTGGCCCTGTAAAGCTGTCAGAATACCATTGGCCAGTCTATCGGGTGAGAGATAATACAAAATGGAGAGACCGAGGGCTCATCGAGAGCAATACAGCTCAGAACAACTCATACCGTGAGAAGCACCCCACTATCTCTCGTTCTCTGGTCTCTCTCGCTTTCGCACAGTCTCTCGCGCTGATTTTGATGATTCCACCCTGTGGTTATCGCTTTTTATCACTCTGTGGGGATATTCTGGCGATGCCATCCTTTCTCTATTGTTCTTTTCGACTGCTCTGAGGCTGAATCAGACCGTTTGCCTCGTGGAAAAAAGGTGTTGATTGGAGATGGAGTTGTAAGGAAGGACTCTAGTGATTTCTTGTGATATCTAACCCTTCTGCCGTCGAGAGAGCATGTGAAATGAGGAGATCAGTTCTTGCGAAATTTCTAGTGTTGAGAGGGAGGAATGAGTGCACTCTTTTGGTGTGACCTGCACGCGGCATGCCCTTATGTTTGGAGATAGTGGCGCGACCCTTGACCTACCGTAATCCATGGTCCCGATTTACCGTATCATTGGCTCGGTAATTATTTGTCGTACTGCATTGATGCGCGAGCCTTTACCTAGATATGAGCACTTGATTACCGCCAGCTCACACACGTATCCTAGACAGTTATAAATCCATTTGAGTACCGAAAGAACCGGGGACTTTGACCACCGTAATCCCTATCGTTTCCTCTGATGTCCAAATGCGCGCTTCGCAGAATTTTTGCAGGTAATCTATCGCTGATGGCGTTGTTTTAGTCTCGTGCAACGCTCTCTGTTCCTTGAATTTGGCTAACTGACGAAAAACGCGTAATCCTTACTGTATTTCACGCGTTTTCTCGCATCTCTGCTATTTGTTCAAATGAGGTGACCTGCGGTTCAGACGCTCCATTTCCACCCTAATTGACGTCGTTTCACCCCCTTTCTCCGTGATTTTCTGAAGATTTCCTGCCGAGAACTTCTTATCAGAGCGACTGTACGATTACATGCGTCACTTTTCGTGGAAAAATGAGCCGGAGAGTGACCTGAAGGGAGATTGATAGGCAGATTGTAAATATTTCTGCTTGGAAAAGATATTTTTACGTTTCAGTGACTGGATAGGTAGCAGGAGGTTCTTATTTAATCAATAGCTCTGAGAAATTTCATCTACACACTTATAAACGTCTTGGAGTGACCTGAAGGGAGATAGGCAGATTGTAGCTTCATGCTTGAAGCAGACGCACTTTGGTTTCAGTGGCAGCATAGACAGCAAGGGATGCTTGACATTTCAATATTTATTTATTGAACTTTGAATCATATCGTAAATGCTTGTCGATGCCTGACTTGTTGTGAGACCTAGTGGATGGATAGAATAACGCTGATTCAGCCAGGCAGACTGTGGTTTCCGTGATTGCTAGTATACCAGCGATCTCGTGGCTTTGCAATAACGTAACGGATAGCTTTTCATAAAAAAATACAATGATCGGGCCGCCCATGCGTGAGATAGATAGAGGGATCGTAAATATTTGTGGTTCGAATAGCTGATCTTGGGTTTCAATGATATCATATTTGACTTGGCGTTGCTAGCTATTCAATTTCATGTAGCTGAATTTTTCTTTAAAAAAATCAATTATTCCTGGGAGTGGCCCAAGAGAACGAGAATGAAGCTTGGTCATTCGAGCAGGCGCACTTCGGTTTCAGTAATTGCATATATTGCCAATTATTCGTGGCTATACAATTCTATGTCCGTTTTTGTCCGCAAATAAAACCCTACTGGGCGTGCAAAAAAAATGACAATTCAAAGAGGAAAATGCGCTGCAAATAATCTACTAAGCGGGACAGACACTTTGGAGAGGAATTAATGGTCAGATGCTTCTTGATTTCACCACATGCATTCGCGTTTCAGTGGTAGCATAGAATGACTAGGATTCGTGACTGCACAATTTCAAGAGTATTTCCGTGTTCAAACATCATGCCAGAAAGTGAATCATGAAAAGATAGGTGGGTTCTACAATATTCCACCACTGGCTTTTGCGTTTCAGTGATAGCACAGATCGCAGAGGATTCTATGCCATGCAATGAGACGAGTGTGAACTTGAAAAAACACAACCATGATTCTGATGTTCCCAGGGAGGGGGATAATGATATTGGCCGTTGCACGCTTCATGAATTCTGCAGGTGCTATTGCGTTTCACGGGTATTATAAGTCATTCGGTCCCGTGGATCATGTGATTAGTTGCAGTTCTCCGACTAAAAACACTGAATCACACTGACCCTCCATTCGAAATACTCTGCAGAGAGTAATGGATAAATAGCCTGACTCACTCCCTCTGTTGACCTAGTGTGCACCCGGCGAGTAGTGGTCAAAACATACTCTTGACAGGGTCAGAAACTTATGTGTGCACGTGCTATCATTTTTTTCCTATTCTTGATCCATATTGGCTACTCTGCACTTGCATTGGCCTCCTCCCCCACACGTCATCAGCAGACTATGTTGATGAGGCGCAGTGTTGTGTCCAAGATTTGTTTACTGAAGTGCAGGAGTGGGGAGGAGGGGGGGAGGGTGTAGGAGGAGTGGGAGATTCAGAGAGGGAAGGAAGGGGGGGGGAGAGGAGTGGGGAAGAAATATGAGGAAAAGGAGAGAGAAAGGCATTTCACAACCCGGCCACTATCCGAGAAATATGGACAGATGTGCAGTTTTAGGGCCAGGTGATTGCGCGTCTCATAAAGCGCTGAATAGGCTCGATCGGCTCATTTGTTGATTGTCCGTTGGTTGTCGCTTACCATTTCAATCTTGTGCCCATTGCAATCCTTAATCTATGTTCATCACAGCTTGGAAAATATTTAGCGACGCTCATTTTAGGGCCAGGTGATTGCGCTTGACGAGTGATTAACAATAAACAACTTGCTTGTGGGATGCGCTGTCATCATCTGTGTCTCAAATATACAAAATCAATTTATACACGGGCTCACCCGCTATTGTTGTGGACCAGGTGATAGCGCGTGACATGAAGTGCTGAATAGACTCGGTTGGCATATTCGTTGATTTTTTTCTTGTTCTGGTCTTCAATCTATAAACCAAAATTATACCTTGCGAAAGTGTTTGTGCTGCAATTTTAGGGCCAGGTGATTGCGCGTTGCGAGGGATTCTTAATAGACACCATGCTTGTAGTGGTACGTTCATTCCGTCATGTATCGTGATAATTTATTGTTGTAATCTGTGCAGTTTCCGTCGAAATAGTGTGTTAAGGCCAAATGATTACGCGTGTCCTGAAGTGTCGAACAAGCGATTGAGTTACTGAATTATATTCATTGTTGTTCTGGTCGCATGATTATGAAATCGTAAGCTCTGCACTTCCTACGACTTTCTCTGAATGGCTATTTCGATGAATCGTATATAATCGCTCGCATTTTGTTCCGGATTGTCATGAGGAAATTTCATCTCTCAACTAGGTGATTTTGTGGGGACGAGTGACTTGAATAGAGCCGTTGATCCGCTGCTTCAATGTTATCTCGTGCGGTATTTACACTCCCTATTTTGCCAATCGAATATTGTCGAACGAGCTTAATGTCTCCCAACTAGGTGATTGCGCGCTATGGTCACTCTTGAATGTGCTCATTCTTTGTTCGTTTCAATTTTTTTCTCCATTAGTTTACCTATACTACATGTCCCTATAACGTTAACACTGATCCCCGATATCTTGCCCATTGATCTGAACTGGGTGATTGCGCGTTGCGACTGATCTTGAATACACTCGTTGTTTGGTTGATTCGATTTTTTCTTCTTCGTTGTGTCATACCACATATATTTATGAAGTCATATCTGATCCTCTATCTCTTGCAGACTCCGCCCACTCAGCAGCAGCTGCAGCTCTTGCAGCCGAAATAGAGAGAGTCCTCTGAGGACGAGAGAGGACCCCCGAAGAGTGAGGAGAGGAGGAGGGAAGGATGAATTCCATGACTGTGAGTTTGTTATAAATTTTCATTGTCACTGGGGGGAGGGTCGAATTTTGTAAAAGCAGACGAATTTTGAAGTGGCCTGATAAGTGTATGGTGTTGGTTGTTGCAAGTCCAGATGTTTCATCAATTGATGGGTCATTTACGGTTGCCTAGATAGCGAACGAGTGTAGCAGGAATGTGCGCTGATGAGTTGCTATCCTTTCCCTATTAGCTCAGAGAAAATCGCTGCCCCTCTAGAGATCTGGATATTAGGTAGGGTTGAAGCTGCACGAATTAGCCAGGTGTAGAAAGTGTTGGCAAGAAGATTTTTGTCCGCAAAAAAATCGTAGCTACACTGGTACACTTGTTTACGCCTGTAATGAAGTAGTATTCGTGCGGCGTGAATGCCTCGAGTGCGCAGAGTTTGATGGATACTGTTGTATTTATTGTCGAAAGTGTCCAGAGGGAATATTGGTTCAACACCTGATAGATGGGGAAGTATTGCAAGAGCAACAAGGATGTACCTGGTCATTCTAGCGAGCTTTATAATTGATGTTATTGAAATCATATGATGTGCAAACATTATTTCACAATGCAGATAACTCTTATGATCACCTCTAGCAACGCAGAAGTACCTGGTCTGAAAAATGAATTAAATTGCAGCCTTTATAATTGTAGACCATAAAAGAGCAGCTTGGATTCGATAACTGATCTTTGATCTTTCCTTCCCTGATCTTTGATCTCTTATTTCAGTTGACGGACGCGTGGTCGTGGGTGCGGTCGATGCTGGAGCCGCTGCCGGAGAAGGGCTACGAGAACGACACGGGCAGGGGAAATAGGTGAGCATTTCAACGTTCACGAGGACTTGAAAAACATGCGCGCTCTAGACGAGGCGGGTTAGAGAGAGCGGAGGGAGGCGAGAGAAAGGGGGAGGAGCTGCGAATGTCACGGACAGGGGAAATAGGTGAGTATTTATTTATTTAGATACAACGTACTCTTTATAGTTGCAAGAGCAAACGACTGTAAATGAGCAGAAAAATCTCCAAAAGAATTAATAATTTGATTGCGAAACGAATTCATATAATCATTTTTATCACCGAAGAAGATGTTTTGATACAATGCGGAAACAGTAAATCTAGGGGTACCAAACTGTTAAATTAAATAATATTTGCAGGACATTCGACGTGTTCTGCGCGAACTGCGTCGCCAACTATGACAAGGTGAGTTGTGGTCTTTGATCTTTGAGCGGCGATTTTCGATCATTGATCTATACGTGGTAATCGTTGATCTTTGATCTCGGTGAACGTGTATAGCCAAAGAACAAGGGCAAATTTGAGTAAGTGCGTGGGCGTTTCACGCTATGCTTATCATTTAATTCTCCGTTAGGTGATTTGTTTCAATCATGAAAAAATATTTTCCGACTGACTAGGCGAATAGCTGATTCACAGATAGATAATGTTCAGAAATTTTGTTGACAATTCAATAAGTTCCACACTCGTCTCTTAGTCGAAAACTATTAACTGTTACGTTCGTCTATTCTAGGTTTACGATTAGAATCTGTAAATAAATACTATTCAGATTGCGTGCATCCGTGCGGCCACGGTAGCCTTTCTGGGCGTGCTCACGGCAGGTTTGTGATTATTTTATTGATTTATTGTTATTTTTCATAAAATGTGTCTGAACCTCTCAATTATGCATGATCTCTGACGGATTCATCGAGTTTTTGTGGTTTCTCGCAAATTAAAGTGTCTGAATCTCTCAATTATGCACGATCTCGCGCCTAGAGCGAATTAGACCCACTGGTGGGCTAAGTTCCGATAGTTTTCCGGGGGCTCCGCAATTTAAAAAATTCTGTTAGGGGGCTCCGCAAAAACCATTTCGGACAACGAGGGGGCTCCGCAAAATTTTGAACATTTCTCCTTGGGGGCCCCGCACTCAGATGATCAAGCGGGGATATAGCCCATCAGTGATTAGACCTAGTCTGGCAGAATATTGAAGTTGATTTTTTTTCCACTGAGTGGCAGATGTATATTGACCGAGATCGCAGTGGTGGTTCTTGGCTCGGCCATGAAACCTCAAAAAGCGGTTAACTTCAACTTGAATCTGTAAAATGTTGTACCATGAGGAACGCAGCTCGAATCAGTTGAAGCTAGAGCACGAACACTTTTGATACTACCTGAAACCTGGGCTCAGCTAGTATTCGCGAAATTCGTGGTCTGTATACGGGATCTTAATCAATTAGTCAATTAATAAAAACATAATTAATTAAGGAATCGCCATCGGTCGGGTGTTCTCCCTTCACGCGACCCGCCGTCTCTCCCCGCTCAAGCTCTTCCTCTACTACCTGCTGGTGATGCATCTGGCCGCGGGGTGAGTACTGTAGGGGCACGGTAGCTCGGGTGGGGGGGGGGCGGGGTTGGTATCAACGGGATACGGCATCAGGAGGAGCAAAGTATCGATTAGCGTTCCTCTACTACCTTATGGTAATACATCTGGCCGCGGGGTGAGTACTGTAGGGGCACGGTAGCTCGGGTGGGGGGGGGGCGGGGTTGG
>LS487509.1:31000-113534 GCA_900490705.1 Pristionchus arcanus
GGGGGGGTTGGTATCAACGGGATACGGTATCAGGAGGAGCAAAATATCGATTAGTTGTTCCTCTACTTCCTTCTGGTAATGCATCTGGCAGAGGGGTAAGTACTGTAAGAATATAATCGCAGTATGGTAGTTTGGGGGGATTGCGCTATCGAAGGGATAAATTATTGATTATTGATTGAATTTCCACTACTGGCAGTGAGTGAAATGCTTTGATTGCTGTTTTTTCTCAGTTTGGTTTCATAGGGATAGTGCACTGAGACGCGGCAGAATTATTGATAACTCGTTTGATATTTTGTTACGATGCTACCGGGCGTTACTCAATTGGAGATCGTTTAGAAAGCTGGCTTACTACAACATGTGTGGTGCGTTTCCTCCTTGTTGTGGAATGATCTTTCTCTTGCTGGCCATGCTTTCCCCGAGGGATGTGTGGGTTTCGGTAGACTTCTAGGGTGTGTGGTGATGATAGAGGCATGGTAGTTCGTATTAGGGTTGGCTAAACGGTAGCGAGGGTAACGGACCGCTACGAGGGAGGAAGAGGGTAGCGGACCGCTTCCCCTCGCTACCCCTCGCTACGTTGCGGGGAGGGGAAGAGAGTGCGAAGCTCCACCCCTTTCTTTCGCCTCCGCCTGCTCTTCCTAACCCGTCTAGACTAGTGCGCGTGCTTTATTGAAGACCGCAAGTAAAAGCCCCCTTCCCCGCAACGTAGCGAGGGGTAGCGAGGGGAAGCGGTCCGCTACCCTCTTCACCCCTCGTAGCGGTCCGTTTCCCTCTCCCTCTCTCTTAGCGGACCGTTACCCTCGAAATGCCAACCCTAGTTCGTATCATAGCGAGGTACTGTTGCGATAGTTTTTTTGGAACACTTTTATTCAATAGGGATTGAACCACGATTGTAAAATCGGTCAGCGCACGGCTTAAGTGTTGTGGGTGAAACGCGCATGGTCATGGTTTGAAAATCCATTTCTGCGCCATTTCGATGGATTGCGACCTCGTCACCATTCGACTGTTTAAGAATTGCATTGAGCCATCACATGGCTATGGCTCGATAGCACAACGTCTTCAATTCCTAAAAATGTGTGCGACACAGATGCTGCAGTAGGGCACATTTAGTATCGTCTAATTGTAAGGGGGGGGGGTCGTCGAACAGGTCAATTTTTGTGGCACACTGCACCCAGAACAGAATCAAGCAGCGATGTTCTTTCCTCCCTTCATACCCTACGTGCAGCTTAGATTCACCTGGTTTCGCAATTTCACTATACTGCTTGCATTTAGCTCGAGAACCCAACGACCTTTTCCGTCTCACTATCTTCTCCCATGTTTTCATCATTTGTTCCTCATCAAGTAAGACGGGTGAAGAGAGAGTGTGGCAAATGGAGAGAGTCTTTCTCTAACCGACGAGAGAGCATGGGAATCGAGGAGAACTCTTCTCTAACCGATTTCGATCCGACCAATCTCGGTTCATCACCGTCAACCTTGTCCCTCTCGTCGCCTGCGCTCTCTCACTTTCGCATGCTCTCTCACCCCCAACAGGCTGCAGCAGAGTACAGTGCATGTCCATGCACTGTTTAAAAGGGTGCTCGAGCAGGACTCTCTCGTTTTTCCATGCTATCTCGCTTTCTCTGACCCAGCGAGAAAGAATGTAGAGACCGTTCAAGTTAATCTCACAGCTTATCGGAGAGGCGATCGCCAGAGTTGAACTTGTAATTGGATTTAGATATCTCAAGCTGATAAGGCGAGTGAGTGTGTAAAATGGAGAGATCCAGGCTGATTTGAGAGCTGAAACTGCCGAAAGTTGGGCTCCGTGAGCTAATCGGCCTGATGATTGCCGACTGACAGGCGACGGGGTGGTTCCCGAGTGGAAGTTGGAGGGTACAGTATCGATTGAAGGGGATTGGGGATACGGTATCGATCGATTTATTACGTGTTTCTACCAGCGGAAAGGGTACAACGAAAGGGAGGTGAACTGTATGGACGAGGAATGGGAGGGAGTACGGTAGTGGCGTGTGAGATACGATAGGTATTCTGAGGTTTCTCGTGTGGTGCGGATACTTGGGTGTGGTTTGTACAGAATCCCGTCTCAGGAAGGAGTAGTATGATGTGGCGTGGAGGTGGTGTACTGGTGCATCTCCCGATTAGCATCGCTTGCCGCGCTTGAGACACTTTGCCGACGCGATGAAGTCGTCGTCCTGCAATGGGGAAAGTGCACCGGTGCACCGGAACGGTCTCTCGTTTTCGCACGCTCTCTCGCCGGTCTCTGACACTTACGTAGTGGATCTTGCACTCGAGCGGGTAGCAGTTGGCCTTCTCACAGACTGAAATTATTTAAGTCAGTCCTCGATCGCCAGCCGTGGTGCGAGCGGATTACGGTAGCCGACTTACGGGCTCTGATGCCGTCCGCGTCCAGGGCTTCAGGCTCGGGCTGACGCATCACGATGCATTGAGCGTTGTACTTCTTGTTCGCCTGAATGCCGGTCGTGATTAATTTCCCGGTTCTGAGGACATGACGGCTCCGGAAATGCAGGCTCTATAGGAAAAGTACTCACAAACCAGACGCGGCACTCGGTCGGGTCACAGCCCTTGGAACGGCAGACTGTAATTAGGAATTACAGTAAGGCTAGGGGTTGGGTAAGATGGAGTACGGCAGGATTAGGGTATTAGGGTTTAGGGTAGGGTTAGGGATAACGGTAGGATAGGATTACGGTAACTCACGCGCTTCGATGTATGAGGGAGGAATGGAGAGCGCGGCGGTGAGGGACTGGAATGGGGGAGATTTTATTTCCAAGAGCGTATGTGCCAGGTATCAGTTGTAATCCCGAGTTTCGGTTCTAATGAAAGTGCTGAAACATATGATTGTCAGGTGCAAATCGAATCCTGGATGTATTACATCTAGAATTGAACCCTACGACTAACGTGGTCAGGCCTTAAGATACAGTACTTCTTACAAATGTGGCGTACGGATCACTGAAGCTACAGTAACACTTACCAGAGCGGCGAGTGCGGCGAAGATTACGGTAGCGAGGTTTCCGGCCATGATTTCAGTTCGCGATTGCGCAAGTCGATTGGTTCCGTTCCAAATGAAGAAGGAAGAGAGTCGACTGATTCCCTTATCGAGTTCGAGTACCCTCCCACGCCCACTGGAGCCTTTTATAGCGAGGGTAGAGGGAGGAGGGAGGGAAGGGATGGGAGAGGGTATATCTAGGAGTTAGAGGAACTTAGAGACTGTGGGGTAGGAGGAGATTCTGAGATGTTAGGTTAGAGAGGATTAGAGATAAGGTAGAGGTTCAGAGAAGGTAGAAGGTGCAGTCGATGTATGGGTGATCAGAGAAGATGATAGAGCCTGGGATTGGAGGAGAGTCAGAGAAGGAAAGGGGATGGAACTTGCGCGAACAGACGAACTGTCTAAGGGTTAGAGTAGACGAGAGACAGTGGGATTGGAGGAGGGTCAGAGATCATGGGAAGAAAAGGAAGACGTGATAATATACAACGAACGAGGATGATGATAAGATCACTTGAGAGTCAGAGAAACGAGAGAGCAGAGGGATGGAGGAGAGCGCAGAGAAAAGAGGAGGGTGATGAGGAGATCAAGAAGCAAGGGAGGAACCCGGAGGCTTTCACTTGGTGTTTGTGTCTTTTTTAGGGCAGTGAGTCAGACAGTTGATTGAAGATTAAGAAAAGTCGAGAGATTTTTGGACTGGAGGTGCTAGGTTGATTCGTGGTGCATGATGATGCTATGTAATGGTGAAATACACCTTTGCAGTAATCTGTGGCTGCACGGTATAATAATACAAACAATTATTTACATTTTATTCAATTTAGCGTAACAATTAGTTTAAAGCACTTTATTGAAGAGAATCCCGGAAATTTCGGGTATCAGTAGCAAGGCTGATTCGTGTTGCGTCATTATGCCAAATGAATGACGAATATGCCATTGCAGTAATACGCGGTAGGTAGAATAAGGAAAAAGGATTTATATTTTACTGATGTTAAGAGCAAGGTTGATTCGTGCTGCATGACTATGGTGTATGAATGATGAGTACACCATCGCAGTATAAGTTACACTCGGTGACGACAAGAGACAAACTCATTCAATTTTAATCACGATATCATGTGGACGGATTCATGTTTCGCAATATCCATAAATTGGATGGCATCTGTTGAATTCAATGTGACTCGGTGTCTTGCTGAAATTACAATATCGAAATATCTCCGCCGAATTACCAGAACAGTTTCCGGTCGTTGTCAAATTTCACCATTACATTTCGTTCAAACTTGTTCCACCTTTACAAGGTTATTTTTTGCAAGCAATGATGCTTGGCTCTCTCGAAGGCTCTCAAATCGGAATGGGCCGCTTTATTCGCATTACTCGTATCAAAGTAAGACCCCCAATAAATGGGAGGAGGAGGCAGGGGAAACGGGTTCTAAAGGAACACAGTGGAACGATCGTGAAATTTAGAGGGGGGGGGCTATATTTACACAGAGGCTACGGTAAATTTGGAGATACGGTAGGATAGGGGGATACGGTAGACGATATCGATTGATATTGATTAGAAGAGGAAGCGCATCGTCGGGCGAGGGAAGCAAGCGGCAGCGAAGTCGAGGTTGACCTGGAATATGGTAGGGTTACGGTAGTCGGCGGGGGTATTTGGATATATAGGCACGGTAGGGGGGAACAGGGTTGCGAGAGTACGGTATGCGAGAAATGCGATAGGACTACGGTATCCGGCGGATACTGTAGGGTTCCGATATGACTAATATCCATGTTCTGCGATCGGTAATTCGGTTGTTTGCACAAGGCAGGTATGCGAACGCGATTCGCACGGCATTGACCCCTCCTTGATTTCCCGCTTTTCTCTGCCTCTCTCCATCGCCCATGCTCTCTCACTTTCTCTGACGGATGAGAGATAAGGCGAAATGGAGAGAGTGCCACTTTCCGCAAACCTAATTTGTGGTTCGAAACCCTTCTTAGCTCACGAGATGTAGTGATGCGTGAACTGATGAAACCTGACAGACTGTGGGGAGTGGGAAGGGGGGTGACCCAGTTTGATCTACCAGGGGGGGGGGGTACGGTAGCCGTGACCCCTGGTCTCTTAGGGACTACTGTATCCTAAACTTCTAGTGTTACGGTAGAAAGTGTGTACCAAGTGAATACGGTAGTCGACGGGTTACGGTATCCGCCATTTGCTGGTGCTTTTCTGTGCAAGGGACACGGAAGGGAAGCGGCGCCGGGGTTAAGCAGTTCAGTTCGCGATCGAACTTCCTCTCGCTGCATGCTCGCAGAGAAACTGTCTAACAAGAGCAGAAATCGACCGCCGTTTTTTTCTGTTCCACTAGTATCGCCGAGTACGGACTGTTTAGCAAGGAAAAAACAGAAAACTGGCTCCGTAGATGCGGCACTCGTCGTTTCCACACGCGGCCTTCTCGCAGACTGCAATTATCGATTGATTTGGGGGATTACGGTAGGCCTAGGGGTACGGTAGGTCACTTACGAGTGCGGATCTCGTCCGTGGACTGGGCGCAGGCAAGAGCGAGCAGGGCCTGATATTGATTGATTACGGTAGTCTGGGGTACGGTAGGGCAGGGAAAAAACTTACAATTGCAATGAAGACGAAGAGAAGAGTGCGAGACATGGGTGTTATTGCGAAGTTGGAGAACTTGAGCTCACCGTGATTCGGTGGCGCTTTTATATGGGAAGTAGTAGCTTCCGCGTAGGCACAGTGCGACCACTCTCTCCATTTTGCGTGCTATCTCGCCATCTCTGGCCCCAGAGGGAGCAGGGGATCAGAAGAGAGCGGACGGGGTTATCAGTGGACAGTGATAGCTAGGGGGTTAGAGTGGGCGAGAGATAAGGGGAAAGTGAGAGAGCCAGACAGCAACTCGGTACTCGAGAGGAGAAACTTGAGCGTAGGCGCCAGCTTGAGAGAAAAAGAGTAGGAAGTTCCGCAGTGCCAACTTTGGGGAAAGGAGCAATTAATTAGCTAATTAGGGTCGGAAAGGTGGAAGTTTGAATGAGAAGTAGAAGGGCTGTTGATGTTTCATCGATTGAGGAAAAGGTTAGATGGACTTGAGAGGTATTGTATCTGACATTAATTGTAAACGTCTAAAAAAATAAAATTACGAAGTTTCGATACCTTGTGGGAAGGTGTTTTTGTGCTGTTTGTGTTCTTGTTACAGTGGCAAACGAATGTGCGTTCACAATAATGGCAAGTTGTGTAAGTCTATGATTACTAACGGTAGCTTTCGGGAAGTGGGTGAGTTTGGGTTGCAAGCTGTACCCATCTATTTGAAGTGATGCAGTTTAGCAATGGTACGCGAATTCGTGCTGCACACTATCCTCATCTGTGTGGATTGACGCAGTTTCATGATACTTGAGCTATAGATGGTAGCGAAAAATAACTGCACACCACTCTTTCTTTAGAAACCGGAATTATTATCCTTTCGGCTGATATTTTTATAAGAATTTCTTTGACAACTTGGTGATTTCGTGCTTCAGAATATAATCATCTTTGAGTATTGGCACATGTCCTTGATTCCGGATTTTTGTCCATTTGCAACTATTTTTTAAAATATTTTATCTCAACGAATTCGTGCAATACGCTATCCTCATCTGTTAAGTGTAATGCAATTTAATGATTCTTGGTTTAGAAGAAAAAAGGCCCTTTTGAGGCGCCAGACCGGACTTTTTATCCATTAGGATAGACAGGGACGCACGATTTGTGGTCCACTGCAGAAACGGATAATTCGATTTGAAACCGCAAAGGGATTGGAACGGAAAGGAGGAAAAAAGGGGGGATTAGAGGTGAGGGTGGGGCACTCTTGCATGTGACACATGGGGAAGGAATGGGGGAGTGATCTTTGATCTCTAATCTTTGATCTTTGCAGATCGCTCGAATGGATCTTCGGCTGGATGACGCAGATCACGCTCTTCATCAGGTAAGGCGGTAGGAGAGGGAATACGATATAATAGGGGTATAGTAGACGCTAAGTAACATGTCCGTGGTTTCTATCTACAAGGTAGTTTTGCGATGCAAACCCTAGATGAAACGGGGCTCATACTGTTCTTGGCATTAGAGTGGTGACAAGGATTAAAATATCTCACTTACATGGTAGCTGATCTCAAAATATTGTATGCGTATCTGAATATGGTTGGATAAGGGAGTACGGTTGAAGATTAATTTTTAATTTCAGCGGTTTGGTGGTTTCTTAACACTAGGCAGTTCGAGGTTCTGGTAGTTTCATGTAATGAAAACAGCACAGCTGGAACAATGTTGTGACGACCAGCGGTAGAGAACAACGATACAACAATAAAAGATTACCTTGCCCTAAAGATATCCAATGAATAGTACTAGGAGCTCGGTATGAGATCTGGAAATTTCGATTCACAGTGAATTGGTGGTATCTTGCCACTAGGCAGTTTGGTGTTCCGATAGTTTCATGTAGTGCCGATAGTGCTGCAAGAACAATGCGTTGGCCTCCACCGATTCAAAATAAAGAAACAATAATACTACCTGCTATTGACGCCCTATTTCAAAACAAAAAGGATAGTAGGATGCTTCAATCGGCAGTTGGGCCTTCTTGAATTCATAATAATAATTCATCATTTGACATAAGGCAATACTTATTCAAGTCTCAGGTGGTGGGCCTGTTGAATGATGCAATTTTCCACGTATCATGGTTTCTTCTGCACAAATAATTCATCGCCTACTTATATTTTGCAGCTACGCCAAATCGGTGGAGCTGCTAATCGTGTGCTACTTCTACCTGGATGTGGCAGTAAGGATGACGCAGTGGAACAGCGCCGCCGGGAAGAGGTTTGATCTTTGATCTCTGAAGTTTTTAGTCTTATCAAAGTTTTGACGCAGTAGAAATAAGTGAGTTTTATCTTTGTTGACTGTTGTTTTAGTTTTTTTATGGTATATCAAGAAGGATCATATTGATGTTCTTCCCGCGCCGATAGAATATGGGGCTAGTGAAGCGGTGGTTCAATGAGTGGATGTACAATGAAAAACATGTCAATGATGCCCGTTTAATTTGATTTGTCCTAATACTGCACATATCCTTCCAATCAGGGAATTGACGTCTTTTGAATGCACATAGGGACAGCGTAACAGCAATGCGCCGTGCTAGATGTTCCCTTAGTACTACGAAGAAATACTAGCTGGTGTCATGATCAACCTCTATGTGAACCTGCCGCAACAACATTGCGACTTGTTAAATATTTGATTTGTAGATGTAGTTTGTAGTCTGATCTTTGATCTCTGATCCCTATTCCAGCCTCACGCTCGGCTCGCTCTTCCTCATGTTCTCCTTCTTCACCGCCTTCGTCGTGCTCGGGTACCTGCTCACGATCGAGCCCTGGACGGACTGCCATGGTGAGTGGAGTTGATCTTTGATCTCTGGAGTCTGTAGTTTGTACCTTGATCTTTGATCTGTGGGAATGTTGACTGATTGGGGATTAGTTGATGTTCTTCGAGTTGATGTTAGGGACTGTGTTTCTTCAAGAACAAATATTTTTAACGCCTCAAATCGAGGCTCGTTTTCATTTTCCTGTTTTCAATATTCCTGTTCATTTCATTCTACTCGTTTGTCTTACTCGGGAGGGGTTGCGCTATGATTATCGTCATCTTCGTTCTCTTGTTGTTCATACCGTGAGTTTGCTGGCACTTGATCTTTGATCTTTATCTTTGATCTCTGATTTCCGACTCCTCCACTCCAGTTCGCACGCCTCGCTGGAGTGCTACTCGGGTACTGAGGCGGGTCCCGGCGCGATCGGCCTGAACTTCAGCGTGAGTACGGTAATCGATTACTTGAAATACCGTATTCTAATGCGCAGAACGGCTCGTACCTCTGCGGCTACTGTGCGCGCCGGCGACATTTGGAGGTATTTTTTATCGCAAAAGCCTACTTCGCATTGGAATCCCAAAGTATCCAGGAAGATAGTGGAATCTTGCAGCCCAAACCCGCCTACTTCTCGGACGCCTCATTCCCAGCGACCGCCTTCGCTGCCACAGTCACCCTATCGAGTGCAACTGAGCCCATGGTGAGTGGTGCGGTGAGGTGGTGTAGTAAACGTCGCCCGCAGCACGTTGTCCTGCCCACGCTGCTGCGCGCTCCCCGTGGCACGCTGTGCGCCGTCTGCGCCAGCGACAAGTGCAACGCGCCCGAGTGGGTGAGGTAAGGAGGGATTCGGTAGCCTACACTATCAATCGCGAACTGCAGAGAACTGGACCAATGGCTGGACCCGGCTCCATCTTCAAAGAAGACTACGGTAACCACGACCACGATCGCATCAAGCAGTGCGCCGCCAATCAATAATGCCACTATCGTATCTGCGGAGCAGGCAGGCGAGCGTAAGCGATTGTTAACTGGTGGAGTACGGTTGCCGAATATTGATCTATTGTTGGGGAATACGGTAGCTGAGTATAGATCGATAACTGATTGAGTACGGTAGTCGATTATCGATTTGCAGCCATCGGCAACAAGTTTGCGTACGTGATCATCGTCACGATGGCAATCGTACTGGTCGGGTGCACGTGCGCGCGACAGGTACGGTAGAAGCGAGATATCGATTACCGATTATTTAGTAACGAAAGTTAGGATTACTGTAGTGAGTTATCCGTTGACGAATGCTTCTATAGCACCGCTTTATCGAGTAGTACGGTGGTCAGCTATCGATTGCCATCCTCAGTGCTGCAAGTACTGCGGCGAGAAGGCGTGGGCGGAACAGCAGGAGCGGCTGCTCGCTGCGGCGACGGAGGACGCAACGGAGCAGGGGAAGTCGGTGAGGAGTACGGTAAGGGTACAATTGTACGGAATAGAGAGTACAGTAGCAATGTGAGATAACGTATAAATCGAAAAGACACCGGGCAATATGGTAGGAGGAGGGTACGTGAAGAGGACGGTAGTTAAGAAGTACGATGTGATTACGGCACCACCGTTTCAGATCTCCAGAAGGTCGTCCTCGTCGGCGCTCTCGAAGGCGTGACGAAGATGACGAGCGATGAGAGGAGAAGAAGATGCTATTTGATGAAACCGATGCGATTTGCGCGAATAAATGACTGTGATTTGGCTGTGTTGAACGCATTGAATGAGAAGGAAAAAAGAGTTCAAAAATGATAGGAGGATTGATGTTTCATGACCAAGATAAAGCATGCTGAATTAGCTAATGTTGATTGGTTCTCTGGTGTGAAGGGTTGAAAAAATATGATTGGGATAAATTGAATGGGGAGGGGAGCATTGAATGATGGTGGGTTGATGCTTCATGGCATAAACATAACTGTTCCTTGTCGTGGTAGTATGTCTACACTAGTGCGATCGAAAACGCAACACTTTTCTGGTACAGATGGTTATATGTTTCACACATGAAAAATATCGTTTGCAAAGGCTTTTGGGTCGATGTGACCCACTCTTTGATGGTAAATTCGAAAACAATATTGAAATTTGGTCACTACTTTATCGCCTAGTATGGAGTAGGATAAGCTCTAAACTCTAAAACTATGCAGAGTTACTTCATTACATCCTCCCATTGCAGCCCCCTACTGGATCTGGTTCTCGCTCGGGCAGCTACTCACCGTGCAGCTGATGGTCTCCTCCTTCCTCATGATCATACACAGGTACGGTAGAGTTTTCTAGGTGATACGATATAGTCGATAGAAACTTCACATTATTCCGAACTTCTTGAGGAAACGAGATCCATGCATCACCAATTATTCCATGTTGTAATCCCAGTGAAACGAACAATTCACAGGAAAGTGTTGTTGTATATTTTTTATAATAATCGAAGAGCAAACCTGATTCAAAAGACACGCAGTATTGATTATTGAAATCCCAGTGAAACAAGGAAATTGCAGGATCAACCGCATGAGCTCCGCTCCCAGCATCCGCAAGAACCAGCGCACGCAGATATTATGGTGAGTAGTAGGGTTGCAAGTTCAATACCAATAGTATTGCATGCCCTTCCCTCCCTGACTCCGCCCCTGCAATACTCTCGCAAGGGAGAGGGAGAGATGGGAAGAGGGTGCAATACTCTCGCACTCTTGCAATAGTATTGCAAAACTGCAATACTCCCGCACCCTCTTCCTCTCTTGGAGGCGAGAGGAGGGGAGATGGGAAGGGGATGCAATACTATTGCAAGAGTGCGAGAGTATTGCACCCTCTTCCCATCTCTCCCTCTCCTTGCGAGAGTATTGCAGGGGCGGAGTCAGGGAGGGAAGGGCATGCAATACTATTGATCTCGGTATTGAATCGACAACCCTAGTGAGTAGAGTACGGCGGGAAAGGAGTGGAGCAGTGGTCAAAAAGTCATGTCAAATGGGGTTTGCCGTCGGACACCTAACCCTATATTTTAGCACATTTTCGGGCACCCAAAGCTTAAAAATGCAAAAATTCAACTTTTCGGGCACATCTCCTAAAAAATTTCATGACTTCGTCGGGCACCTCATGTTAATTTTGACATACTTTTCGACCATTGGAGTGGAGTACGGTAGATGTGGGTACTGTATGACGGCATTATGGAGGATTGGATTGTGAGAAGAATAAAAATGTGGCTTTTTGGAGGCAAGGAAAGTGCGTTATCACCAAAGGTTGTAGCTATTCGAATATGTGGTATTGCTAGAACGTGAAACGAGCAAGAATTCTGAGAAATCGAATAGAAGATTTATGAAGTTCTTTGTCCTAAAAGTACAGCTGGAGATCAACGGGGTGGTCTTCAATTGAATACCGACCTTATCCGATGTTTTAGTTGATATTGTTTTAAATTCCAGCCTACTGTACGTCTACGAGATCTCGGCCTTTGCCGACTGCGCGTGGCACGTAAGCATGTTCATGCTGGGAGACGACAAGAAGGGATGTTCGGGCATTTTCGTGAGTTTTATTCAACATTTCGGCTTGTGAAATGGGTTGTTTTGACCTTTTTGAAGGGGTTGGATTCAGAAATTGACTGATTAGTGACATGTTCATGCTGGAAGACGACAAGAAGGGATGCTCGGGCATTTTCGTGAGTTTTATAAGAGAAATTCTGCTTTTAAATGGGTTGTTTTGATGTTTTTGAGGGGTTGGATTCAGAAATTGACTGATTAGTGAGCATGTTCATGCTGGGAGACGACAAGAAGGGATGCTCCGGCATTTTCGTAAGTTTGCCTGTTTTCGAATAGAAAAAAATATCATTGTGGGGCTGCCCCGACAACAACCAGGGAAATTCACGGTTCGCAAATGCTTTATTAGAAGTCTGCACACAACTGGGATGATTTGTCTTCGGAGTTTGCGGAATAACCAATATATTTTTTCCTTAATTTCAAAACGTCTCACCAGTTGATCTCGTGCATCAGAGGAGTTATAGGTAGCGATTACTCACATGACTTTAGTTTCACCGTTTTCTTTCTTCTATAAACAATTATTTTTTCTCATGCTGTCAGTAAACAGATTCAATATTTATTAATATAATTATTATTTGTATATTTATCCTGGTAGAAGTACAACCATCTGATCTTGTGCCGTAGGGTGATTATAACTGGCGCTTAGACAGGCGCACTTAGTTGTATTCTCTTTGGTTTCTTACAAACAACATACAATTTTCTCTTTTTTACGCGCTATATTTTCCCTGTAAATTTGCTTTTATTATTATTTTACATTCCAGAAGCACAATCAGCTGATCTACACGGGCGTCAAGCTACCGTACGACATCGCGTCTTTCCTGATGCCCGTTTGGGCGATACTCTACGTCTTCAGGTATACGGTAGTGCTCAAAGGAAGGTGTACTGTAGCATTTGTTTGTGGTTACGGTAGCATGTTGTCGATTAGGAGAATAGACAAGAGTCGTTCCTGATGCCAGTGTGGGCGATACTCTAAGTGTTTAGATATTGATTGGAGGAGGCACGGTAAATTCGATTGGGGTGGGGTTACTGTACTATCGATTTGTGAAGGGGGTTCGCAGTATTAACCGAGATCCGTGAATCGCACCCCGTGACACGAACTTTAAGCATTAGTTTCTTTCATGTTTCATAGGATTGTGATAGGGAACTAGGAGAGTTCATGACAATATGTATTCCGCTGGCATGCATTAACAATAATACATTGAAAATACGGAAACATAGCGTTGTGGAATATCAAGATTTAAAAAAGATTTAGAGGAGTCAACAATCCCTCCATTTCCAGACCCTCCGTGAAGGCGTCGTCGATCATGGACGAGGAGGAGCCGGAGAGCGACGAGGAATCGATCAGTGGAGTGAGTTGTGGTCTGTGATCTTTGATCTTTGATCTTTGAAAGGTTCAAACGAGTACAAACTGGGTCAGACAACAATGTGATCCACTAGGATGGTTCGTGTTTCGGAGGGTGGAGATAGGCTTCTCGAATGGGCGGTTCACTAATTCATCGTTCTCAAAGTGTATTAAAATGAATTTGAACAATAGAGTCCTAAACGCACATTCCAGGGCGGTGGAGATTTCGGATGGTAGAGATAGCCTTTTAGATTTAGCGTTTCACTAATTAGTGGTTCTCAAAGCTGGTAAAAAATAAATGTGTATTTGAGAGATTAAACAATAGTCTTCCACAGTAACTATCTTATTGTTTCAGAGAGTGGGGATAGTCTTGTAGAAACGAGCGGTTACTGATTGATTCATTTCTACTAATTCAAAATAAATAAATAATAATTTAATTCAGTCCTCCACCCACTCCACCACGAACATCATCGTGGTGCGCAACTGGCAGAGGAGATATCGACCGCTGAACACGTCAAGGAGTGAGGTACGGTAGTCAGTAGTGTGGTAAGGGGTACGGTACGGTCGGTGGTAGATGAGGGACGAACACGGTAGCAAGTGAGATATGAAGAAGAAAGGGAGAATGGCAACGCAGTCCACGGCAGAGTTTTTTTGGGCTTTCAATCCGTTCCGTGCATTGAAAAATAAGGAATCGTCTGCCTTTCTACTATCTTTGAAACGCGAATATGCCATCTTTTTTTAGGGCCTCCAGCCCAGCAGCACAGTGCTGTTGGCTCTTTCTTGGAAGAAGATAAATCAATACCCAATTCTACCGTATTCCAGGGTGGCTACCGTACCCGCGGGGAGGACCGCAGCTTCGTGGACCCGTCGCGGCAGGTGCGAAGAGCGAGAAGAGCGGAGGAGAGAGGACAGGGGGTGAGCAGTTTTGTTTATAACCAAAGCCAAGTCATCAGTGAAACTGCTAGAAGGTTCCATCCTAGTAGTACCGCTGAAGCACAAACATGCATAATGAGAATGAATCGAATATTTTTTTGTATTCTTTGAAAGCATTCTCCTAACAAGAAGCACCAGAAACGCGGTTGAACTCGGATCTTGGGAAGTCACTGAAACTCAAGTGTTGCTATTGCGATGGTTTTCAATTTTTTGGTTGTAGCACTCTTATTTCACTTTTGTAATTAAATACTTAAATACTAGATGAATAAAAGCTCCCATTTCCAGCAACCGACCGTCCGCAGAGTAGCCTCCGCTCCCTCGATCGTTCCTCCAACTCGTCGTCACTCCGTCTCCCGCTCCCTCATCTCATCCCCGCTCTATCCCATCCCCGAAGAGCCGTTCACTGCGCATACTTACATGGTGAGCATACTATCATTGTATGGTAGCTTGTGGGTTATGGATTATTGGGGTACGGTAGTCGGGCCCTTCATGTGTACGTGGTGGGAATGTGGTCCGGTTGGGTACTGTATGATCGAAGGGGAATGGTAGGACTGAATACGATAGACAAACTGAATCTCATCCCCGCTCTATCCCATCCCAGAAGATCCGTTTACTGCTCATACTTACATGGTGAGTATTCAGATGTAGGAGATCCAGAGTTTAAGGTAGCTGCTGGATTGGATAGCGTAGGTTTGGATTTGGTGAGGCGGGAGGGGCATTGGAAGTAATATTGCTGTGGCAAGAATAATCGCTTCTCATGCTAGTGGTGAAACGTAAGTGCTATAAGTGGGCTGAGGAATGTTTTTTTCCCATTTCTGAATGGCGTGTCTTCAATTTTTTCTTTTTCAAAGCTTGATAATTCTACCGTACTCCTTCCCTACCGTAACCTTTCCCCCTTCAGAATCGTCTCTCCTTCGAAGACGACGACGACGAGGGCCTTCCCGGCTCGACCGTAACCGCCGATTCGTCGATCGATAACGTGTCCACGTCCGGACTAGTCGACGGAGAGCGGTAAATGACGTCTCCGGCTCCAGAATTACCCGGCTCTACAGTATTTCCCTCAATTTTGAGTCTTTTTTGTAACAGTTTATTCTACTCGGGTTGTAAACTCTCAGAAGAGCTCACTTTCTTTTTCGTTCACTTGACTTGCAAAGATATCGTTCCCACCCTGTGACTTTGATGATAAGGATTCCAAATATAAACAGTTCGTGATGCTATTACCTCTCCCTCTAATACCCCCACATCTCAGATACCGTAGTCCGCTAGAAGATTCGATCTTTAGATTTTTGTCCCAGATTGAGTACTTTGGAATACATTTGTTGTAATTGGCCGTAGGCAATGTAAAGTCGCTATCTTTTTGTTGTAATATTTCTCTCTCGTGTACGAGTTTTCGTAGAGCGATAACGCGTTTTGTTCATGACTTCATGTAATGATTTCCATAAAGCGTATTTAATCTTGGTTACTCAAAAACATGGACTCATTGCAATGCGAATAAATAAGAAGAAGCGACTGTTGAAATGCATGAAGTGAAATTCGTATTTGCTTATTGTTAGAAACTGAACGTTTCCGGATTCAAATTTCGAAAACAATACACTCGGAATAGGATGATCAAACCGATGAAGAGAAGAAAAACATTTCGATTTGGAGGAATCCGGCCCTCATGGGGAACTGGTGAATGATTAATTTTTGCTTATAATCTTGCTTGGTGATTGTGAATGAGGGAAACGAAAGAAGTCGCGATTCGGTGACGTCGAACTGAAATGCATTCTTTCGAATAGTTTCTTCGTTACTTGGCTAGATGAGCAGGGCTGGGCAAAAATTTTACGGTCTCTCATTTCACAATGCTCTCTCGCTTTCTCTAACCGGCGAGAGAGCATTGTGAAATGAGACACCGTAAAATTTTTGCCCAGTTCTGCTTGGCTAGATGAGGACTGGTTTCGCAACATGTTCGCAGACAGTTAACTATCGGCTTGTACAGTTCTCATCCGACCTAGCACCGACCGGATAATTATTATCGAAAGAGTAATGTAATTGAGCCAATATAATTTCGTTGGAAGCATTTTAAACTCACGTTAGCAACTTCGAGCTGATGGAATTGAGCTTTTGTGAGATGCTCGTTCAGAGAAACGAGCCATCGGTTGTAAAAACTGGCTTTTCGTGGTTCGGAAAAGCATAGCTGGAAATCTTTTTTCAAGACGAGTTTTGTTATTGTTTTCACTTACCCGTATTAGTTCAATCAGCAATTCCACAGTGAGTGAGAGCGTCTTTAGCACTAACGTTGAATAGATGAAAAAATATGGTAATGTATCACGATGCGGCGTGAAATGAGTGATCTGAAACAGATCTTCCGCAATTGTCAAATACGCGATCACCAATTTTGATCAAGACACACCTGCTGTCCAGAATATGTGTGAACATCAAGTTGCGCGTATTTTTGTCGAGTCTGACAGAGACGGCCGAACTTGCGAAAGAAATCTGCTGCAAACTCTGCCCGTTCGAAATGAGTACAGCGTGCGATGGAAAGACGGCATGATTGTGTCCCGTAGATGAATTGGTCCAACCTACAATGCTCAACTGTTGTCGACGCAGAATCTCGGATTGGCGATTCAGATAGTCTGCACACTATGAGATGATCGGTGTTAAATCACACTTCAAATCTCGTTTGCAGAGAAAAGTTTCGAGAAAAGTTCAATAATTAAATTTATGAAACTAGCAAACAAAAATGATTACCTCACACCGTCTCCGATTCTAATATCATACAAAGAAATGCCCTCGGGATACTGATGATTTACTGCGGTTGTTAGTCTTTGAATGAACGACTTGTCGAGAATTATCTACAATTGAATTGTATTTTAGAGGACACAGCATTCTGACCCCCTTTGTTCTCTCCAGAAAAGGGTAAACAATGGGATTGAGATATGAATTTTCCCGCCACACCGTAATCGAACTGCAAATCGATATGAGAATATAAAATGTTTCTGAAACTTATCCCGATTTCAACCGCTGCGCCACATTCAGAATTGAAATCGGGATAAGTTTCAGAAACATTTCATATTTCATGTTTGCAGTTCGACTACAGCCCTTTTCTGTCGGTGCAGAATGCTGTGAGGAGAACACTTAGAAACGAATTTACGAGCGGTCTCTGCTTCTCACAAAAGTAAGAAATTGCGTTACTCATGATGCGAGGGAATCGGGAGAAGGAAAGAATGGAGTTCACCTATTCCAGTGAATGAAAACTACGATGAACTTACATCTCTGAGTAGCAAAGTACGAGGCGCGTACTTGAACAGTAATTCTTCAACTGCTTGAAACACGCGTTCTTGCGCATTCCGCACGGTTTCTTGCTGTTCTCTATCATCATACTCATCTTCCGAATAATAGATACCGTCAGTTTCCAATTCCTCAATAAGTAACATATTCGGACACTTCATTACTTTAATGCCCAAAGACAGCACTCAAATTTGAGGGTAACGAGAAATGAGAAAGCGAGTGATGGAATGAGCGAAAATATCTGTCTGCCTTTGGGCACTAAAGTGAAGATGTGCCCATATTCGTTAAAAAAAAATAAATCTCATTTTCGTTATCGTTATCGTTTCTCAAATAGTTGGCTTGCGAAAGTCTCCGAGATTCTTACTTCTGTATTTCGCGCTTTTCCTTTCACTCCGCCCCCAGTTCGCGATTCACGATAGGCAAACACCTTCTCAGAGTATTTCTCCAACATTACTTCGTGCAGGCCATAACAATCCTAAACAATGATTTATTTTTATATTTCTTAGAGATTTTTAATTTCCTATCAGGCAATATTTGTCTGAAGAGCCATCTAGCTTGTCTCCAAACGTTTCGGAGGTGCTCTATATATATCTATTGGCATGCACTGTGAAAATGAGAATTTTACACTTAATCGGTAATGAAGAATCTAATCGTTTCATATTTTGCGCGAAACTCCGCCCCCCCCTCCTCCCACTTCCAGTTATCCACCTCATATGTTACCATTAAAGGGGGATAGGCATCAATCCCTGCTCAATTATCGTAATCGAGCTGCGCGCACCGATTTGCATGCGCCGTCTCTTCATTGCTCTTCTCTCTCTCGCTCGTTGCCTACACAATCAGGGTCACTTGGAACGCAGCCAATCGTTCATATCTCCGTTCAAGCGAAAATTCAAAACATGAGAGTTTCGAAAGTGTCATCGGGTGTCCGTGACCCATCATCTCACATTGAGAACTTCTCTAGCCAGACACTGATGCCACACCCCCTTTAATGCCGTCGCGCCTCGGGCGTAGATAAATTATTAAACGAGCTGATAAATTTTAGTGAATGACAGTCGTACCCGGGAGATGGTAAGGTCCTTAACTTCTTCTGTACACTTAATTCTTCTGCTTCTCTTGTGACGCGTAATGAAGTTCATTTTCTGATTTACTCCTTGCATCGTATCCAAAGAACCTCTGAATGAGTGATTTGTCGCCCACAATCAAAATGTTGATCACATGTGCATGTTATTGATTACGATTAAAGGGGGGAAGGGTGGGTCAATTATCATAAGCGAGTCGCTCACATCGAGACCTCATCTAGCCAGCCATTGATGTCACGCCCCCTTTAATATTTAACGATATCATATCTGTGACATACCGATCGAGAAACGACAGGACCGCAAAGAGACAATCGTCAAGGAGCGTTGAGAAGAAGTCCTGAAAATCGGGTCATGCATTTTAAGACTGTTTTTTCGAGCGATCGTCGCTTTCAAATCAGTGCAGTGCTCAATCAAACACTACTTATGAACATAGCAAGTTTAAAACACCCACTTGATCTCCCAACTTCGCATCCATCTCATAGCATCCCTCATGCACACGCTCATTATCCTCGAAGCGATATCGTTTTGGGTCCTGCTCAGATGGCGCAATTGCATTTCCTCTTGCGCGTCGACGGCATTGAAGGAGCAAGTGCAGATGGAGCAGAAATAAGTCGAGAAGGCGTTGGCGTCAAGAGACACGAAGAATGAATGCCACACTGACAGGCAAATGAATATGATAGCCATCCCCTGCCCGCTGGCCCTCCTTCCCTTCATTAATTGGCGTTTAAATTTTGAAAAATCCAGTCTGAATAATGAGAAAAGGAGGAAATGGAAGTAATGAAATATCAACAAGTCTTCATGGAACTGGTGAAACAGCAGAGCTGAACTCATTCTGTATCTACGAATTTGGAAAGACCCTTCTCATTTCTCAAGTTTGAGTTTGTTTGTGGTTGGGGTGGTTGGGGTGGCAGGGGAAAGGAAGGGGTAGGGAATCGGTAACCAAGCCCAAGCAATTTTTCCATCTCACCTCAAGCCCTTTTTCGAACTCAGCTCTTGGTAAAAAGAGGCATTTTGAAGTATCTTCTATTATTATAATTGTTACTATTATTATGGGTTCTATTCTATAGTATTTTTTTATTTGGTATTATTGGTACTATTCTATTCTATTAGTTATATTATTATTATTATTACTATTATTATTGCTACTATTCTATTATTACTATTCTATTATCTACTATTCTGTTACTATTCTATTCAATTATTCAATTAGTTATTTCTGTTTTATATCTATTGTTATTATTATCTAATATAAGATAATACTATCTACTGCTATCCTGTCTACTACTGTTATCTACTACTATTATCTACTACTATCTATTACTATCTATCTAGATATCCGAGATAATCATCCTAGCCTCATTTCCCCTCAAAAGAAGGGAAGTCAGTCTGCGGGGGACAGAGCACCCCACCCTTTGTCCCGAAGGATAAGGGTCAGTCTGACGAAAGGCGTGAGGAGAAGGGAAGGGGGGGGGGAAGGCATGGCTCGATAGACCCACTTCTTCAAAAACCCTGGCGATCACCTCAGTTTGTGCTCTATACCAGGATTTCTAAGGATATGGGTCGTATCGAGCAGGATGGGGTGAGGAGGTAGTAGGGGGGGAGGAACCGGGGAGCCAAGCCCTCATCAAAAAGGCATCGACCAATTCAAATCATGGTAGACCCGGAGCAATTTGAGGAGCAGGGCAGGGGTCAGGGGAGGGCCAGGGATAGCCAGGCCGAAGGAGTTGGTGAGGGAAGGGGGTATGGACAGGGAGGAAGGATGGGAGGTAGATCAGCCAGAGTAGAGGGAGGCATGGAGAAGGGAAGAGGGCACGAGAGGAAGATCCACCAGAGAGCGAGGTAGGGCATCGAAGAGAGGCAGGGCGCCTGTAGCAGAGAGACGACTGGTGTAGAGCAGACTAGAGACGAGAGACGACTGATGCCTCCCTCCAAAATGGCTCGCCCTTATATAGCGACCAGGTGATCTACTCGGATGCGTCCGAGTAGATCAGCGGGGGGTTTATAAGGCCGAGCAAATTGGGAGGGAGGCATCAGTCGTCTCGTCTCTAGTCTGCTCTTCGGAAGTCTCCCTGCTCTCAGTCGCCAGTCTGCCCCTCTGCCCCTCCGATCTTCACTTCGTCAGTCTCCCCTCGTCAGTACCCCTCTCCCTGCCCAATGTACCCCTTCGGATCTGAGGATCCTCCCCTTCCCCAGTACCCCTTCGTCCCTCCCCCAAGCAGGCCCTCATCCTCACTCACTACACCCTTCCCTTCCCTCATCCCTGCTCTGGAACCTTGCCCTCATTGTCAGTTTTGCCCGATTTCACCAAGAGTTGAACTGGTAATTGGGAAATCTGATGTAGTGGGCTTTGCTCCTTATCCCTACATTCATTCTCTTCCCCAAGTCATGGAACCCTGCCTACCTCTTCCGCCTCTCTGCTGTAGTCTATGATCTGGGGATCTTTCCCTATCTCCACTACTCTAGTCTCCCTCCCTTCCCCTCCCCCTCCCCCCTCATGGAACACTGCCACTACTTCAAAATGCCTTCTACTATTCATCGTTTTGACCTTCCTTTCAACGGTGCTGATGGTTTCGGTGTACTTCACTTCGCGGTCCACTACATCTTTCTTGGGGCTGGTGAAACTCAAGAATAATTTACGGAAAAATATGAAAAGGATAAGCCGTAGAAAATCATAGAAATTTTGCATAGAAAAATCACTCATTCTTGATCTTCAAATTTCGAATTCCCCTCATTCCTCTCCATTCCACTGCTCGCGAGTGGCTGCACCATGGCGAAACTCCTCCATCGAAGCAAGGAGCCGCTCCTTTCGAAGCATTCGGTAGGTCATTAGCTCGGAGAGATACAGTAGCTCCAGGTGTACTGTACCTGGGGCATAGTTTCAAGAGCGTACTGTAGAATGGATCACAGTAGGGCCACGCTCTTGAAGAGGTTGTCCATACGGTAGGCAAACGGTAGGATACTGTAACCGTAAATTATCGATTACCTTCGGTCTCTTCAGAAATCGAGCGTGCGCGTGACGGATTCGATGATGAAGGTAAGTGCTCTCTTCAATTTGCCTGATCTCTCGCCTGTCAGAGAAAGTGAGAGAGCACGTGAAATGGAGAGAGACAGACAGCTCTCTTCAATTTGCATTATCTCTTTTCTCTGACCGACGAGAGAACATGAATAATTGAGAGGGTCAGACACGATTGTGGTCAGACAGAGCGAGAGAGCACGTGAAATTGAGAGAGACAGATACGATCGATAAAGTCAGATTACGGTATTCAGGCTCCTCTTCCCGCCGAGATCGCGATGCCTCCGGCTCCTCACATTCCCTGGGTCGAGGCCGGAGTTACCGTAGTCGCCGTGCTACTCTGCGCCCTGCTCACGCTCTACTTCTTCATAGGTACGGTAGTGGTGTGGTGCACCTATTTAACGGATCTGTGATATTTGACGGTTCTGGGAAGGGACTGTGTAGTGAACCTAGTTGGCGGACATGGCTCCGGAGATTACGGTAACTGATTATCGATTGCAGTCGTATTCAACAAGAAGCACTTCCGCTGGCTGAAGAAGTACTGTAAGTCTCTCAAATTCACACACTCTCTCGTTCTGTCTGACAAGCGAGAGAGCATGAGGAATGAAGGGAATCAGAAATCGATATTGCAGAGCCCCGCTACAGTACTCGACTTTGAAGAAATTCCTGCATCTAATCATTTCCTCATGTCTACATATTACGATTTCAATAAAGCATATTCATCAATAAAATGTAATGTTAAATTGTTCGTGAAAACGCAACAAAAATAAAATTAACTAATAATAAATCTGACTCGCGACGCGCTCCAACTCCAATGTGCCGTATCAGAAAAGTCGTCGGACCAGGCCGCACCGACGGCCACACCAATGCTTACAATTCAAACGTCGTGCAGTTTCCAGCCTGTTTCTCACTTGTTTTTGTTTTGATTTCACCGTTTTTATTTACCAGAGTACAAGCAGACTAAGCACTAAGTACTAATCAGCGTTAAAGTCATTCTTAGAGATCTTTTGGCTCAGTTCCTGTTACTTAGTCTGTTCCTGGCCTGTGAATCGGTAGAGATTCCTTAATTTCCGTTCGTTTAGCTTCTGAAGATGGTGGACACGTCGTCGATGCCGGAGGAGAAGACGCGCGCGCTCGCCAACTACCGCAAGAAGCTCGCCGACTATCGCGAGGTCGAGCAGCGCCTCAAGGAGCTCCGCAAGAAGGTACGGCTATTCCCTTTTGAGTCTAAGCAGAATACAACTGATCCCTATTCGAAATAGGTTACTTCAGATAGTTTTCGAGCCTTTTTAGACCAATTCTGGGGCCTTTTTAGATCAATTGTGGGCTTCTATAGTATAGCCGCCTTTTGTCATCATGCCCCCTAGCCAGCCCTACTTTTCTTGGCCCCTCTGACAATCGGTTGTTAGCAATATGTTTGAAATAGAGCAGCTGAATCATCTAGCCCCCTAGTTAAATCATGCCCCCTAGCCAGCTCTGCTTTTACTTAGCCTCTAGGACAGCGGGCTGTTACGAAAAGGACAAAATGGACCTTAAAACATGGTCAGAGTTGAAACTTGCCTATAAATCTTGTCTTTTTAGGAGCAAGAGATGCAGAAGGACCACGACAAGTCGGAGAACGACATCAAGTCGCTGCAGTCGGTCGGCCAGATCGTTGGCGAGGTCCTCAAGCAGCTCTCCGAGGACAAGTTCATCGTCAAGGTAGGGGAAATTGTGAAACGGAGAACTGCGCGCGCTTTTTTTTCGTAAATCGTCAAGATAAGCAAAGTTTGCAACATATAAACGCTGTCCATAATGAGCGCATGTTTTTTGGGGTTGAGAATGTCAATGTCGCATAAATCTCAGAGAAGAGTTCATCGCCAAGGTATAGTGATAGTGGAACTTAAAACCGCCTTGAGCTGAAAGCGCAATTTTCGCGAATTATAGCTAAAGTTTAATAAAAACGCTTTCGGTTATTCACTCATTGGGCTTTTTTCTACGACAAACATTTATAAACGTTGAACATAAAACTGTCTCCTACCATCATCAAGCTGTTTTAATTCCATATTTTAGGCAATGAACGGCCCCCGCTACGTGGTCGGCTGCCGTCGCTCCATCGACAAGGAGCAGCTCAAGCAGGTGATTTAATTTTAATTTAATTATATTTATTTAGATAATTATATTTAATTAATAATATTTAATTCAGGGCACTCGTGTGGCGCTGGACATGACCACGCTCACGATCATGAGGCAGCTGCCCCGCGAGGTTGGTGCTTCGATGTCTTTACAAATTGTTCTCTCGCGATTGCGTGATAATTACGCTTCAATTTTCAAGAGAAATAATACTAAAATGCGTTCATACTTGCTAAATTTTATGTAGATAGGTTGCCCCGCGAGGTTGGTGCTTCGAGGACTTTTCTAATTTGAAGCCTGTAATTACCCAATAGTCATTCTCTATCTCTCGTGCAAAATATAATTGATTCATTTCTGCCAACTAAGCATCTTCCGAGGTTGATATATCGAGCATTTGCAAGTTAGCAGCTCGCAATGTCAGATAGTGCTTCTATCTTGTGGAGAAATTGAAATGAAAGTCATGTGCTCTTGCTAATTTATGCCCCGCAAAGTTGGTGCTTCAGGACATTTTAAAACCTGCACCTTACTCCACCACGATAATATCTGTTGAACATCTGCGGCAATTTTCCTAATTCATTACTTTCGCACGTGCGTATTAGACCTATTAAATACCGCGGCTTATTGGTTGCTATTCCAAATTAGTCTTTTGAGTTTTGGAATAATGGATCTTCATTCTGCGAGTGAAATTATTATGCATGTCCAGTGAGGTTGGTGCTGCAGGGCTCTTTCAAATGTGCGCCTTTCCCAACCATGGCAATATAGTAGTCGGATGTCGAACGAAATAAAACTATTTTATAGCGTTGCGAATATGTGCCTGCTTCTTATTATAGTTTGTTTAAATAATTTAATTTAATTATATTAATTACAATAATTCTAGGTGGACCCTCTCGTGTACAAGATGTCGCACGAGGACCCCGGCAACATCTCGTACGCCGACGTGGGAGGTCTCGCCGAGCAGATTAGAGAACTGAGAGAGGTACGGTAGGATACGGTAGAAGGAAGATTATCGATTGCTTTTTGCCGAGCGGATTAGAGTGCTCACAGTAGTGGAATATGTTTGCCAGTATCGGTTACTTTTAAATTGTGGTGAGAGATAGTAATACGGTATGATTATGGATTACTTCACAGGTGGTCGAGCTCCCTCTGCTCAATCCCGAGCTCTTCAAGCGTGTCGGCATCTCCCCGCCCAAGGTTTCTTTTATTTAATATTATTTATTTAATTAAATTAATTATTGAAATTAAATCGTTAATCGCAGGGTTGCCTTCTCTACGGCCCTCCCGGCACGGGCAAGACCCTACTGGCGCGAGCCGTCGCCTCCCAGCTCGACTGCAACTTCCTCAAGGTTTAATGATTGTTTTAATAATTATAAAAAAATAAACTTTAAAAAATAAACCTTTTTTTGTTTATTTTTTTTAAACAGAGCAATCCAAGAACATAATAGGCTAGGATGACAGTGTGGCTTATGCAAAAACAGCACGGCGCCGAATCGCCAAGGTTGAGATTTTTTTGGTGGTTGTCAATTTCTAGTTTTCTTCGCTTAAATGCTTACCAAACATTGATTGCTTACATATCAGTATGTTGTTATCACACTAGTGCGACGCGAACTGGCCTGCTGCCCTGAAGTTGAAAATTTAGATTTACATTATTGAATTATGGTTCTTTCTCATACTTATCATGGAGAAATTGGTTCTTGAAACAATGCGACTCTATTATGTACCTATGCGACACTAACTTGACTACTTTCTATACATCGCAAATTTTTTTTTTTAATTTGAGTTTTTTTTTGAATGAATTGCTGTCCAGACATTAGATCTGAATGAATGCGCGATCCATTCACATCTGATGTTCGAACACTATTCATACTCAGACCCGTTTATGTCTCGATGGTGTGGCGCAAGTGTGCCTACTGCTCAACTTTGAACAAAATTAAATTTAATAATTAAATTTCCAGGTTGTCTCGTCCGCCATCGTGGACAAGTACATTGGCGAGTCGGCGAGGATGATCAGGTTGGTTGATCACCCAATCATAACGAGAATGAAACACGAACTTACTTGGCGGAATTTTTCCTATTGAAGGACGCGATTTTGCCATGTATTTGCGGTATCTTCTGCATGCATCATCCAATTATTTTTTTTGTATAAACTCGTCACGCCGACATCTACTATCTAGCCTTCTGAGGGGACATCCTTACCACTCGCTTGAAACACGAGTATTTTTGGCGAAAAGTTTTACCAATTCAGCTACCGAGTACCGTGAAGTTGCTTTGGGTTTGCCAGCTATTAGAATGACGAATGTGTAGAATAATGCCTGGTAGAGTGTCGAAAATGAATAAACGAATATTCGTTTAATATGGAAATGTGATCTCGCTCTCTTCATTCTGCACACTCTCTACTGTGAATGTCGGTGCATTTGCCTGATAAACGAATATTCGTTTATTCATTTTCGACACTCTAATGCCTGGTGTTTTATTGTATTTTTAATTATAATTATATTCATAATATTCAGAGAGATGTTCAACTACGCGCGCGACCACCAGCCCTGCATCGTGTTCATGGACGAGATCGACGCCATTGGTGAGGGATTTAATATTATTATTTTTTAAATTAGTTAATTAGTTATTTACTTTATTAAATTGTTGTGGGATTTTTGTATCAGTGATAGCGCCAGTGAGTTCTGGGCGTCGGGGAATATTCAAAAGGAGATATTTTCTCTGTAAAATTAGTCGAGTTGTAGCTGGCGGTTTAAAAAAAAGTCTTCGGCTTGGTGTTTGGGAACCTGTGGTAGTGGGGCTTCGGCAGTACTTTTATAACAGCTGGCCTGATTCGAAAGTGATGGATCGGCCTGATAGGTGAGAAAAAAACAATTCCACTTCCACTTGCTTTACGAATGCAACTTTCGAATTGCATTTTGGTCAATGAGTGACATAACAAAAATATAAATAACATATCCCAATCCCAGGCAGTCGTCGCTTGCACTATAATAATTGTTTTGTTTGTTAATAATGAAAACAATTATTATTAAATCAATATACAATATTTCCCATTCTCCAGGCGGCCGTCGCTTCTCCTATTATGTTTTCCTCTAATATATTCTTACTCTAATTATTTCGCAATTAAAATAATTTTAAAAGAAAATAACTACGCATGAATTAGTATTATACTTATATTCTCCAGGCGGCCGTCGCTTCTCCGAGGGCACGTCGGCGGATCGCGAGATTCAGCGCACGCTCATGGAGCTGCTCAACCAGCTCGACGGCTTCGACTCACTCGGAAAGGTCAAGGTACGGTAACTGGCCCCTTGTCTTGTATCGAGAACTGATTTTCTCTTACCGAACACGCCTAGTGCATTCAAGCTGCATGATAGGGTTGCATGGGCGAGCAGTGTCTGTCGTTGCTCATATTCAGATTTCGTTGGAATAAAAAAATCGTTCGAAGAAAATTTATGCCTGCTTGGTTTGTGCTTCACCCATTCCCTGAATGTTTGAAGGTTTGCAAAAATCGATTTTGTCTTCGGTGCCGCTTCTAAAAATTAAGCAAAATACTCGCTCCATGAATTCATATGCACCAATTATCTCGAATGAATTACCCGCTAGATCCGCGCACCACCGATGATACGTACCGTAGCAATGCCATTTTTTTGCGATTGCGTTCCAGTCCAGTATCTAATAATCAAAAAATAATGACGATAATTATAGTCATCCACTACGTTCACGAGCAGCATAATATCATTTATTAATATAATTTTAATTATTTATTTATTAAAGTATATTAACATCAGGTGATCATGGCGACCAACCGTCCGGACACGCTCGATCCCGCCCTCCTCCGACCGGGAAGACTGGATAGGAAGATCGAGATAGCCTTGCCCAATGAGCAGAGCAGATTGGAGGTGAGATATAGGAATAGTTGGGAGGGATGCTTGTAGTTAGGGAGCTCATCGTTGGTGCAAAGTTCGGAAACGGCTAACATAAAAAAATAGTGGAATCAGTAGAGAAATCAGTAGAGACGACTGGAAATGAAGGAACAGTTGGGTTTCAATTACTTGCCAAACGGAACAATGAAGGATTTGGTCAATGCTTGCGTCGTGAATTGATTAAAAAATAATTCTCAATTTATATTTATGCAATGATCAAAGCAAAACAATGTTGATGGTTTGGGAAGAGTTGTTTTCACAAAGTTGACGAAACGAGGCGCCGTAATTATCATGTAGCTTGGAAAACATTTTCAATATTGGTCTTGTCACATTCGGGTATCACTGGGTAACCAAGTCAACGGGTTCTCAGTCAGAGCAATGAAATCTGCTGTTGTGTTCCATAATAAAATAATAATAAATACCATCTTCTCAGGTGCTCAAGATCCACGCGAACAAGATCACCAAGTACGGAGAGATCGATTTTGAGGTGAATTAAAAAAAAATTACCTTTTTCAAGGTTGAATGTGCGAACAATACACCAGTAGCTAAGAACTGGTATGTATGCAAGCAAAGATATGAATGGGTGATATGACGAAACATGTGGGTTGTTCATCTAGGAGATCGACTTCGAGGTGAATTTGGTGTTTCTGAGTTGGCTGAAGTTGCTAGCAGCGCTAGGGTTGTTGATGAATCATCCACGTCGAGGATAATATTAATAATAAAAAATTCACGGTGATTCTTGTGTTTCGAAGTTGAATGAAGTAACTGATTACTTGGATTTTGCAATCGTCGTCCTCCCTGTTTTCTATAAACTAAAATTTTGCATTCTTGCTCTGATCTTTTATTGTTATGGATAATGTAACTATCGATTACCTTAATGATTATTAATACCGTAATAATTATTGATTATCTCTATTCCCAGGCCGTGGTGAAGCTGTCGGACGGCTTCTCGTGCGCCGACCTCCGCAACGTGTGCACCGAAGCGGGTGAGTGAGGGATATGGTAGGGCTAGAGGGGTACGGTAGCCTATCGAGTACTGACTTTCTTCCGTTTCTTCCGTTTACGGGCAAGAGCATGGGTAGGCGAGACTATAGTGTGAAGCAGGTAGATGCCGTACCTGTTGATTGGATTGTTATTTCGTATACCCAGTGGACCCATTATTGCACAGCAGGATACTGTTCTTTCATGCAACTGCAAAAACATTAATCTCGCAGGCTCACCCTTTGTTATGGGTGACGTTAGCGAATCAACCCTAACTTCTATTTACTCCTCAGGTCTATTCGCCATTCGTGCGGAGCGTGAGTACGTCATCGAGGAGGACTTCATGAAGGCCGTCAGAAAGGTTGCGTTTGCCCGTTATACCAATATGATATGTGTGGAGCGCAAAAGTAGGTGCTTTACAAGGTAGGGCTAGATATGTGTGAAATATTGTACTATCACTTTCTGCCGTTCACTTGGGTAGATAGTGAATGTGCCGTGTCAATTTTGCCTAAAGTTTTAATTATTGATATAATTATTAATTTATTCGCAGGTCGGCGACGCCAAGCGACTCGAGACGAAGCTCGACTACAAGCCCGTCTAAGGCTCCGCCCCTTCCGAGGCTCCGCCCCCTATTCTTCTCCCTTCGTTTCATTCGATTGATCCCTCACCCGATTGTGCATGCCCACAGAAACACATTTTATACGATCTACAACTTTTCCTTTTCCGACTCGGCTATTTTCGTAATTTATTTGTGCATACTCCTACGGTGATTTACAACAGTAATCTTATTGAGAGTGAATGGAATTAAATAAACGAGTTTTGTACAAGCGACTAGTTCACGCAAAGATTACGCACAATGAGCTTTTGGAAAGGATTATATGTGTGACTAATTGATATGGCTTACCGGGTAGCCTTTCCCATTGATCGGGCTAAGACAGGTAAGAGTTTGAAATTTCTTCAATGATTCGGAGGTTTAATAACAAATATATCAATCTCTTTATACTCTACAGTCAATAACACAAACTGAATCTAGCAGTTGAGATGGTTGATTGCCATATCTTCAGGAGTCTTTGTAATGTGTGAATTGTAGAATCGATTTCCACAATATCCACAAGCGTGAAGTCCGGGCTTGTCCAAGTTGATGAACACCTGAAGGATGGGATATTATGGAGAGAAGGAGAATAAGGGACTTTTCTATATTTTTCATTCCACTTGTAGTTGATCTGTGACAAACGTTTGAGGGGGCGGAGATAGGAAGAGGCCGGGAGGAGGCGAGTGATCTACCTGCTCACCTCCCCCTTCCTCTCTCCTAGACAATCGATTGTTCGTTAACCAGCAGATCTCATTTACTGAGCATTTCAAACATATAAGGGTACCCTGGGATGGCCGAGGGCCGCGTGGCCTCCATCACAGTGGACGACTCTCTCGTGCCCGCAGTCCTGAGGGGGCTTCTCCGCGATGAGAGTGGCGGCCACGTTAGGGTTCACCATCTTAATGATTATTTTATATTTATCTAACATGAAAATTAAATTATAGAACACGAATGGCATCGACGTTAGGGTTCACCATCTTAATAATGTCAATATTTTATTTATCACACATGTACTCGAATCTAGACAAGCCATTGTCTAAGAGTGTCGGTGGAAAATCACACGGAATTCAAAACCGTATTCTTCACCATGACAGGCCTAATTATGATGTTGGGCTAGCGACAAAGTTAGGAGTCAATTAGAAGGAATTACTAAAAAAGGAGTACCTTCGCAGCAGTGTCGAATCTCTGAAGACGCCAATCCTTCTCGTCCCAACCCTGTAAAGTAGTGATGTCAGTTCAATACGCTACAGATTTCCAGGTTTACAGATTTACACATCAGGGCCTGCCCGAGGAAAGACTAAGAAACAATTTCAATGAATTGAGCTATTGCTATTTGGTTGATCAATTTCACTATTTTTATTCCTCATTTCCTTTGAGTATTGGAATCGGAGCATGCATTCCGAACCTGTCCAGTATGGGTAATCTTATCCGGCGAGGTGGTGGACGAGATGGCGGGCATTTTGGAGGACAGCGCCCTCACGATACGCAAAGCGGCAGCCCCGCGAAGAGCCAGCATCTCAATAATTTGCAATTTAATCAGAGGGTAACTAAAGGGCACATCATTCTACTACATCAACAGAAAGGACTGCAATTTTCATTATGAAATGTTTCTGAAATGTATCCGGAATCTGAATGTGGAATAACGGCTCGGAATAAGTTTCAGAAACATGATTTATTATGAAATCGATTTGCAGTTCGATTACGGTGTGGGAGGACAATTCAAAACAGAATCCCTTTCATCCTTATCTGGAGAGAACAAAAGGCTTCAGATTATGGGTAAAACATAAGTTATGAAACATAATGTCAACTAACAAAGGTCTTCTTCCACCCTAGCATAGAGCAGTTTGCTATTTGACGGATGCGGTTACACCACGACGGTGCGTCAACACATGGTGATTATTCTCAAATGTCTATGTGTTGGGCATTCTATGTTTATTTCTGTACGAATGCTGAATTTGAATGATTATCCTATCTGGATTTCTTTATCACTGAATTCTTTCTTGAGCAATTTGCCATTCTTCAAAGACTCTTCAAAGACAATTTGGCGCGAAAATCAGCTCTTCAAAAATCTTCAAGGTCGTTGGCCCAGTGCCAACTCTCTCTCAAATCCTTTCCCTATCTCGGCAATCGATAAGTTAGAGATGACATGCTCTGGTTCTGCCTCTCATTCGTGTACCTTCTCACCAATCCATTCCACAGTGATATTCACTCCAGATAGAAACGTGCCTGAATCAAACACGAATCTTCGTGATAAAATAGGACTTTGAAGAGAGTTTGAAAAGAGTCTTATTTCAATATTCTTCAATCGTTCCAATACTACTTATCCCCTTTCTTTATCTGATTCTTTTGTCTGGAAAGGACCTTGACATGTTAGTAACATCTGGTCATTCCTCTTTTTTGAAACATCTGGTAATCTCCGTATTGATTCTGTTCTTCAATTCGTCTACTCTTATTCTTCATTTATCACCTCCCCTTTCTAGTTTCCACTCAAAGAACCAGAGCTTTGTAAATACCTTGTTCTGTTGGGGGAAAATTATCTAAATGCAAGCTCTAAGTGCGAATACAACTGCTCACTTTCCTGTCCGGCTAACAAAGCAGTAGAATATTCAGCTATCCCTGACTTTTTATTACGTAATTTTGTCACGCCACTTGTCAGATTAATGATTCATTTGTGGCTTGTACAAAGTGTGTTTACAGATGCCTCCTTCTAAACCGAAGGCTGCCGTAGTCGAGCTGCCTCAAACTAGGAGCAAATCGAGGAATGGAACAGAGCAGGTAAGGATTTCACCGTTTTTTTCAACTAGAATTGCAATAGAATTGTCTTAAAATCTACTATCTCCTATGAAGCAGAATTCTCGTCCATTTGTGACATATTTCTAATATAACTGATATGTTTCACGCGGTGAAGAAAGCTGTTGATAGCCGGTTTCCATCAAAGCCTCTTCTGTTTCCTTTCTAAATGTAAAAATAATTTCATTTGCAGCTTTCTCCCGGTCTGGTGCAGAACAAGAAGTCGGGTGAGACGAAGACTGCCGCTCCTTTGCCGAAGAGGGGACGCAAGTCAGCCGTTACTTCTGAAGCTGCACCAGTTCCGGCTCCCGCAACGACCTCTGTTGAAGCGTCCTCGCCTTCTCCGAAAAGAGGACGCAAGTCAACTGCTACCCCTGCAGCTGCAGAACTCCCTCCCTCCCCGAAGAGGGGACGTAAGCAGCCCACGACTACACCTGTTCCCACTCCTGCAGCAACTGCAGCAGTTCCGGCAACGACCCCTACTCCAAAGAAGAGAGGGCGCAAACCGGCTCCTGCCACTGCTGCAGCAGATGTGGCTCCTCCAGCCACTGCTGCAGCAGAAACATCTGCTTCACCAAAGCGAGGACGCAAACCAGCTGCTACTTCTGCAGCCGATGTGGGACAATCAAAGACCCCTGACGCAGCTCTCCCTACTGCTCAGAAGAGACAGCGCAAGCCAACTGCAAAGGCTGCAGCTGCCGTAGCGGCATCCCCCGATGTGTCTCCGTCGCTAAAGCGACAGAGGAAGCAAGCGCCGGTTGAACCTGATGCAGCTGCAGCTATAATGACCCCTGCAGCAGCACAACCACCTACCCCGAAGAGAGGACGCAAGAAGGCTGCGACTGCTGAAGCCTCTGCCGAAGCAGAAATGGAAGCTCCACTCCTCATTCCAACCCTTCCCCCTGCATCAACTCCCCTTGAATCCCCTACTGTGTCTCCTTCACCGAAGAGAGGACGCAAGAAGGGTACGACTGCTCCAAAGGATACAGCCACTTCAGATACAGCTGTACCCTCTCCGCCCAGTACCTCTGATGCAGTTGCGATTCCTGCGCCAACTCCACTTGATTCCCCAGCTCCGAAGAAGGGAAGAAAGCAAGCTAAGGCTGCTGAAGCATCTACTGGAATGGAAGCTCCACTCCCTGTTCCATCAATTCCATTTGACTCCTCAGCTCCCTCTCCAAAGAGAGGACGCAAGCCGGCTTCTGCTACAGAGGTTCCCTCTCCTACAACGGTTGCTGCTGAATCACTCCCTCCTTCACCAAAGAGAGGACGCCAGCCGGCTCCTGTTACTTCTGCAGCCGATGCAGCATCAGAGACCACTGCTGCAGCTCCTGCAGCTGCTGCAGCTGCGACTTCTAAAACGATAGCTTCTCTATTCAAGAAGAAGCGAGAGCAGGGGCTTACCGAGGAGGAATCACACGCCCTTAATCTAGCACTATACGATGAGAGAACGGCCATTTCGCAAGAATTTGCCGCCATTCTTGCCCATACTTCCGGAGCAGCTTCCTCTTCATCGACTGCTGCTCCTGTAGCCCCTTCCCGCTCACCCTTCTCACCTCTGTCAACGAAGAATGGCCGCAGGCAGGATGGTCCTGCTACAACATCCACAGCATCGACTTCTGCAGCAGCAGCCGTAACTCCGACACTTGCTGCAGCCCAGACTCCTCCTCCTCGCAGCTCACTTCCGAACGACCCGCGCGACCCGAGCGGCCGCGCCGTCGAAGAGACAGCGCAAGCCAACTGCAAAGGCTGCAGCTGCCGTAGCGGCATCCCCCGATGTGTCTCCGTCGCTAAAGCGACAGAGGAAGCAAGCGCCGGTTGAACCTGATGCAGCTGCAGCTATAATGACCCCTGCAGCAGCACAACCACCTACCCCGAAGAGAGGACGCAAGAAGGCTGCGACTGCTGAAGCCTCTGCCGAAGCAGAAATGGAAGCTCCACTCCTCATTCCAACCCTTCCCCCTGCATCAACTCCCCTTGAATCCCCTACTGTGTCTCCTTCACCGAAGAGAGGACGCAAGAAGGGTACGACTGCTCCAAAGGATACAGCCACTTCAGATACAGCTGTACCCTCTCCGCCCAGTACCTCTGATGCAGTTGCGATTCCTGCGCCAACTCCACTTGATTCCCCAGCTCCGAAGAAGGGAAGAAAGCAAGCTAAGGCTGCTGAAGCATCTACTGGAATGGAAGCTCCACTCCCTGTTCCATCAATTCCATTTGACTCCTCAGCTCCCTCTCCAAAGAGAGGACGCAAGCCGGCTTCTGCTACAGAGGTTCCCTCTCCTACAACGGTTGCTGCTGAATCACTCCCTCCTTCACCAAAGAGAGGACGCCAGCCGGCTCCTGTTACTTCTGCAGCCGATGCAGCATCAGAGACCACTGCTGCAGCTCCTGCAGCTGCTGCAGCTGCGACTTCTAAAACGATAGCTTCTCTATTCAAGAAGAAGCGAGAGCAGGGGCTTACCGAGGAGGAATCACACGCCCTTAATCTAGCACTATACGATGAGAGAACGGCCATTTCGCAAGAATTTGCCGCCATTCTTGCCCATACTTCCGGAGCAGCTTCCTCTTCATCGACTGCTGCTCCTGTAGCCCCTTCCCGCTCACCCTTCTCACCTCTGTCAACGAAGAATGGCCGCAGGCAGGATGGTCCTGCTACAACATCCACAGCATCGACTTCTGCAGCAGCAGCCGTAACTCCGACACTTGCTGCAGCCCAGACTCCTCCTCCTCGCAGCTCACTTCCGAACGACCCGCGCGACCCGAGCGGCCGCGCCGTCAACTACCCGGCTGGCTGGCGTGAGATCGAGCGGGAGGTGATGGTGTGGGAGTTCTGGAAGAAACATCCGAGGAAGATGTACGTGGGAGGATACGCGCTCATTCCGATCGATATGGAGGAGCTTGGACTGAAGCCTGTTCAGGTTGGTTGCACTTCATCATTGTGTTTCATTCAATAATTTTATGTACCGTGAGCATTCCCTAGTTAAATTTATTTATAGTTAGATTACTTGCAGGAACTACTTGCAGGAACGCGTAATTTACAGTTAGATTTTATTTTTGTTAGTGGACTTTTGGGCAAACAAAGGATCGTACTAGTTATCTTGACCGCCAATGTATTATCGTGAAATATCCTCACTCGCGGAACGATAAATAACTTCCGATCCCATTTCAGCGTCTCGCCGCCTTCAAGCGCGCGACGACCCATGAATTCGCTGAGGATAAACGTGACGGGAGTAGTCAGGAAAGAGATGACAGACTGTGCAGGGAATACGGATGTCTGGACCATGGACTGAACCCTGATTTCAACGATCTTGTGACTAGTGCCCGGTGCGGTTTCAATTTATAAGTTATCACACCAACAAAAGATTAAAACGGGTGAGAAATTCATGTTGCAATATGTTCAACTGGAGTTCTACCCTTGAAAAAAACGGATTTTTTTCAATACCCAGTTCAGTACAGTTGGAAAAATGAAGGGCGTAGGGAAATTATTGCAGAAATATAGAGGATACCAATTACAGACGAATTCCATTGACCCGAGAGTCATCTCCACCTACTTCCTCTCATCCTTCGGTCCCGGGTCCTTCAATGACCCGAATCAATGCTACCCCTCCTCCCGGCCCTTCGACTAGCGCTTCAGATCGCGCAGTGAGCAACGTTATCATTATAAAACGTTATCGTTATCAAATAAAACGTTATCATTACAGCAACGTTATCATTATAAAATATATTTCCAGCTTTTTTCTGACCAGAAGCCGAACCGAATACTCGCCCTTTTTATCTAGGTCTTAACATATGCTATTTACATGACGTACCGGCTTTACTGGTGTACAAAACGCGATTGCAGAAGAAAACTTTAGATTTAGCAGAAGGCCATGAGAAATTGGGAACTGATAAAATGAAGAAACAGATCAATGAATTCACTTCCAGGCTCCGCAGGCGTTTTCCCGCGATAACGTCATCATTCTCGACTGATTTCCTCTCACGGAACGGTTGTTCTTACTCCGCACTCATTTCTGCCTTCGTCTCCTCTAAGCCACGCCCATTTTTTAAAAATTTTAATATTTTTTAACGCTTTTAAGCTCCACGTTCTTTACACGTTCTCGCCTCGCTTTGCAAATATTCTTACCATTTTCCAATTTTAGCTTTCCTATTACCTCACATACTATTCACCATTGAGATGCTTTTCTTGCTTTATTTGCTTCTAATTTTGATTCGTTCCAATTTCAATTTCATGCAATTCTTAGCCACCTTAAACACCTGAATTACGGCAGTCATCGAAAGTCATGAATAAAATGTGTACAAACAAAGTCTGGTTGTGTTTCACGAACGCGTTAAGTACGCTGGGGATACCTACCTGCAATGAACATCGGTTGAAGAGGACAAATAAAACAAATCAATAAATCAACAAATCAATAATCATCAGGACTATGGTATCCAACAGGGACGATCAACGAGCGGCCAAGGACTTCGTGAGGAAGCAGGGAATCAGGTACGGTAACTGGATATTGATTGGATACGGTAGTTATCGATTGATTACGGTAATTATTTCTTCGCCGGGTTCCTAGTCTGAAGAGTCTACACACTGAGAAAAATGGGCAATAAACAACTAGCGAATAAATCGTCCGTAAGGCCCTACACTAATCCTACAATACAAAATTACCCGCTGAGGTCGAGTATTTGACTGTGACAGTTATTGATCCATTACGGTAACAATCGTTGCAGGAACGTCAAGTTCCTCAACGCCGTCGTCATCAGCCGTGCGGAGCAGCTCGTCGTGGTGGACGCGTTGAAGGAACAGGTACGGTACAGGTGTTGATTGATTGAAAGGTTACGGAAGGAATTATCTATCGGATTCCTAGGTTAAAGCTTTACAAAGATGATTATGATTGACAAAGAATAACTGCTAAAGGGCCAATATGTTGAAGTTTGGGTGGAAAATTATGTTTCACGCTTTTGATAAAAATGCTGAAACTCATTGATGAACAATTCCAGGTGGTCCCCCATTTCAATAAAAGTTATTTGACATTTAATTCTCGGACTCCGGTAACATATCAAATAATCGACCTTATCGGATAAATTGTCGATTTTCCAGGAGCACCGTAAGAAGTTCGGTAAGGAGCTCAAGGGAGCGAAGAGGTTGATTGGAGTGCACATCGAACGTTGCGAACCAATTATTAAGAAGATGAGGAATGAGTGACATTTCACGATTTTGTAAATATTGCCACCTAAAATAAGTTCATTATTTATTCAACTCATTCCGATCTCATTAATATTGTACATTTTGATGCCAGCATATTCCGGATAAAGCATTTCCCGTAAAATGGAGAGTGAACAACGATGATATAAGACAAGTGCAAATAAAAAAAGTACCATAATTGAGCAAATGCCCAAATCAGCCACTATCTTCTAATGGAAATTCCGAATTCACAACTCCGCCATTTATCAACGCTCGTCTCCATTTCTCACATATTATCGACATTTTTGATGCCATCTAATCATACATGCGACATCAAACACTGATTGCTTATCACCTTTATAGGTCTAACAGCTTCAGCCATTTTCAAGAAGAGCATTACTGCGAAATCTGCCATTTTCGAACGTTAAGAAATGGCAGAATCTGCCATTTTTGAAAGTTGAAAAATGGCAGATTCTGCCATTTTCGAACGTTTTGAAAATGGCAGATTGGCCATTTCTTTCAAACAGGTGACAAAAGACCATTGGAGAGTAGGGGAGTCGAACCTCCAACCTTCTGCATAGACGACGAGCGATCTAACCATTGAGCCAAGCGCTCGTTCTGTTTCAACCTTTCATTCTCCTCTATGAATCCGGGCGAAAGCGGTGGAGGGAGAAGACACAAAATCAGGTATGTTTCGAACGTGCGATAAATAGCTCATATCTAGTCGAAAAGGGGTTCCTCACTAACAAATATAAATATAATTGAACCGCTATTTACTCTGCAAGTGAAACATATTCAATGTGGTATCATCGATCTCTTCACAGGCTACAATATTTGTCTCTTTTCCCGTTTGAGTATCCTTTCGGAATTAACAGGTCCCAGGTAAAATTGGATCCAAATGGTGGTGTAGCCTGTGCAGAGAGATCGATGATACCACATTGAATATGTTTCACTTGCAGAGTAAATAGCGGTTCAATTATATTTATATTTGTTAGTGAGGAACCCCTTTTCGACTAGATATGAGCTATTTATCGCACGTTTGAAACATACCTGATTTTGTGTCTTCTCCCTCCACCGCTTTCGCCCGGATTCATAGAGGAGAATGAAAGGTCGAAACAGAACGAGCGCTTGGCTCAATGGTTAGATCGCTCGTCGTCTATGCAGAAGGTTGGAGGTTCGACTCCCCTACTCTCCAATGGTCTTTTGTCACCTGTTTGAAAGAAATGGCCAATCTGCCATTTTCAAAACGTTCGAAAATGGCAGAATCTGCCATTTTTCAATTTTCAAAAATGGCAGATTCTGCCATTTATTAACGTTCGAAAATGGCAGATACCGTCAAATTCTCGAAAATTATTGACATTATCGTGATATCAGTGATAAGGAAGTGCATGATAATCAGTGTTTGATATCGCGAATGGCGGCTTTACAAAAATATATGTTTTGAGACATTTTTGATCTCCCTTCGGCAGAATTAAAGAAATAGAAAACGTGTTTTAGATAAAAATGCCACTCTATCCATTTTCGGCCCCCAACCTCGCATATCCAGGAAAATGGTACTTTTTTTAGTTGCACTTGTCTTATATATTTTTAAAGTTCGCCGGGACATTGATGAAGCCTCTCTTTTTGCCTGTCTCTCTCATTCCTTCCCTCTCGAACGCAGTGGATACAACCACTGCTGTATTTATCCTTTTTTCATCAACTCGATCATATTCGGGAAGGAAAGAAATGGGACAGCGTTTGTTGTATCCAAGACCACCGTCTCTAAGGCCGACAAGAGATGCTTCCCCTCAGTCTTCTTTCTTTCCTTTCTTCCGTTCCTCCCAACTACTCCCCCTCTATCGATCGACATGGTGGGCTTTCTTAATGCATTTTTTTTGGAATACTGTAATCCTTAGACTAAATCATCCTCCTTGGATTTTACTATTACATCCTGGGGACGATTACTTTCACCGATTAGCCAAAGTAACCCCGAGACTACCGTATCCCATTTATCAATCGATTACCGTACTCCAGTTGGGCATCTCCGCCGCTCTCGCAGTCTACGTCGAGCCGAAGAAGCACCTGTTCCCGCTCGGCGTCGTCTTCATTAGTACGGTATTCGAATTCATTGATCGATGACTGACTTTAATTACGGTACTCATGGTTTATTGATTGAGCCTCGTGATACACTTCTTCGATAGTGTTGAGCAGGCTTGCGATGGCTGCCGTACCTCTCATCGATTTAACCTACCGTACCTTCAGTCCTCTCCTGGGGCATCCTGTCGATTCGGTTCGTACATCTGCTCAACGGCGGCGCTGAGGGACAGGGCGGTAAGCCTATCTTCAGTGACTTGGATCCTATTCTTATCGAGAGATATCCTATCTCACTCCCCATTGGAAGAACCATGCAAATTTAGTTCCCAGTCGTTTCCCAGCGATTTCTCGGTTTCATGTCAGCCACTACTATCTTGTCCCAAGAGACAAAAAAAAAGAATGTCTCGAGCATGGTGAATTGAGAGTTCAGTAGCTTAGATACGTCACTTTCAGTACCCGCTCTCAACGCCACAGACGCTGAGCTCGGTTCCCTGCTCGATGACTTCCTCAACGCTACCATGCCCTTCCTCGGCAATGCGACGGCGTCTTGAGCGGAAGTCTACCGTAATCCGCGATTATTGATTTTCGCTTGTCTGCTTTAATTCCATACATAATTATCGCAGAATGAATACCGTAATCCAGGATTTACGAATTACTTTTGTTGGTAAATCCGATCAGAAATAGCCCCGCAATGACGAATTTGATGAATGGCAACTTTTTCGCCCGCAAGACACATTGTAACTTGTAACTTGTTTGAGTACAGTTGCGAGAGATAATGCGCGAGGGGAGGAGCAGAGAAAGAGAGAAACAGAGATGATGAGAGAGTGTGGCGATAGAGGAGAAGCAGAGAAAGAGAGATGCCGAGAGAGGGGAGAATTGGTGGATGAAACCGGAAGGCTTGAGCATGTTTCTGTTTGAAATCGGGCAAAAACGGGGTGAGATGAGGGGAAGAATTCCGACAAAACTCAGCTGAGGGAGGAGAATCATACTACAGTTTACTGTGCCTGTAGTTTTCAGCATATTCATTTTATTATTATTTCTTCCCTTCGTAAAGAAACACACACTATATCTAAATGCGTCTCCTTGATTTTAGAAATGTTTGAAACATATGCTAAATACTTCACTTTTGATTCGGAATAGAGAAAGCTGATTAGAATGTGCTTTGCAATTACGCCAATATTTTTGTACATACATTGCAGAATGAATTCCAAGAATAATGACAATCTTTTTTTTTAAAGTTCTTTATCTTATTTCGTGCGTTACTAGTTTCCTGAAATTCGTCGAACGTGATTCTGTCAGTTCAAGAAAATTATTATTTTTAAAATTTGATACACCAAATGCAGACCAGATCAGCTTCACCTTTTTTGTCACATATTTCAAGATTGCTTGAAACTCAACCCATTCGATATTGCCTCTTGTGGTTAGTGTGTTTTAACGGACAATTTCGAGAATCGTATTGTTCCAGAGACACTAGGTTATATTTTCGGTTACTATTTCACTGGGTCATTCGGCCGTTCCCTTTTCGAATGAACCCCATATACTCATACAGTTTTTTTGAGTAGACAGTAGAGTTCGAAATACGGGTCGCCGTCTCTTCATTTCACACACTCTCTCGTCTCTCTGACCGGTGAGAGAGTGTGGGAAATGAAGAGACGGCGACCCGTATTTCGAACTCTACTAGACTCTACGGTTCTTTACGGAGTGTACCTCAAGTGTTTTCGGTTACTATTTCGTTCGGGACCGGAAACAACCCTTCCCCACTGTACTTTCCGTGCCCTAGCAACTGGTTGCAACTCAATAGCCCATGACATTCTCCTCTTGTTCCCTTGTCTCTCGCCGGTCAGAGACAGACGAGAGAGCATGCAGTTTGAGGAGAGTCTTCCTGCTATAGAGTAGGAGGATCGGCGAGTAACCTTCACCCCTTGTCTCGCTTTCCTCGATCAGCGTCTCTCCATTTCGCATGATCTCTCGCCGGTCAGAGAGGGCGAGAGAGCATGGAAAAGTGAGAGAGTCAGACCATCCCCCGATCACTCTATGAACTGACAACCGAGGAGAATGAGGCGCTTTTGTGATATTGCCCGAGCGCGCCAATCGTCACCTTTTTTGTACAGTAAAGCCTCACTTTCTTGATATTTTACGGCTCGCTCGCTCTTACCTAGAGTGTATTGAAACATCTCTTCTTCGTTGTATTTATATCTATTGTCTAACTTTTCTCAGTGTTTTATCTTGCAAGAACTCATTCATTTATTTTATATCGCATCAAATATTTTTTTTGTACAATAGACATGGCTCACCACTTCATCCTCCGCTCAAGTCGCGCATTCTCTAGCTCTGTTTGAGCTCGTATCGAGTATTCACAAGTCTCGACTTTCTAGTATTGTTCCGCATTCATTTGATAGCTATCGCCTTGTCAAAATAATATCTCACGGCATTGATATTGCTCTTCTTTCTCTCCATAGCTAGGCTAGGCAGCGATTCTACTTCGGAGGAGATGGTAGATATCTCCCTCTCACTTTCCCATGATCTCTCTTTTATCTGACTGATAAGAGATAAGGCACAATTAAGAGACGAAAAGGCTTCATCGTCTAGGCAGCGATTCCATTCCGCCAGTGATATTAGCACTTTTTGAACTGCGGAAGAAGCAGATTTCGCGTTGATTGAGCGGATTTAAGCGACCAGACAGACCGAAATTCTCTAGTCTCTTCCTCGTTTATTGCCCAATTTCCCCAGATTTGTCGAACTGAATCATCTGCTAATCTGAAGTTGGCCATTCCCAAGTAAGTTTCTTCCATTATTTTGAAAAGTGAAAAAAATCCCGTGAAAACTGTCTATGGTGCTATTGTGAATACCATTCTGATCCTCAACTGTTCGACCCAGTGAATTGGGGTGCCACCGGACGAGTCATTACTCCGTTGTTTGCTCTCTTTTTCTTTCGCTAGTATCTTCACGCTACTGACGTGGTTTGCGAGGTGCGCGGTTCACTTGGATTCTTCCCATCTTCCTTTCTCTTTCACTTCTCTAAAAAAAGAAGGTGTGATCAGCGAGAATGCGGTTCAGGGAGAGATTTCCATACGACCTACTTTTCACTTCTCTGGCAAGCGAAAAAGCGGTGCGAAGTTACTCTCCACTTCCGATCTCTTACAATTTGTTCCCTGATCAACGAAAAGTATGAATAAGAGGCGGCTTGCGTGAGGTAAATGATGTACAAGATGAAGAAGTGTTGCGAATGACGAGGGAAGAGAAAGTAGAAGAGAGAAGGCAGAATGGGAAGACGAAGGTGTATGTACTGTGGATCTTCGTCTCGCTTCTCCCATGAACATTTTACACTCCATCTTTCCCGCGTATTAGTGCTGATTAGTGTATCTGCAACGCATTTCGCGCGGGTAGGCTTTCTTCCGCGTTCGTAACGTGATTTAAATGAGCGTTATTGTCAAGCGCAAGATGCAATCATCCTTCCGGCATAGTATCGAAAGTGAGAGTTGAACCTGCGTATAATTCACGGGCACATTTCGACCCCGCGGCGCGTTTCGCGCGCGACAAAAAGCTCGAACTAGAGACAGCGGAGAAACGAGTATTTCCGTGACCCCACCTCACCCTAATCACTTGCAATTCCTCATATTTCTACACATCAATCGACCCCGAGAAATCGTGACTAGACTCTAGTTTCGAGTTGCGCAAAGTTCTGGAATGTGCAGACAGAGGATTCAATTTCAGTACCTGCGTACCCATTTCCGTTTTTCTCTGAATGCATTCGAGTTTCATGCCCACAATGCTTCCCTTGAATCCAATGACTCTCCTTATTTCCTTTCCTAGCAACTCTGACCTGTGTTGAGTTATGGGCCATGGGGTGATTCCCCCAGTGGATGGTTATGATTTGCCATTGGCTGGAAGAAACCAGAGGTTCTATCTCAGCTCTAACCGGTGAAAGCGCCCGAGAAATGATCAGAATCCCGCACTATTTCCCATCTCGCCGAATCGCCAGATGCATCGAAACACACAAGAAGCCACCGGTTTTCTGCTCTTTTGACCATCGAACCACATCCGAGAGCACGCTCAAAAGTAGCAACTTTGCCCGACAAGCGATTATCCCTGATTCATATCGCTTCCTCTTTGGGTGGGATTTTGCAATCATGGACAAATTACTCACTGTTCCTTTATCTGGTTTATGCCTTTTTACCCCAGAAATTAGTTCTTATGGTCCAGATTCAGTGAATTTTACTACGGTTCCTGTGCTTTCTAGTCTATGAGTGATCATCTATCTAACATTTGCTTGACCTCAAACAGGCTAGATACAGAAGTGGAACACCGCCGATCGTTGAGTACCTCAAGCGTTCCCTCCCTACCGTTGTGCTTTCTAGTCTCCCTCTACCTTCTGATTTGCGCTCAGCGTGCCTTTTTCTAGTCAGAAGTTGCCCTCCTTTCTCCTCCTCTGCTAGAGATTCCATTCCTCTAACAAGTGAGTGCACTGAGTACGAGTGTCATTTTGATCTCTCTTGGATTCGACCCATAGTTCTCGATCAAAAGTTGTATGATAATTACCTGGTTTGTATCGTATTGGTCGGGAGTTTTCACATCGCTTGAGCGATTCTCTCATCGCATTGGGTACGCGCGTCATTTTGATCTCTCTAACAACTCCCATCCAAGATCTCGTTCAAAATTGCTTGTCTTGGTAGAATCTTTCCAGCTTCGGAGATAAGAGACCGTCTTGAATCCCCCGGCGATCCTATCCTTCACCATCCAAAAGGACGGGGGACCCCCCCCAGCGAAACCTTTCAGCCATCCTTGCAACGCACGGCAGTGCCTGCCGGCGCGTACTAGTATCACCACCGAGAATCCATGGCAATGGCTGGCCTGTTTGCTCATTTTTAGTGGTTTTCTCCGTGCTACTATGCTACTTTTTCGGCTATGCTCTGCTATATAAATTTCGAACCTTTCCATTTCGGCCGTTTTGTGATTCCTTTCCAGCGCCCTACTCATTCACTTGACTTCACTGGCATTGACCTCGTAGGGAAGAGTGAATACAACGAGTGAATCACTTCGGACTCAATAGAAAAGTAGTGTGTGTTTACGGCCTGTGTGATCGAGTATTTCAAGGGGCTGTTTAGTTCCACTGATTTAGTCAGCGATTTGCCCTTTCTTGAATGATATTTTGCCATTTTCCGACAACTTATCATCAGGCCTCTTCGAATGAATGCTTTCACTGATTTAGGCAGTGACTTTGCCCTTTCTTGAATGATATTTTCTGGGTGAAGCATCGCAAATGCTTCAAGTGTTCTGTCTAGCGATTCGCCCTTTCTTGTATTGCTTTTGATCAATTTTCACGTATCATTCTTCCCGGAATCGAACTTTTACCTTGTTCTCAAAATCAATCGTTAATCACTTCCTCTTGCTCATTCGATCAAGGTTTTCCCGGAAAAATATTTGAGAATCCATTTCCGCCAATTTGTTGTTTTTTCCACAGGCTCGCACGGGCCAAATATTGTCCACGAGTAAATAAGTATACTACACACCCTCTCTCCCCCAATGCCTCTGGTCTCTCACCGGTCAGCCAGAGCGAGAGAGTACGCGAATCGGAGAGAGTCAGACACAGTTTGGGTAAATAACCCAACTACAATGGGCACCTTTCGGAACGGGGGAGGGGGGGGGGACGGCTAAAAGATCTATTGCGCTTGCTCACAAGAGTTTGTTCAACGGGCTAGTGCGCGCATCATTCTACGCCTCCACGAATTTTGCGCCTCGACCAGTTGAGTCATGAAATCACCTAGTTCTGGGTCACACGCGGTCCATTTCGACATACCTTGTCAAATACGGGATGTGTTTTGTTGTACTGACGACCGTTTACTCAGTGAGCTTCATTCTACGCCTCCTCTTTTTCCCGGTTGAGTCATGAAATCGGCTAGTAGTCCATTCAAAGGCTATGTCAGTTACGACCATACCGCGAATTGATATATAAATTCTCCTCTATTCGAATTCTACGGCCACGTTTGGTCGGTTCACAATTCTAGTTGAGTCTAGGTCAGATACTAGCGTGTATCTGGCATCTCATTCTACCTGCGCGAGAAATAATAGACCGAGTGCCCCTCCCTCCTCCCAGCAATTCTTCCTCTCCTCCTCCTCTACACACAGTTTGCCCAGTTGCCTCTCGCTCATCATTTTGCTCCCATTATTGAGTCACGAAATCGTCTAGCGAGAGAGCTATTTCAACAAGCGATTTGCTCTAGTTTGCGCGATCTGTGCGCATTTACACCGATAGGATCTGAATTCTTGTAAAATCCGGGTCGAAACTTGTGCCAAGTGTTTCGTGTGTCGTGATTTGTAATTCTGTATTTTTGTAATGAATTTTACCAAGGAGTCCACATCTTCATTGATCGTGAACTGATCGCTGACTGTTCAAGAATTCGTGAAACTCAACCAATTCAAAGACATTTCGAATTTCACCTTGAAGTTGGTGTTATTCACATTTTATGCTATTTCTCCGTTCATATCCCTTGGTTATGTTCTAGGTAACCCATGCAAGCGTATCCTTGTCGATAAGAACTCTCCTTGTTCCACCTGTTCTTTCATTTCCTTTACCGGTGATAGCGTGAGAGCCATTCCAGCGTATCCCATTTCCTATAGCCTGTGTGTGAACCTTGGCCTTGACAGATCTCTCGCTCTCCATCCTTCGTCTCGAGAGCTTAGCCACAGCGAGGGAGTGGCAAGGCCGAGGCGTTTAGGAGCAATTCTACATTTTAGCCTTTCCAATTCTTATTTCCGCTTGCAAATATCTCTAAACATGGTTTATCCTCACTGATCTCTGCTAGATTGCACTATTTCCGCACTGAGAATTCACTGCTTACTTTATTTTCTTTAAATGAGGGGGAAACCGCATTGAATGCTGTTGTTCAGTATGCTCTCATAAGTGCAACATCATAGAGAGTTCCTGTTTGGGTGTTCGGGTTTGCACTAGCCTTGATGGGACAATGATGATTCAAACCGGTAAATGAAGGAAAAAGTAGCGAGAATCAAAACAACCTTATAATGCGGCATTAAGAGGTGTCGGTAATGCAGTTTGCTGCGTTAAACTCTGTGACGTAATTGTTAGAAACTCTAGACTAAAAACGAGGAAGTGCTCCTCTTCATTTCTCACTCTATCTGGAACTATCAGACCCTATTTGTGCAGTGTTCTTTCTGTATCTATTGCTGCAGTTCTGTACAGTTTTCTTGGTATCCACGATACAATTAGGCTATCTAGGATCACCTCCATTTCTTATTGTCTCACTGTTATTATTATTATTATTATTGTTATTATTATTATTATTATTAGTACTGTATTATTGTTTCTTATTGTCTCATACCGGTCTCTCGCTTCATCATCATCATTCATAAAGCATGCGTACACAGTGCCAATTACCTCTAGTGTTTCCATTGTCCTCGATCATTCGAGTATGCTCTCTAGGTACTGTTCGCGAGCATAATTACTGCCGACTCTTTGATGGTTTTTCGATGAGTTGGTACCTCCGATAGGTGGAGAGGCTATTGTCACTCACTTTTTATTTCTTATTGTCCTCAGGACGATCGAACCTTTATGTCTTCACGCTTTTCACTCGATTAGCAACCCATTGTTACTCACTTTTATTTCGCCATTTGCTTATTTTCGGGCACGGGGCGTCATGCGCCGCATATTTGCCCACCGCCTCTCGAATTACCTTGACTCAAAACGAGGAAATACTCTGACCCTCCTCATTTCCCATGCTCTCTAACCTTCTCTGACCATCGAGAAACGGCCGGAAATGAAGGGAGAATAGCGCACCGATGTTTCACAAGCCCCAGTCGGGGCCCAAATCATCCTTGCTTTCAATTAATTCATGAGCTCTTATCAGAGGTCTTCTGAGAGATCGCAGGTGGCCATTGACAAACTGTTCAAAGTGCTTCGATTCGGACCAAAATTTCAGGGGTAATGGGCCCATGGACCAAGAATGTTCAGCAAACTTGGTTAGGCCGTAAACTCATTTTTGCCCAAAAAGTGGCTCCGGAGCGGTCGGATATTCGAAAACTCATAACTTTCTTCAAAATTGAGATATCGACAAGCGAAAAAGCGGAAAATATTCGCCATAAAATTCTGAATAACCCACTTCCACAACGCAAAGTTGCACTGTAAAAAATAAAAATGCAAAACTTGAAAAACCGATTTTCCGACCGAAAAATCGTTTGGCTCCAAAAATTTTATTCCACATCCAGATGAGGTTTTGACGGAATAAAATTCTCCGTTGAATTCTGGTAATACCCTGAAAAAATTAGCGAAATCGAAGGATATATATTTTGCGAAAAATGGCTTCGAAGGTAGTCTGTTGCGTGTTCTCGCTCATTGAAAATGTATTCAATCTGGTCAGATCGGCGAGCTAAGTCTGAAATATCTTCTCAATCGTGTCAATTATAATTAATATAATATTCTTATGTATTTCCGCGCCATTGGGCGCCTTTCAAGCGCTGCATCCAAGCCCTGAGGCAAAAATAGCAACTTTCGGACATTGCTTCCATTCAACTTCACGTTAAGCCCCCATTTCTCGTGAGATATTTGTATTTATTGCTCTTTCGCGAGTTTTAAGTATCCTTTCATTTACATCATAACGTGAGTGAACCGAGGGGGAGAGAGGGAGTTGATTTATAATTGATTGAAACCACCCTATCACGTGTCTTCTGAGAGAGTGCTGGAAACAAAACACCCCCCAGCACTAGGAGCCCCAATGTTTAGCAATTTCGATGAAAATTTTATGGAAAACTATATTGGCGATCAGAAATTTTTTTCCCAGAACCGTCTTTTAGGCGATTTCCGGCTCAAGTGCCGGCTAGGTCATATCTCCGCTCCTAGATGAGCTAGAGATCTCCGGTTTGGCTTTAAAAAATCGGAAAAATTTTCTGAACGACTTTCTGATCACATTAAATAATTTGGACTGCTATTCATTTTCGAAAAATTGAAAAACCTTTTTCGATAGCGAAAAATAATGTGTCCTGGAAAAGGGCTCCTTGGAAAAGGGATAACAAGGGGGTTAAGTTTTGAATTTTCCCGCCACATCGTAATCGGACTACAAATCGATGTCAGAATATAAAATGTTTCTGAAACTTATCCCGATTTCAACCGCTCATCCACTCTTAGAATGAAAATTGGGATACGTTTCAGACACATTTCATATTTCGTGTTTGCAGTTCGACTACAAACCTTTTCTGTCGGTGTAGAATGCTGTGTGCCATAAATGCGCGGAATATTGTTGTAATCTGTTTTTCAGGAAAAGGTGCTGGTGCTGGTAGGGCGCGCGTAGAGCTGACGATCGAGTGGATCGTCCAGTACTGTAGGGAATCTAAGAGTGGATGAGCGGTTGAAATCGGGATAAGTTTCAGAAACATTTTATATTCTGACATCGATTTGTAGTCCGATTACGATGTGGCGGGAAAATTCAAAACTTAACCCCCTTGTTATCCCTTTTCCAAGGAGCCCTTTTCCAGGACACATTATTTTTCGCTATCGAAAAAGGTTTTTCAATTTTTCGAAAATGAATAGCAGTCCAAATTATTTAATGTGATCAGAAAGTCGTTCAGAAAATTTTTCCGATTTTTTAAAGCCAAACCGGAGATCTCTAGCTCATCTAGGAGCGGAGATATGACCTAGCCGGCACTTGAGCCGGAAATCGCCTAAAAGACGGTTCTGGGAAAAAAATTTCTGATCGCCAATATAGTTTTCCATAAAATTTTCATCGAAATTGCTAAACATTGGGGCTCCTAGTGCTGGGGGGTGTTTTGTTTCCAGCACTCTCTCAGAAGACACGTGATAGGGTGGTTTCAATCAATTATAAATCAACTCCCTCTCTCCCCCTCGGTTCACTCACGTTATGATGTAAATGAAAGGATACTTAAAACTCGCGAAAGAGCAATAAATACAAATATCTCACGAGAAATGGGGGCTTAACGTGAAGTTGAATGGAAGCAATGTCCGAAAGTTGCTATTTTTGCCTCAGGGCTTGGATGCAGCGCTTGAAAGGCGCCCAATGGCGCGGAAATACATAAGAATATTATATTAATTATAATTGACACGATTGAGAAGATATTTCAGACTTAGCTCGCCGATCTGACCAGATTGAATACATTTTCAATGAGCGAGAACACGCAACAGACTACCTTCGAAGCCATTTTTCGCAAAATATATATCCTTCGATTTCGCTAATTTTTTCAGGGTATTACCAGAATTCAACGGAGAATTTTATTCCGTCAAAACCTCATCTGGATGTGGAATAAAATTTTTGGAGCCAAACGATTTTTCGGTCGGAAAATCGGTTTTTCAAGTTTTGCATTTTTATTTTTTACAGTGCAACTTTGCGTTGTGGAAGTGGGTTATTCAGAATTTTATGGCGAATATTTTCCGCTTTTTCGCTTGTCGATATCTCAATTTTGAAGAAAGTTATGAGTTTTCGAATATCCGACCGCTCCGGAGCCACTTTTTGGGCAAAAATGAGTTTACGGCCTAACCAAGTTTGCTGAACATTATTGGTCCATGGGCCCATTACCCCTGAAATTTTGGTCCGAATCGAAGCACTTTGAACAGTTTGTCAAGGGGGGGTCTCGATTCCATGCAATCTCTCAGAAGACACGTGTTATCGCTATATCGTGGTCTTTTTTCGTCTCGAAATGTGCATTTTTATTAATTTTACATTAAATTTTGCAGGAACCCTTCAAACGAGGCGAAACCGAGAGGGAAAATGATCCGAAGTGCAGCGATTCTTGTCGTGCTTGCACAGGTAATTTTTTATTTTTTTAAAATTTATATTTATGATCGTCACTCATCATAACGGAAACAGTGCTCACTGATCAGCCTGAGTTTTTCTTACCTATTACCGTGTTGAATTGAGACGTACCAGCTTTAAATTGAGAACCGTCGATCTAAATTTAAATAATTAATTAAATTTACAACATTTCAGATCGCCACTGCACAGCTGGACGCTACGGCGTGCGGTCGGAGCAAGGTAATTTCGAAATTGATTAAGTTATTAATTAATTAAATAATAATTATTAAGGGCTGCCTCTTCGCCCCTCAAGGCTGCAACACGGGCGGTAGCTGTCAGCTGACGATGTCGTATGTGGTGAGGAACCGTCGTTTTCATATATCATGACTATTGAAATGATGCGACAAAAAACTGTGTTAAGACGACGAATGTGGTTGTTAGCAATTAAAGCAATCATCTTTCAACGAATTAATTCTCTGTGAAACATAACCCATTCGCAGCTCGACGGTTCCGAATTTCCACTCTAGACTAGGCACTTTCTATAATTCAATCTAACATTCCAGATGCTCAAATCGTACAACTCTATTGTACGAGTGTTCAGAAATTGATTTAGTTCACATTGCATACAGAATATTGACTCGTATTCATTAAAACAATCTTGATAATCAAACCGTATCATCACAATTAAATATTTCACAGGTCGACGGCTCGGACATGGTGTTCGAGCTGCAGGGCAAACCTCCCGGCAACGGATACATGGCCATTGGATTCTCGTATGATATGAGTATGGTGAGGTATTTTGTGACCTGCATGATGTCCGTTAAAAATAAGCAAAAACCGCAAAAAATGAAAAAAGCGCTAAAATAGGAACATAGCTATCGGATTCTCGTATGATATGTCTATGGTGAGAATTCGTTGTCCATAATATATCGGAGTAAAGCTAGAATAAAGAAGGGGGGATTCTTCCTAAAATGCACTGAAAAGGATACATGGTCATCGGATTCTCGTGTGATATGAGTATGGTGAGGTATTTTGTGACCTGCATGATGTCCGTTAAAAATAAGCAAAAACCGCAAAAAAATGAAAAAAAGCGCTAAAATAGGAACATAGCTATCGGATTCTCGTACGATATGTCTATGGTGAGAAATCGTTGTCCATAATATTGAAGTAAAGCTAGAATAATGAAGGAGGATTCTTCCTAAAATGAGATGAAATGGGTACATTTCACATGGCCATTGGATTCTCGTATGATATGATTATGGTGAGACACTTTCTGACCCGTTTGAAGACATTTTGAAATGACAAACAGGTAAAAGGCTATCTTGACTAAAAACATTAGCGCAACCACTATCGAATTTCCGATAGAAACGCGATCGAATGACTAAATTATGAAAACAAGAATAGTCTTGTGAAAATATGTTTCACGAGACTTGCAAGAATCTACAAAATAAAAAGTGGACGATTTCGCCTGGTTAGCCTGTCTGAAAAATAAATAAAAATATTTTGGCTTAATGAATCATTTGTGAGTAATCTCAATTGAAAACAAATGGAATCAGTTCGAATCTAAACCCTTTCTTCCGTCATTCCACGTCAAATATCTGGGCCGTTAAAGAGCGAATAGAGTGCAATGCCAACAAACTAGCTAGCGTTTCTCTCTCGATTTCTCGTGCTCTCTCGTAGATCAGATGGAGCGAGAGAGAACGTGAATTGGAGAGAGTCAGAGAAAGCATCGAAAAAGAAAGTGAAAGCGTCGTGATGACATCACACAGTGTCTACTTTACTCTCCTTCACCGCGCTTTGCAAGCATCTTTTTGAACGGTATTACTCAGCGGTGGAGTTCAGTGAGAGGCCGGAGGCGTGAGAGGTACTCAATTCTGAATAAAAGGTTATCAAAAGGGGTCAGGATGCTGACTAAACGACTACCAGTGAAAGGAGCATGAAGCTCGTGAAACACAAAGATCAAAGATCAATCTCCTATCTCTCAGGGCAACGACTCAGTGTCCCTTTGCCACAGCAACCAGCAGATGCTCGCATACAACCAGGGCAAGTCGACCATTCCCGTCAATGTGAGTGATATCATACTTAGAGGCTACGTTCTCCATAACCAGGCAAATTAAAATAATTAGTATTTTTTAATAATCGAAAACGATAATTCTTCATTTCGCAATTGAGCTTTCTCGGCGAAGTAGGTTTCACAAGGTATATAATAATGTACGAAACAGAACAGGACAGTGGTAGGTGAATTCTGCATCGAGAAAAAGAAAACGTAATCTATTATTAGTAATACTAAATAACTAAACTAAACCAAATAAATGGAAAACTAATAAATAATGAAAACAAAAATAATAGCTCAAATACACTAATTCCAGGGCACGAAGCACCAGCTAGAGGCGTTCACTGCTACGAATGGAGAGACATACTGCCGGATCAGACGGTAAGAAGGGGTTATTGTGGGAAGGGATTTTGTAGGATATGGGACTGCTGATGGAACGGTATATAATGTCATTCATGGAGTTTGGCTAAGCACAATAGACCTGAATTTCAGAATGAACGGGAAATATTTATGCTACATTCTCAGTGGAAATGGGAACCTATAGTTATCAAAGCGATGGAGCTTCTAGAAAATTTGCTCTTTCCACTCTATGGGATGTGGACCAGTTCAAACACCGGATCAGTTCACGATTCCCATTATTGCAGTGGCATCAGCGGCAACGGTAACCCGCAGATCTTCAACCTCGATCAGCCGTACACCATCTTCCTCGCTTATGGACCAATGAATGGCAATAGTGAGACTAGTCTCGACCATAACTACCCTTAATTTTAAGACGTGCCTTAGGGTATCCCTTAGTGTAAATTCTAATGGTTAGTCTTAGACGTAGGCGTAGGCTTAGTCATAAGATGGTGCAGGGCTGGTTGAGATCCCAACCTCTATCAGCCGTACATGATCTTCCTTGCCTACGGAGCGATGAATGGCAACAGTGAGTCTTGTAGTAGCCTCGATCTCAAGACTTGTCCTACTCTTATAACCCTGTATCCAAAAATTCCAGTACATAGGTCATAGCTGTATTAGTGCGATTTTTTGTTATATTTTGGATACGACTGCAGCCACTCATTAATCAGCGCTCCATTGCTACTCTCTTCTATTTCCCTCGCTGAAACTTATTTCACCCTCTCCCAAAAATTGTGGAAGCAACTTTACCATTGCAGACGTCGGCTACCACCAGATGAACAAATGGATCATGCCCCGTCAAGAGCTGTCCGCCTACTCCACCGCCGGCGGCTTCAACCCAAGTACGGTTGAGGGAGCCGGAGCCGGGGCCGGCAATGGCACCATGGCACCGGTCTCGAGCGCGCCAACGGCCCGTCCCGCACCTATGACCACTACGCCCGGCAAGAACGGCGCGAATGACTTGGTGTCGCTGGCGGGCTGCGCGTCGCTAGCGCTCGCCCTATTCAGCTTCACACGATACTAGGCGCCGAGACGCCACCTTAGCACCTTCCTATTTATACCCCCACTGGTGGCGGCAAATCGTCCTTTCTCCATTTTGCATACTGTCTAACAACTGAGGGATGCCCCGATTTGCCGTCACCACCGATGTGATCTAAGTAAGCGATTAATTCTTTGCATGCTGCATGTTTCCCGTTGAGGTTTCTTCAGTTTCGAACCTACTCCAAAACAAAATGGTTCGAAACTGGAGAAGTCACTGAGAGTCGCCCGGTGGCGATACCCTTTCGTCTATTGTACATTCTGAATAGAGCCACCGGGCGATTCAACTGGTTCTTTCCTGTATTTTGGCCCATCATCGCTCACTGAGAACCCTTCATTGTCCATCATTAGAGCTCGAGAAATGATACCGCCGTCTCTTCATTTCACACACTCTCTCGCCTCTCTGACCGGTGAGAGAGTGTGGGGAATGAAGAGACGGCGGTATCATTTCTCGAGCTCTATCCATCATTATCCTTCTCATTTTTGCACCAATCGAGCAGTGTGGGCCAACAAACAGGCAAGTTCCCAATCGTGTGTAACCCCCCTTCCGCTTCTCCTTTCCCTGTCTCGCTCTCGATAAATCTGTTTTATATCTGTTCCATCCCCGTGCTCTTACATGTTGCCGTCGTGAATCTAACACACATCATCGCAGTCTTTCCACGTGGTTTCGGGATGCGTGTTGGTCGAGGTTATGGTTAAGGGTTGTGTTAAGGTTAACGTTAAGGTTAGGATTAAGGAGTGGTTGTTACGTATTGCCTTACTTACATCATTACAGTATTTTTCGCTTGGTTCCGGGTTGGGTGTTTAGGGAACTTGTCTGGTTTTTGGCCCATGAAACTCAGATTGTTGAGAAGTAGTATGAGTGATTCGGGGACAATACTTTTAGAGAAATCCTTGGTCGGAAAAATCAGAGGATTTCCTCTTAAGAGTTCGGCGATCGTCGAGGTGAATCACAAGAAGAAATACGTTAAAGAACTCCAATAATAGAGCTACAAAAACGAAATAATGACTCTTCAGAGCTAGAAAAATGAGACCTATAGTATCTGTTCTGTGACTAGATTCGAGGTACCACTTCCTCATTTTTGATCGGGGCGATGCCAATTTGGCCTGGATCTGTGACTAAACGTCGTCTCGGGACCTCAACGATGAGAAATAGTGGATCACGAGGCAGAGGGGAGGAAGAGTATTGGTCTGACTCTCTCAATTATCCCTGCTCTCTCGCTTCTCTGACCTGCTAGAGAGCTTGCCCGAATGAGAGGGACAATTGGAGAAAACAACGTTGCCTAACTTAGGGGTGGCTTGACAAGCTCTCTTCATTGCACGCACTCTCTCTTCGGTCAGACAGGCGAGAGAGCAGGCAAAATGAGGAGAGTCTAACTAGTCTAACTCTTGCGGGCTGTCGGCAGTTACCTTTTGTTTGAGTAGTAGGGGAGGGGGGAGGCAAGGGGGATTTCTGACTGGTAGACGAGTTAGCGCTGGGTACACCGCTTTGCTACACGCTCTGTAATGCTTCCAGCTTCGTTTGTCTGATTGTTCATCACCTCAGGGAGCATCGGGGTTCACTTCACGCTCAGATCTCTGATTTGAACCACTTCTGCTTTATTTCTGTCCTGCCTTCCTAGCGCCTTCGGTTATTATCGCAAAACACAAAAAAATGCCTGGAACTTTGCGAAGTATTTCGCTCTAACTGTCTTTTGCATGTCGTTGTTGAGAATCATGCGTGCATTGTGAAATCCATCTTCGATAACCTTGCCAATGGAAATTTAATATCGGCCCACCGCCATTCAGCCCCCGCTCAGTGAATTTACAGAATAGTGTGTAGGGAACTTCGGCTAGCTTTCCTTCACTATTGTGATCGCTCGTGATCGCCGCTTCGTTTTTCCAATCTGATTGCTTCAAATAGCGCGTGAAGGTTCACAGAGTTCCATTTCGTATGCTACCTCAGGATGGTAGACTAGTATCTGGATGACCTAAAGATATTGCAAAGAAATTGAATTATTTCAAGAGTGCTCGTGGGATATCTGATTTCGGTGAATTGAGTGGATTCACAGAATAATGTCTAGGGAACTTCGGCTAGCTTTCCTTCACTATTGTGATCGCTCGTGATCGCCGCTTCGTTTTTCCAATCTGATAACGTTAGATAGCAAATAGGAAAGCTCATTTTGACCCCAGTGGATTCAAATAGACAAATCAGATAACTCACGAGCTTTTCTTCTTTACGTGATAGTACCGACCGATTTTTCACCGAAGATTCGGAATATGACGATTTTTCTCGTGAAAGTAAACTCCCGAGTTTTCCTTCAATAATATTGACGCGCGTGATCTCTTTTCTATTTTGTCCATTCCTATTTGTCCTCCAGCTAGGCTAACAGCGCGATAAAGCATGCGTAGTGGACATCGTCATTCAAGCGCAATTCATTCCGCTTCAAACACTGTCCATTGTACACATGCGTTCCTTATTATGGTTCGGTTAGCAGACTCTCCGTCGCCTTGAACGATGTCGATTCACAATGTTTTAAGCATTGCAAAAAAAAATTTCAAACACTGACCACTTCATGCGCGTATCTTATATTGCACGATGAACAATTGCTTCCCGAATCTTTATCACTGTAGAAGTTCTCACTTGGTTTCGATTACTGATCTTTCAATCATAATTTGATCTCTTCAGACATGTCGACGCTCCAGCCGACTGCCAACCAGCTGCCCACAGTGAGGAGCAATGAGGACCAGCTGAGAGTGGCGCATGGTGAGATCTTTCCTCCTTCAGTAAAAAAATTCCGACCCAGTAGGCTGTTTCGTAACACTTTTAGCCGATTAGGATACCAGTGATGTGAGGTAGCGAATACTTGCCTTCTTTTCACTAAACTCTGAATACAGAGTAGCAGAACAAGACGTAGGATTGTTCAGATGACATTTTAGCTCCAAATAAAGAAATAGAGATTTTCTCCAGGCATCTGCATGTCCATTGGGTGGATGGTCTTCCTCTCCACGGGAATTCTCTTCGCGCGATTCTTCAGGTAATTTTCCGGACAATCTTTTGAGTATTTTCATTTTCACCAATAGCGTTTCTTTCCCCTTGTGGAAAAAGACTCGTTGCAAGCGGAATATTGGAATTCAAAACGCAAAATCTTTATAACAATAGTTCTATTGCAGAGATCACCTGCCGAACACGCAGCCCGGCGGCGTCAAGATGTGGTTTTGGGTGGGATTTTAATCTATTTAAAAATTTATATTTTTTTTCATCGTCAATGACTCTCATAACGACCAATTCCGCCTCAATCCCAAAGTGAACTCGGCTTGAAACGTATCCCATATTTATGCCAATTCGAAATGAGCCTCTCCTCATTTCGCGCACTCCTTCGCAATTCTGACTGGTGAGAGCCAATCCGAGCAAATCCGCTTACTATTCCGCTGACTTCCAACTCCGCTTTAGAGCTGTCATAAATTTCGTAACTTGATGACTCGTCTTGTTTGTTTGGTAAGCGCATGTTTTTGAGCAGTGAAGTTGAGAAACACCTTGCGCTGGCCACTGCGCGAGCGGTTCTCACCTCTCCTTCTCAATCTATTCCTGACTATAGGTTCTCTAACCAAAGAATGAGTGTTCTTGATCGGGAGAGTCGATCTACCTTTCCAAACGCTGTTCCTCACTCGACTCCACAATGTGTCAGCTCATTCATCGGAATGAGAAACTAATGAGTATTCAAACTGAAGAGAGTCTATGCAACACCAGATTGCTAAAAGTAGACTCTACCGATTTTCAACACTCCATCAGAGGTCGAACAAATCCAGAGTTCACGTAATCACGTAAAGTCAATCTTGCTCTAACAACTATTCCTGACTCACGGATAGGGTTGGTTTGTCGAGAAATGGTCTCTTCATTTAATACACTCTCTCACCGGTTAGAGTGACGAGAGACTACGCAGAATTAAGAGACCACTACTTCATTTTGACAACTCTATTCCTGACTCACTCGATCTGCTTGACTGGCAGTGCCTGCACTCTCTCTAGTAGAGTTGCCATGATGAAGAATCCGTCTGTTCATACCTCTTGACTCTCTCACCGGCCAGAGTGGCGAGAGAGGCATAATGGCGAGACGAATTGTTCACTCTGACAGCCCTCTTCACTTCTCTCACTAACTCGCATCTATTTGATCGCATACTCGCCTGTTTTTTTCAAGAAGAAACATTCTGAACTTGATGTCATACAACTGTAATGACGCAATGGATTTAATCCGAAACCACCTGGTCTGAAATTGACTCTCAAAGTAAGACCAACCGCCACCTCAAGTCCTCCGGGTCCTGGTAGAATTGCGATCTTGAAGCCATTATATAAATATCGTAATGACGCAATGGATTTAACCCGAAACCACCCGGTCTGAAATTGACCTGGAGGATTGATCAAATCTCGCGGTTAATAACTCTACTTCCTCATTCATTTTGATCTCGAAATATTCTGATTTTGAAATTACAGAATTGGATAACCGCAATTCCGCGTTTGGTTCTATTCCAAAATCACATTGTTGACCTGAAAAAGACCAGGAAAAGAATAAGCGCTTTATGACATTGCCTGCATTTATTTATCCTTGGATTGAGAAACCAGCTACGGTATATGCCGTCACTCTTCATCACGAGCCCTACTAAAAATGGCAACCTTTTCGGGGAGGTTCGAATTTCCTTTCGTGTCTGTTTCTCTCTCTTTTACGTGCTCTCTCAAGAATGCGAAACAGAGCAAACAAACCACCTCCTTCCCTCTCCGAATAAACTTCTGGCATCAAACTAGAGCAAAGTAGGGCAAAACTGATCGATAATCTGCTAATCACTAATCACATATCTGCCTTAAGCTAGAGTGACGAGTGAGTATTGCGAAATGGGAACTATGTCGAATGAGAACCGTCGGATGAGAACTGACTGGATGAGAACCGTCAAAAAATTTTTTCTCCGTTTGTGGTGTTTAGAACACCCTGGCAAAATACTACGCCGCTCAAAAATTTTTTTGGTTCTCATCCGACGGTTCTCATCCGACATAGCACCGCGAAATGAGAGATACAGGCACTGTAGAGAAGTGGTGATGAAGAGGTGCAAAACCTGATTTGAGAGGATACAAGAAGCCTTGGGGTTAGTAGGACAGCAAACAATGCGATGTTGCCAGTTTAAATATTGCTCCATGGATCTTTAAGACATTCTGAATGACTCCTTGTCCCTATTAATAAAAGTTTGAAAACTCTTAGAACGAGGAACTTCAACATCAATGTAGAGGGATTCATTTCTACTTGCACTTAGAAGACAATTCGAGGATAACTAATGAAGAGTATCATTTCCAGGGTCATCGCATCTTCCAATCGATCGGTGTCGCTCTGACGATCTGTGGTTTCGTCTGCATCTTCGTCGCTAATGACTGGCGGTAAATTAATTAATTAAATAAATATTATTTTAATTAATTAATTAAATCAATTAAATATTATTATTGCAGATGGAGCGGTCCGCGCGCCGGAGCAAGTGTTGAGGAGGTTCGTTTCTTGATGAGCGAACTGCTAGCATTTCGATAGTATGACAAGGAACCAAAAAATGTCCCGGAACCAAGAACCAGAAACCCAGAGCCATGAACCAGGAACCAATCAAACCATAACCCATTCCAGAACCAAGCCTGGAACTCGATCCACTCTATCCTCGGCCTGCTGTCGTGCGTGATCGCATGGGCGCAGCCTCTCAATGCCGTTCGTTAAAAAATACAAATATCTTATAAAATCTGAATTGGTTTCACATGTAGTTCAATAAGACTTTCTTGATTGATTCTTCAATACTCCCATCGCGCTTCGTCTAGCAACCACTTGTTGTTAACTAGAAGAATACATTTTGGAAGGAAATGAATATATCGTTCCGCAGGTGTTCCGGTGCCACCCTGGCGAGCGCGCGCGCTTCATCTTCGACTGGATCCATCGCTTCTTCGGATTCGGTCAGTGTTTTCAGTTTGGTTCAGTTAGTGATTCCAGGGATATTTAAAATCAGCCAGCGGAAGTTGTGGCGCCTTGGTTCCTATCTTAGTCTCTTGGCACTTAGTGACTCCGCGTTTGTTCAGATTAGCTCAAAGAACGGGTTGGGCACTGAATGACGAAATAGTATTTCGAATGATCGTCAAGTCAAGTCTCTGATTCGACTTTCACATGATTTCGATCTTACTTCCAATCATCCATGTCAATTCCCTGTAGTTCTCTGGCCAGTAGGACCGTTATATTCAACACGATAATTGTTAATCACCCTAATTCCAGGCTCATGGCTCCTCGCTGCGGCAGCCATCATGATCGCATGCGTGCACTTCGACCTGATGTTCTCGTCGAGAGCTTCGGCCCTGGGGTGAGGGTTGATCTTTGATCTTTGATCTTTAGTCTATGATCTTTGATTGCCTAGCCCTGGGGCTATTTCATCTTTGATCTATTTTTGCAGATATATTTCATCTCTTATTGGCTGTAAACCATCGCTTTCTGATTTGGCATTATTATTTTTTCAGTGATCATTTTCGCATATTTTCAGGCTCTTCATCGCATTCATCGCCGCCTTCGGCCTCTGCCTCATCGTGCTCCAGCTGCTGCAGTGCGTCGGTGAGGATTTATCTCTGATCTTTGGTTTTTGATCTTTGATCTCTGGTCTTTGATATTTAGTCTTTGGCCGCCATTTGTGAGTAGTTGTGTTTCAAGAAGGAACCGCTCTCCAATCGCTAAGCAAGAGTTTCTCAGCCTTCTTAGCTGTTTCTGAAACGCATATCAAATCAAAAGACGGCATTTTTCACGAAGGAACAGCCAAATTTTAATAAAATATTTAATTAAATGATAAAAATTCCAGGCTGGATCAAGCAGCGCCGTGGGGCCACTGGGGCAGACATGGAAATGGTGCAGATCGGCGGCCAGACGCGCGTCGTCAACAGCAACTCGAACGGAGCGGTGAGCAGTGTAATGGTTTATGGTCGTTGATCTTTGATCTTTGATATTGCTCGTATATTCACGCTTTTTTTGGAAAGTGAGTTTGTGAATTAGGACTTCAGCTTAAGGGATGCAGTGAAACAACAACTCGAATGGAGCGGTGTAATGGTTTTTGAAACTTGACCCTTCTTTATCAGCAATTTCCCTTCCACGATCCTAGTAATGAGAACGTTTGGGAGGAGCTTGCTTGAAAATTTAGTTGATTTTGAGAATTAGGCGCGGTGGCTAACTGTATCCGTTAAATTATAGCGATTCTTTTTTTCTAGCCGGGTCCGTATCCGGAAAACTCCCAAGAGCCGGAAAATGTCTAAAACCCGGTTCCGGAGCTAATTCCCGGATATTACAGATCCGCAAACTGCAAGCGATCCTCTTCATCCCGTACATCGTCGTCGCTTGGGGCACTTGTATCGCAATTTGTGTGCTGATCGGACTCAAGCCGAAATTCTGAGCTCCGCCCAGTTCCTGTTGATCTCCCGATTGTTTGCCCCGAACTCTTTTCCATGTTTCCTCCTTTATCATGTCCCATTGATTCCCTGCCCCCAGTGATTTCGACTGTCCGCCCTTTTAATAACACCTATTGTTCCTATACCCAAAACCTTCTTGCGAAATAACCTTAGTTTTTTTCCATTGTAATTCGAAACCGTAGACCTCGAAAGAAATGTAGCGTCGCCTGACATTTAGGCCTTCCAATTGTTTGTAGAGATGACTCCTTTTCTTCCCCATTTTTCCTTTCTTTCCATTGCCTCTCCAGGTAACAAACCGGCACAAACCCAGCCAAGGCGTGTCTTGATTATTTGTAAATTTCCTAAGTTCCCGGTTTCGATCCCATCCCACCACCAAATATCGTTCATGGGTTGGTGAAGCCACACTGTTGTGACTAATAAGTAAGAAATATATTGATAAATACTGTTCACTGCTTATCTATTTCCCATCATCGTACATATTCACGACAGGCGATGGAGGATGGGTAGCCGAAGTCGATATTAGATAATATCGATATTGTACATTGCTTCAGCATCGAATCCATTTCACTAATTTGCTGAACTTCTTCGATGATGGGGGGGGGGGGGTTGTCGAACCGGTTCGAGCCTATCCAATATCGCCACTGCAGAACGAAATGCACAACGCCACTCGTGATTTGAAGCGTGACCGTTCCGTTCAATGAAGTGAATGAGGGAATCGTTTGCAATGCTCATCGCTCCCACAGCACAACCAATCCTTGGAATAAAGTAAACAACGAAGCCTCCAATTTAAATTCACAAGGATGAAAGTCAGAAACCGAGAGGATTTCTCTGCGGAACACACTCAAATTATGCAAGAAAAACTGAATGAATTGCAATGGAGAAAGAACAGAGAGAACGGATGCTGCTAAAAAGCTTATTCTGAATTTGCAAAGAATACCTTCTCCCTTTCACTTTCTCCATTGCACAAGTAATTAGTTTCATGTTGTACATTTACAAAAAACAATATTTTGTGATAGGAATAATCGCTTTCTTTGTCACATACCGGATTCAGTTACCTGAAGGAGGAAGGCTTCTTTCTCCCCTGAGCTTTGCTCTGTTTGTGCCGCAATTACCGATCATGAGGTATGAATAAATCACCTCTACATTTCCCAGCTTTCCCAATTCTGCCAACGTCAGTCTGGAGTTGCGTAAGATGCGCTGAGTCAGCGCGCATACATTTGCACGGCATCATCACGCCGCACCTGCCGAAAATAACCGTTCGTTGGATGCAATTAGGCATTTCAGGAGTGTGTGGTATACGACAATCAAATGTTTTCGTCGTTTTGTAACAACTGGAGTTCGAAACTCTTCGTTTCAGCACTTGCTATGCGACATTTTTTTTTTTTGTTTCAGCACTTGCTATGAGATGCGACAAACAGTCTGATTTGAAGAGACTGTTATTTCGAATCAGTAATCGATTAACCAAACGGGAGAAAGGGATGGGCCGAGGGGGCAGCCCAAAAGGTTCCTCGTTTCAAGTTCTTCGCTGCCCGCCTCCCGGTCACACCCTTATTGTAGCATAAAAGAACGAGACGACCATTCTGTGCATCAATTTCGGCTTGATTGCAATGTACCTATTATCCATTTTGCAAATGCAAGCATGTCCCATCAGGGTAAAGAATCAGTTCTCCATTTCTCGTACTGTGTTTGGTGATAAAGTACGCGTATGAGGAGACGTATTCTTTATCCTGCCAGCTCTAATCATGATCCATCTTTATCGATTCAAAACAGATGCTCGATATCAAGCTGCTTGCTGTGTACGCCCTTCTCCTCTCGTGCTACTACATCGCCAGCGTCAGTGCTTACGACCGTGAATCATGGGTACGATTTTTGCTACTGTTATACGATGTTCAGTCTTCATAGGAGGATAGTATATCCCTTGTGACCTGTAAGAACTATGATTGTGGCTGATATCCGATGTTGCAGGGGAAGAAGTAGAAAACCGCCAAGACGAACTGCCGAATAAGTAATGGCTACATCGTCACCTCCCTTTTTCATTGTTGTTCTATGATTTCTTGCCTCGGGATAAAGTGATGATGACTATTGGCGGGAGGAGCAAGAAATATGAGAACTAATGGGGGGAGGAGGCAATGGGGCCTTCAGTAGACTTCGCGCACCTTCACGGATGCGTCTCTACATCCTCTTCCTATCACTCATCCCCTGGATGATCGTAGAATTGACTGCGTTCAATTATACTGCCGAAGAAGAAGCAGTCCTCTCCACTTTCACCACCCAACCACCAAGATACGAGAATGGTGAGTCCCGAGTCGTTCCTCCTGTTGAGCGACAGTATCCTTTTAGGCACAACAGAGGACATAGACTTCTACGTCAACTACACAAGCATTTTCTTGGACAGTGTGGTGAATTTTGATTTATATTTTATTTTTATTCTTCTTATGGTTATGGAATCATAATTGCATTTATCTCTTCGGCCGCTCTGAGAGCCGAGCGGTCAACTCTAGCCTGTACCATTTCCTAGCTCTTCTTGGGGAAGGTGCTGTCATTAAAGGAGAAGCGATTATTAAATTAGTGAGAAGAAAGTTTCAAAGGACTATGTGAAAATAGTGAGCGCTACATAAACTTGAAACTAATTGCAGGATTTTGATGCTGTGGTTCTCACAGTGCAGTATACGCTCGTGAGTCTGCATTCTAATTTAACCTTATAAAGTTGATTACTTAAGGCTTAAGGCTTAAGGCTTAAGGTTGAATACACGGCTCGCTTGGAATTCAGAGACAAGCAACCTCAGTTCCCTTCCGGTTCCTGTAGAGAAGATCTATTCCCCCGTTCTTAGATCATGCGAGGGGTGAGAAGGCTTAAGGCTAACCTTAAGGCTAAGGCTTAAGGTTAAAAGGCGAAACGATAGAATTATCTATTGAGAATCATTTCAGCATGCGCGTTGATCACGTAGCTGCCCCTCTCTACAGAGTGAGTTCGGCGGACATAATAATCCGGTTTAATAGCAGTACACTTTGATCGGAAAAACGTAGTTGATCAGTATATATAACAATGAATTCACTACTTTCGACCATTGAGAGGACTGTTTTAATTATAGGTAACTTCAGAGGGATGGGTGTCAGCGAGCAGAGAGCTGAGCATAAGAGTCAAGTGCAAGATTTCCGTAAGTGGTCAATGCTATTAATCAGTTTAAAGATGATATCATCAGGGATTCATGACTTTTTAGTACGCCAGATTCCCGGTGGACTCGCACGCCTGTCGCATGTGCCTAGCCACCACCTCTGAGACTGGACGGATCAAAATGCATTTGCTCGACGTGGAAGAGACGTTTCTTCAGGTATTTGCTTTGAACACTTTTCTCCTATTCTGAAGCTTTGCTTTCCGAAATATGTATTAATAATTTAAGGATAATACTGAATATACGTTCGAGTCACATCTGATTCTATCGAAGCAAGATCAATATTATCAAGTGGGCATATGCTTTTCTGAGGTAAGCTAATCAAATTTCTGTTACTATTGATTTTTTTCAGGCCATAACTACTCTCAAGTTTCGGCGCGTACCGACCGTATCTCTATTGACTACTTTCATTCCTAACGTAGTCACTTTCTTTATGATCTCTCTCGCTCTCGCCTGTCAGAGTCCCGAAGTAAGCCTGTATTCAGAATAGTTCGCTCCTTATGATGTCAAAAGCCAATTATGGCTTAGTGTATTCATTCAAACAAAATGCTTCCCTATTTTAAGTTCGACACCTCCCTCAATGGAATAACAGCCTTCGCCGCCTCTAATCAGGCAATTACGAGCCAGTTCTCCCGTTCGGGCAGGCTTCCCGGACTCGGTGAGCACTTTGTTTGTTGAGAGAGAGGGTGTGTGTGTGCGTGCGTGACATGAAATGACGACGACGACCCGCATTGCGCACTCTGACACCCATTTCAGCCTTGGTCAACACCGGACTGCAGTTGGGATCGGCAGCCGAGGCCGTTGTTGTGGTTGTCCGTCGCAAGATGAAGGAGGCAAGGAAGAAGAGGGAGGCCGAAAGAAAGGACAAAGACAGCAGAGCAAAGTACTGCCTCAGAAAGCGTAGATGGTGGGCGAAGGTGAGCATGCTCTCACCACTATCTCCATTTCCTACGCTCTCTCTCTCGGTTGGGCCTTGTGGTTGGGAGAAACCAATGGTGCCGATGCCTGTATAGTTCCATTCCTCCCCCTACTTATCCCCCTCCCTTCCGAGGAGGGGCTTGGTTGCATGATGCTCAAGGGCACAATGGGAGTGTGACAGGCAGCCTTCAACTCTCCCTTTAACCCGTGCCAATAAAAATATCCAAACTTTAGACTTTTTGAGGAATGTGAGCTCAATTTTACTCAATACTCCTCCTTTAAGAACGGAGACACTGTGGAGATGGTGATCGCGGGCCTAATCTGCTTGGCCATTCCCACGTGCCTCAGTCTTTTCGTCTGGGCGTCAACAGAAGATGAGGCACTGCATTGATAATCTTTCTATTGTTCGATTCGATTGACTCATCCACAACACTCGATAATTCAACACTTCTCGACTGTATTTCTTCAATCACTTCGCTTGTCCTCACTTTTCCAAAGTTGTGAAGATATTTGCAGAATTGATGTCGATGTTGCTAAAAGTGTTGACAATTCTTCGTCTACTAGACTCCTTTCCTCTTGCCCTCTTGCCCATGTTTGCAGAGGATTCCCCCAGTGTTTGTGGATGCTTGCTCTACAAGAGATAAAAAGTTGCTATTTCAGGACTCATTTTTTCCAGTACAAAGAAAAACAGAATTTGAAACTCAACAAAGAATCCAATGATTGTGAAATCTACTCAGTGTCAAACTACAAAGTAGTATGCAATACTTTTTTCTCTCGTATACTTTTCTAGTATTTAAGGAGTCGTTTCCAAATAGCTCTATCGACCAAGATGACGATGCGATTACTCAACCCTTGCTCCGCCCTCTGTTCACGTCTTCCTCTCGCCTCATTGTCAGACGGTTACTTACTACTGATGCACACTGACCATAAACCTCCTTTCCTTCTGTCTCCGACTTATGCATCTTATGGTTACTAGATACTCACTGACAATGCACGACCGAAATCGATATTGCTCTGCTCCAACGGCTCCATTTCACCAATACGCTGAACTTCCTTGATGAAAGTGGTTCAACCGGCACGAGCGTATCCAAAATAGCACAGAATCGCTGAGCGAAATGCACAACGCCTCTCGTGATTTTTGGAGCGTAACCGTTTTGTCAACGAAGTGAATGATGGAATGGTTACATCTCCAAAGCTTATCGCTCCCAAACCGTTACATGAAGTGAAATGAAGTAAACAACGTGTCTTTGCTTCTCATGAGCCTTCGTCGGCCGGAGACGCGACAGAGTGTGCTATGTGAAGAGACTGTTATTTCGAATCAGATTCACCGAAAGAGAAAGAAGTGAAACGATGCTGCAACACGAAAGATTCCTCGTTTCAAGTTCTTCGGCGCCCCACCGGTCTCACCCTCGTCTTAGCTTAAAAGAGATTGAGGACCACAATCTGAGCATTAATTTCGGCTCGACTGCAAAGGGAAATGCTCCTATTCTCCGTTTTCCACCATGCCAAGGGTTGTCAGGATGAGGAATTGAGAGACGGATGCTTCATTCTCTCAGCCCTAATCATGGCACATCTTCCCCTAACTTTGCCGCTAGCCCGACATCGTAATATCGTATTTGTTGTTAATCCTTTCTAGACGCGTTATAATTGCCTATCGATAAATATATTATTATCGATTCATAACAGATGCTCGATATCAAGTTGATCGCTGTGTACGCTGTCCTCTTCGGCTGCCTTATGGCCACCGTCGCTGCATTTGACTACAGAGAATGGGTAAGACTTTTGCATATTTCAGGATCGAACAAGAGACCATTATTTGTTCGAGTTGGACTCTTTTTTTCCGGAAAGTAGGGATAATTGGATTAGTTTGTCGGAATTTCCTATTTGCGAATTCAATTTCGTCAACCCTAGTGTGCAATATGAAGAGACGACGGCACATATCTCGAGAATATGTTGTAAACAGTAAGAATGACAGTTCTGATGATCTTTTGATCTGATGATGATGATGATGATGATGTAAACTGTAAGAATGATAATGAAAATTGCAGTCACGCAGCAAAGGCGGGAAGTAGATTCTGGAGCAATGACATCGTCGCCTCTCTTTCCCATTGTTGTTCGATGATTTATCTGTCGATGATAAAGTGAGGATGATTTTTAGCTTGAGGAGTGAGCTATATGAGAACTCACGGGAAAGGGAAGGGTGATAAAATGTCTCAAGAATCAAAGTTCACAATTCAGTGTAGGCATACTTCACGAGTTGTCGGAAAATCAGATGCTTGCTTGAAAAGGTAAACACCCATGTCGTTCACCGGATAAATTGTCCGGGCGAGCAAACAAAATTCACGTTACGATTCAACAGTTTATCAGTATCATTGCATAGCGGGAAATACAGGAACATAGGCGTAATACTCTCTGGAACAATCTGTGCATTTTAGTCATAGAATGACGATCCTAGGGAGGGGTTTGGGCTTATTATAACGGGGTCATCATCAGGAATAGAGAGCACTATCGATTCAATCGATGCTTTCTAAAATGAATAATTCAAGGTGAAAATCTATCATGGCATCGGGCAAGTGTGCTACAGGAATGATTAGAAGTTGTTCGCAGGTTTGGGTATGGTACGGTATCCGGATATTACGGTAGTTAATGATCCGGGAGTAATGGGGGACAGGCTCTTTGGGGGATGCTGCAGTTCGAACGATGAAAAGAAATATGGTGAACGTCTTTCGCTTTCGCACGCTCTCTCGTCGATTAGATCGCGCGAGAGAGCATGCGAATCGAGGAGGGTCAGACTGTTGACAAATATGAGAAAATAGCGAAGAATCTCAGTGCGAATAGGGTCCGGTGAACAATAAAATACGATAATAGCATAGATTTAGAAAAGAATTCACAAAAAACTATGAAGAATTGCACTGGAAAGACATTGTGGGGGAAAATACGGGGATTGGAGAGGTAGGAAGGTTGTAAGCTTCGAAATCCAGCTGATCAGCTCATTTTGAATGAGCTAATTCGTTGTCTTTCGACGATGGTCGGGTTAGGAATCGAGTGACGGTAGTATTACGGTAGCGACATAGAATCGATTTGATGCACATGGTTAGGTCACGGTAGGTAGACTACGGTGGGGTTACGGTAGCCGGATACGGTATCTACTTGGGATCGGTTGAAGTGCCCGGGGCATCGTAGGATGTCTTGGCTATCCGATCCGCGGCCCATTTATCCAGGAGAGATTTGGGCGCGCCGACTGCAATTTTGATCGTTCAATTTCAGAAATCTATGAATCGTCCGATTTCGGGAATATTTTTTTTTGCTAATTGTTGGCTAGGTGATCCTTCTCAAAACGGCCAGGAGATCTGACCAAATGGTGAGACTTAAAAAGGTTCAAATTGATCCGAGAATGTCTCGGAACCCAAATTCGATGCCACAACTATAACTTACCATGGGGCGAGGTCTTTGATCGCTTGCTGGCTCCAGAAGACGGCGACGGGTCTTCGTCGACAACGTTGAGTGGTGGACTGCAGAGAATACAATATTTTTTTTAAATCTCAGTTTTTTGCCACTTTCCGTCACGATATCTTATGCAGCAAACTGCAGGAAACATGGCGTACGTTTCTAGTTTATCGTGACTGCTAGTGGTAACTCCGTGGTTGGCTCAATCTCCGTCGATGATATTTTTGGCCAACTAGTGGTCACGTATGATATTTATGATATTTATGGTGGTCCTGGAGAATCTAGCGGCAACTTGATCGGCCTTGCTACCATTAACACTATTGGGTGTCAGGTTGGCACCAATCCGGCCCAACATATTATCTGAGGAAACCTGGCGCTCCATAAATCCCTACCTGGTCCGGGTCTGGCTTCTCGGCTCGTCACAACGTCTGGGGCTCACTAGGACTAATTGTGGTATGCAACCTCTTCACCCGTCGCCTATCGCCTATCTTGCCTCCATCTAGCGATATCCCTTCATTCTGGCAGCCTGGCGCGCCATAAATCCTCACCTGGCACTGGTCTGACTCCTCGGCGATGAGGCGGCGCCCTCGGTCGGCGCCTCACTCTGCACGCGCTTGCGAGAACTGCCCTGAAACTGGCTTTTCTCGTCTGACTCTCTCCTTTTTTAATGCTCTCTCGCTCTTATCTAACCACGAGAAAAAGAAGGCACTATGTCGAATGAGAACTATTTCGCAATATGTACTCTTACATAACAGTTGCCTCTCGGGTCGTAAAGTTCTCATTCGACATAGCGCCGAAAAGACACCCGAATTACTATCTTTTTTCTATCTGCGTGACCTAGCTGTGCTAATAATGAGTTATTTGTAGAATACTGTGTCCTGGGTACGGTAGGCTACGATTAGGCTACCTGCGTCGCAGTCTCCGTTGACGACGCGGACCGCGGCATGCCCGTAGAGGTGGACTTGGTGTAGTGGTATCCGGCGTCCTTCACCACCTGGGATACGGTAGGGTACGGTAAGTTATTTTTTTTATTGTACCTCGATCTTATCTACCATTAAATCTGATTAGAATTCATAGCCTTTACGAAACGAGTGAAACTCATTAATTCTAGTCGATTTTTCGACAGGACGACCTTTAGTAAACGTCGCACCACACTACCTGTCTGCTCAGCGTGAACAGCTCGTCTCTTCGGGTGAGCAGGGCCGGAGCCAGCATGCAGATCTGCGCTGCGGCCTCGTTGATGGACACCTCGTGCAGCGTGAGGGCCTGCATGGGGGGTACGGTAACAGTGGTATTTGTGCGATCAATTGGATACTGTAGGTTACTTCCTACGGTAAGAGATACACGTTGTAGGGTTATTTTTTTTATCTTTGTGATACCGAGATCCTAGATTTGCTGCTGAGGACTATTGAAAGTTTTTGAAAATTGTTGTTTTCTTCAATTGTCACCATTGATTTCTTTGTTTCGGTACCTTATCAGCCTTTCTCTTCGCATCGAAACGCCCGTAGATTGCGGAGTACTTTCTGCAAAAATCGATAATTAGGTACCGTATCCTGCATAACTTTCTTGTCGATTTTTCGACAGGGCGACTATTAGTATACGTCGCACCACACCACGTCACCTACCGGTATTCATCGTGCCGCCGCGGGTGCGCGGGCTGCATCGCCATCAGGTCGACAATGTCCCTGGAACGAGCGGGGTTGGGTCTTGGCGGGAAGGTTACGGTAGCTTGAGAGTATTGCATCCCTAAGGTATGAAGACGTTGCGATATCGCTCAAGGGCACTGTAGTTTTACAGTAGTTGGCTTGAAGTGTTGCATAATCCAGATAGTAGCATTATAGTATTTTTATGGTACGCTAGGGGGTAGTGCTAGGGGACTATTTGGTTACTGTAGGATTACGGTAGACCAGGATGCGGTATGATTACGGTAACTCACTGGCTGATCTTCTTCTTGTTCTGGACGAGTTTGGGCGGGCGGGGCGCCAGCTTTGCGACTGCGGCTTGCGAGCACGCGTTCAGACGACCGATCTGAGAAGGATACGGTAAGAGTACGGTATTTGTTGGGTACAGTAGGATATCGATCCAGTTCATTAGCAACTATTCTTAAAAAAAGATTAATCAATCGTATTTTTGATTAGCGATCCAGGAAATCTGTCATATAATGGGTGCACGTGCAATATCGGATTTTTTTTCCGGGAATTCCACTATCAACGATATTTTAGGATTTCATTCGTATTATTTTTAGTTTCATAGAGATAAATCTTAGTAAAATTGTTTTGAACACCTCCTCTATATCAAGAACGATTCGTGAAGCATATCAAAGGATAATATCAACTCCGATTTCGTTGTATGATTTTTTTTTTAAATTTGGAGTTGAATCTCACCTGCGCATCCGACAGCACGGGCGTCTCACCAGTGTCCGTGTCTGAAAAGTTGCTCGATTTTTGACAAGACGACCTTTAGTAAACCTCGCCACACCACCGCACTCACTCGTTGGTCGATTTTTTTAACAAGGCGACCTTTAGTAAACCTCGCCACACCACACCGCACTCACTCGGATCAAAGTCGCCAAGGGCTACGAAATCATCGTGCAGCGGGGACGGGGAGGTGCCGGAGTGCTGATTGTTCTCCATCAGGTACTGTAACGATCGGGTGATCATCGTGTCCTGAGCGGAAGAGAAAAATCGATAATCTGGTTACGGTAGACAAGATAAATCGATAATAAGATCACGGTAGGTCACATGAAAATGTAACACTATTTTTAAAGGATGTTGCAAACACCGGGTAGACCATTATCAGATTACTGTAAGCTACTCATAATAATAAGAGTCAAAAATCAATATTCAGTTTACGATTGACTACCGTATACCTGCAGGTAGTCTCCCTGGAGCACATTGGCCGTTCCGCCGATGCTGCTGAGCAGCTGGAGTTGAGCGAACTGCGGCGTACGATTGACCGGGATCTGGAGTACGGTAGGTTAATATGGGTACGGTAGCTGTTCCCTGCGGGACCAGGAAGTGATATGGTAAATATCGATCCCTGCCTGCATGATTGCACGTTCCACATCAATCGATTTGCATTTTTTCCTTCCTGCCTTACAAGTAACCCTGCTCATGCAACCGTATCTTGAGAGAGAAAGAGAGAGGAAGGGATGTAATTGTATTGGTATCGGTATCCTATCGACAACAACGCCCATGGATATTATCAGCCGCCATAGCTCAGTCGGTTAGAGCGTGGGTCTAATAAGCCCAAGGTCGCAGGTTCGACCCCTGCTGGCGGCAAATGCTTTTTGCTGAACACAACTCACCGGTGACGATGAGCTGGACATGAGCAGATTATTCGGAGAGGGCGCCGCGATCGTCGGGACGGAAGCGACAGCGTCGATGGTTGCAGCTGGAAAAATATCCATTTTGGAATTTTAGTTCGTTCTAGATAATCAGTTTGAATCACACTCGGTCTGTGGCAACAGCTAATGGAATTGCTAAACGGTAAGTTCTAGAGAGCGCCAAACCGATAATCTATTTCACGATTGACGAGAAATGAGAATCATTCGATTCCCTCCCTCAATCGATTGGCCGGTCATTCGATTGAATTTTCAATCGAAGGACGGTTTCAATCCGATATTTAGTCGATTCATCAGTCGATTGGCCAATCAACTATCCATTTTCCACTTGTCCGAATGGGCGAGCACGACCGCGCCATTCGAAAAATGAGGAGGGGAAATAAATCGAATGACGACGTGAGAAAGCGAATGGCCAATCGACTAACAAAGTAGGGTTGGCTAAACGATTGCGACATTGCAACGTTGCAATGGAGGGGAGAGAGGGTTGCAACGTTGCAACGAGAGGGCGAGGGGAGGGGGAGGGATGCAACGTTGCAATGGACGTTGCAACGTTGCATCGATTCGCTACCTTCCGAGTTCGGAAAGCAATTTCCGAGTCAAAATTCTTAAACTTTATCATGATGACGATAAATAAACCAATTTTTCACCTCGATATTTCGCCAATTTCGTCAATATCATCTAATTTCAAAAAATTCCGTGCACTCTTCAATTTTTCGCTAATACACTGTACTCTCAGCGTAAATTTAAATCGAATATAATATAGTTTTAAACACTATTCTTGATGTTGATATAAAGCATATCTCATTCATAAAGAATTATTGAACGCTTTCGGTGCTAGCGCAAATTACTTTTTGGGGCTTAGAGAAGAGTATCAGGTGCACTCTAGTCGCGCCGGGTTAGAATCAGCAGGGAGAGGCGGTGTGCGCAAGGGGAAAGAGGAGGGGGAGGGATGCAACGTTGCAACGTCCATTGCAACGTTGCATCCCTCCCCCTCCCCTCGCCCTCTCGTTGCAACGTTGCAAAAAAAAAAAAAAAAAATTGCAACGTTGCAATGCAAGTGCGAGTGAAGAGACTCTATTGCAACGTTGCAAACGCCGAATGGCCAACCCTATAACAAAGGATAGTCGATTGAGGCAATTAGATATTAATTTCAATATCGGATTGGTCAATAGTTTGGAGGTCTCTAGTAAGTTCTAAGTAGTTGCTTTGTCCATAGAAAAATGTGACTCATTAATTAACCGAAGAAAAAGAGGAATCGATGATTTTTCCACAGGACGACGTTTACTAAACGTCGCACCACACTAGCTCCCAGTTCCGTGGCTACCGTACCTATGCTGCACACGGGCGTCGGTAGCGGGGGCACGAGGGTGCTGGTCGAGGACGATGAGGGAAGAGTGGAGGAGGAAGAGGAGGACGGCGCCACGGAGGGAAGGCCCGCAGAGACGGATGTGAGGGCGGTGAGGGAGACTGTAATGGGTGCAGGGTTGATGATACGATCATTACATCGGTAACTTCGGGACTATGGAGCCATACGAAGCAGGGTTTATCTTTAATATCTAAGGCTGGATACCGGTGCCGGATTTCGGGATCACGATACCAGATACGAAACTACAGTATCAAAATTATGTTTCCTAATTTTGACGAGACCAGGATTACGGTACCAGCAGCGGTACCGCAGATACTGCACCATAGTAAGTTACGAGATTGGTATGCGGCACCAATTATGGTACCACAGTCACGGTGACAACCACTGTACCAAGCTTACCTGGATTGAACAGCTGCACCGGGTCGGTGGCTCCGAGTCCTATCGGATAGGCCGACACCGGAGGCGCACCGATGTGCGGAATGGCAGCAATGTTGAAGGCCGTAGGGTCGTTGGAGTATTGCTGAAGATATTTAGCGTTCTCCTTTTTTTACTAAATTGCTCTGGCAATGGAGATGAGTTGAGTTATGTTTCAAGGTGAGATGAAGAGTCAGCCAATCAACCACTTGCAAATAGAGTTGTCTATTCGGAAAACGGAATTCCGTCAATTTCATTCTTCTATTCATTTTTTTCCGAATAGCAGCGACCTCACTTCATTACGTATGCGGAATTCCGAATAGATTTCAGAATTCCGTCATTTTTCATTCGCCGCTCTGCTCGGTGCGGTCTTCGAATGAGAATTGAGTGAGAATAGTGATTGATTTGATTGAGTTACACTAGAACACAAAAGAATTTAACTCAAATTATCTTCGAATTCTATTCGGAATTCCGAGATCTATTCGGAATTCCGAATAGAAATTGACCAGCCACTCTGTTCCGCGGAACTGCGAATGATTATGGAAATTGGCTCGGCTATTCGGATAGAATTCCGAATAGACAACCCTACTTGCAATTGGTCGTTGCCGCTTCGTGTAAAAATATAAAACTTGATAGCACCGTTATGTTTCATAAAAGTTCCTGGCTATCGAGTCCTTATCAAATCTACATGGAGAGCTATTTGGAATCTTCTCCCGTGTAGCGGCTTGCTGAGTATACCAACTACAGTATCCATAAGCGTTGTACTATTACAATATCCTAACCTACAGTACCCTTCGTCAAACTACAGTAACCAACTCACCGCCAGTGCTCTCTGCTCCTTACAATACGTGTAGCTTGTATCGCATGACATCATTCTCCCTACCACAATGATACAGAACCCTACGACACTAAAGCATGTCAGGCTATCGTATCCTAGATACAGTATGCTACAGTATACTCACCGCCAGTGCTCTCTGCAGTCGTCTCACGTGGAGTGGCTTGCTTAGCATGCCGACTATGCTCATGATCTCGAGGAATTCGGACTCTTCCGAGCACATGATTTGATTGACGTCGTCGCCTCCTGAACGGAAACTTTTGGATTACGGTATCGATCGATCAGTTATCGATTGGTCACAGTATCCCTAAATGCTCCTAAACTACAGTAACCACTAAGTGCCTTGGTCGCAGGGAATATTGATTAATTTCGGTACCATTAATTTGCTAATTTACGACCGAGTGTACGATTAGTAGTGCGGTATCGATTACGGTGTTTATTTATCGATAGGCCATTTTTTCCAAAAGAGCGAATCGAGTATACGGTATCCTGTATACCTGCCCTACCCTTATCGATGAAGACGTCATAGTACTGGAGCAGGTTGGCTCTGTGTAGAATGGCGAGTAGCTGCCACTCGGAGACGGTGGAGGGCGGCTTGGCCGGAGCGGAGGAGCGGCTGAATTAATTATTTAATTATTTATTTATATTTTTTATTCAGTTTTTATTTTTTTATTAACTAATGTAACTATTTAACGAATTATTCATTTATATATTTAATTTACTGCCAAATTATCAAACTCTGATTCATTTCCACCAGTAACTCCAAAGTTTCATGATTGGTTATGCTTCAGAAAGTAAACAAATGACAAACTGATCATTAATATCTAATTGATGTTCGGATGACATCTGAAAAAAAAACAAAACAAAAAGTAATTGATCTTTGATCTTTGATCCCCTCAACTCACTTCGGTATCGCAGTAGAGGCCGTGGTCGAGCTGCTCGACGGTGAGGGCGTCTGCGCCTGGTCTGCTGCCGTGGACGACGACATCTTGGAGACGTCGCCGCGCGCGCCGCACCCCGATCGATCGATTACGGTAGCTGCACAGACGTCGATTGGATCGACGACTGACTTTATTGTTCGTTCTCTTCTTGGAAGACACTGCTGCGACTCCGATGGAATTCTCGGAGAGTATGGCTGGTGGAGTCGGAATGGCTTGTTTGGGTAATTACACCGGTGTGTGGCTGCCCTGAGGGCTGCGGGTCTTGGACGGATCCTTGGAGGATACGGTAGGAGGTTATCGATCGATCGATCTGGGGGCGGGGCCCGCCGGGCTATTGGATAGCCTCGACGATGGTCCGCGCGCGGGCCGGGAAAGCAGGGAGGGTTGCCCTGCAATAATTATTGATTTACAACTCGATTTATTGATTTTACAAAAATTATACGATATGTGAAAGATTATAACGTGAGAATAATAAGCGCGATTAGGGGGTCTGATCTAAATGTGGACGGGAAGCAGGGAGGGTTGCCCTGAAAAATAATGATTTTACAACTCGATTGATTTATTTTGCAAGGAAACTTCGACGGCAAGCGGAAGAATAATATGTGAGAATCATAAATAGACAACTGAAGTATCTCTGATCAACATGAGGAACAAGGGATGTGAGAATAGAATTTTATTGGATGAATTATCAATCGATAATTTGGAAATTGTGACGCGAATATGTGATATGAATCGGAAGAAGAATCGGAATCAATTCAATCGCACACTCTGTACTAAAAGACGTAAATGAAACTCAACTCAATATCAAAAAAATGATGTAGAATGCGCGCCAAGGAGCAGAATCAATGGGAAATCGCGCGAGGGTGAATGGGCCGGTGATTCCACCCCTGGCAATCCGGTGATACACAAGATAAGAGTGGACAGCGCCCGAAACACAGGGGTTATCAGTTGGAGCTGTCAGAATGCGTTACTCTTCAATCTACATTCACACTGAGGGATCACGTAAACGAATTCTTCTTTTCGAGACCCAGGATATTACTACGTGAACAATGATGAGAAAACTGCAATCCAGGGCATGAATCCAATTTCACCAAAGGTTCACTCCTTCATTGCGCATGCATTTCTTACTGGCAGAAGAGAGCCGAGGGCCAGGCAAGACACTCGAGTGCACTTTCCATGAGAAGTTTCCACAGAGTCCTCCCCCAGAAAGGGCTCCGCCTGACACCTAGGGACATCTAGAAAGAGTACTCGAAATGAAGAGACGATTTTTTAGCGAAGCCATAACGAAGAGAGCTTGCGGGGAGAATTTCCGCTCAAATTCCTCCCCCAGAAAGGGAAACTCGCGGGCACCGCCTGGCACCCAGGCTCTCGTGAATGGAGGCTGCGTGCGTCAGCGAAAAATTCTCAGTGCATCGCAAATTATCTTGAGAATTCCGGAGAGGAATGCGCTTTGCTCAGTTTCAACGGTGGGATAAAGATCTAGAAACGAGTACTTTAGCAATAGATCGCGAATTTTCGCTGTTGAAAGCGAATCAATCTCGAATGAAATTCATGGGAGGCGTGAGGATTGGAAAAACGAGTTGCTCCTATTTTTTTCACTGAAATGACGCATTCCTATCCGATCCAAAGCGCGCGAACCGCTCCTTTCGTAAAAAAACTACCGTCCCTACCTGCATAAGGGATGGAAGAAATGGTCTCATCATTTCGCACACTCTCACACCGGTCAGAGAAACGAGAGAACACGTGAAATGAGGAGAGTTTCTAACCAATCTACCCTCATCCATGCGAGAAAGAGCCCGGATCTATCAACGAACGTGCGAAAAAATAGAATCTCGCTTTTGCTCGGTGACTAATTACAGATCAGGTACGCGATCTTTTCATTAGAATGAGAGGATCGTCATTATCGTTAAACGCAAATATAGTATGAAATTCAGTGTAGAGAAAAAAGCTGCATCACTATACGAATCATGGCGTCCCGAAACCTGTGATGTTTCTTTCTAGCAGTTTCCCTGTAGCATAGCAACTCGAAAATTCTCCTACAATGCTGCTTGATCCTACTTTGAAACTACTAGGAGCAGTAGAATCCCCCCTCCAGGGAGTGTGGGCGGTGCATAGATCGGATGCGACGAACTACCAGAGATGGCCCCATCAAATCGGGACTTCGTACATCAATAGAAAAAACGCCTCAATAGTCCAGGGCTTCAACGCGCAAGAACCACCTTTCTTGCAGTGTGCATGCAGCGATTGGGACTGAATCCCCCTCTAGTCATTGCCCTACATTTATCATGGCAAACATTGATATCCCCTAGCTGACAATTTACAAAAAGGAGTATACAACCAGGGATCCTTCAGCAACAAGCAACGTCCCTGCAGAAGAGTGTGGGCGGTGCATAGATCGAGTCAGAAGAGCTACCTGAGATGCCCAATCAAATGGGTGGGGGTGGTAGATTACTGCCAAAATCGAGGTAAAACACTGCTGAAATCGCCCCTATTACCCACTGCTCCAACGCACAAGAACAACCACCATCCTCGCAGCGTTCCGAGTGTGGGCGGTGCATAGATCTGGTGCGAAAAAATGAGTGGATCCCGCTTTTCCTCATTAGCACGTCCCTAATGCGCTAAATGCGGTAAAAAACGACGCTCTGACCGCTCAGCGATCACGCTTAATGAGGCGATGGCTATCTTTCCGGTGATCTTATTCTCTTAATTTCTTTCACTGTTTTCTGTCAGAGAAAGCGAGAGAGCATGCTAATCTGGGAGAGTCAGAGAAGCGAGAGCGTTGCAGCGCTAAGATATGACGAGAGATCTCGCGCTGGATGAGTTATGATCTGAGATGATCGAAGCGAGTCTTCGCTCCTCGAATTCCTCTTTGGTCAGAGCAACAGAGGATAAGAGATGGATAAGAGATAAGCGGAACCCTGCGAGATATGACGATAGGATATCTCCGAGATATCCGAAAAAGAGGGCGAAAAGTGATGAGCTTGGTTGATTTATCGCGCAGTTAATTAGGATTAATGGGATGCGTCACTCTCTTGAGGCTCTCACTTTTCCCTAACCTTTCCTTTTAGAGGATACGAGATATCGTGATAAAACGAGAGATCATGGAGAAACGCTGGATATCTCATTAAGGTTGACACCGAATATGAAAGCGAGAATAAAAAGCAGGAATGGGGTCGGTAAGCGCGAAAAAAGCAGAGGATCTCATGAGATTGAACAGGTAAGGATCCGGTGGGCGAATAGGTGTCTGACTCTCATTTCGCCATTATCTCTCATCGATCCGAGTCATTCCGGTGGGTATAGATGATATCGCCTCAAGAGATGTATCAGAATTCCCGTACCATCGCTCTTACCCTGCACGGTTCAGCACGTCAAGATGGGTAAAGCACAGAGGAGACGCAAGCGAAACCGTTCCGCCCGCACCGGAAGGGGGTTTGCAGGGAGAAGCAATTTTGCAAGGAATAATGGATCGAAACGAATTAGGGTCGCGATTTTGGGTGTAAGTTGTGCTCGGATTTTAGGAGAACATTTCCACTACTAACGAGGAGTTTTCATGCCTATGTTTCATTATTGAGTTTGTAAAACGGAATGATCATTTGTTTCATTCCGCAATCTCACCCGCGTAAAGCGGTTTCGCAAACGATTGCGAACGAAGCAATCGATTGCGATATTATTTGCAACAATTTGAGTCACTTCATCTTGGCTTATCTCTCGTCAATCAGAGAAACCAGAGAGAGTATGAAGAAATGATAGGGACACATCGTTCCGCCCGCACCGGATGGGGGTTTGCAGGATGAAACTAGAGCAGCCGAAAACGTGCAATTTTGCACAAGTAACAATAGACCAAAAGGGGATGATAAATTCGTCATCTCAAGTTGAGCTTGAATTTTTGGCACACAATTCCCACGACTGATGTCATGGTTGGTATGTTCCATAACTTAGCAAAGAGTTTTCATACCTAAATTTCACGCGATCATATTGTTGATGGGGCAGATGATCTCTTTAGCACATCAAGATGGGTAAAGCACAGGAGAGGCGCAAGCGAAACCGTTCACTTCATCTTGGCTTATCTCTCTTGTCAATCAGAGAAACGAGAGAGTATGAAGAAATGATAGAGACACATCGTTCCGCCCGCATCGGATGGGTTTGTAAGCTAGGTGCGTGCAGTTTTGCAAGGAATAATGGGCAGAAATGTATTGGCTTTTGGTCTTGAGTGGACGTTGAGCTAGGATTTTTAATTTTTTTGCACACAATTTCCACTAATAACAAAGAAGTTTCCATACCTAGATTTCACGTAGTTATAGTACTAATGAGGCAGTTGCTGGGATCTTTTCAGCACAAGATGGGTAAAGCATAGGGCGCGCTAAACCGTTCCGGATGGGTTTGCAAGATGGATGCGTGCAATTTTGCAATGAATAATGGATCGAAACGAATTAGGGTCGTGATCGGCAGTTCGATGAGGCGCAAACTGTCGAATATTAACGTGGAGTGTTCCCAGTTTTCGATGATCAAGATATCAAAGTAGGCTTGGCACGCATTCCTATTACGCTTTTCACAAAACTTAAAAATTAAAGTTTTGTGAAAAACGAAAAAATTGAGTTCCCTAGTCCGAAGATCACCAATCCGCCATACTTAGTATACATGTTCGTATCATATTTCTGCGAGGCGCAAGAAAGCGGAGACGGCAAGCGTGATTTGAGCCAATCATGGTGGGGTCTTATGGATGAAAAAGGGGGAGACGGGCAAAGAAGGAAAAGATGGAGGAATAATGTTTGCTCTATGGAGGAACGAACGCGTAAAAAACGAGGAGCAAAGGTTAGAGGAAGAAGAAGCGTCTGACTCTCTCAATTTCCCATGCTCTCTCGCGCTGTCTGACTGGTGAGTAAAAGCAAGGGCTGGCAAATGAAGACAATTCTCTCCTGATTTCGCGTTCTCTCTTACCAGTTATTTCCGCTAGAGATCACGCAAAATCAGGAGGGTTTTGCTTCTTTTGCCAGCCCAAGTAGAAACTAGCGATGGCAAAATCGGAGCGTGTCTCTCTCGTATGCTCTCTTGTCTTACATGATGATAGAGCGTTGCGAAATGAGATAAAGCAGAATCGAGAAAGCGAGAGAGAACAAGTTTCCGGATAAGTTTCACCCAGGGATCAAGAATGAAGTATGCGTCTAAAGTGGCAATGTGAAATGGAAGAAATATCCAAAATAGGAATCACTGGCAAAACTAGTAGAAATATGGAACGCGTGAGGCTACAAATGTGTCTCATGTTGGAGCGGGGGACGATTGAAGAAGATAGAGTAGCAGAGCGAGAGGAGAGATCGAATTAAACACCCTTATTGCAAAAAAGCGCACAGTTCTCTCGTTAATTTCTCGGCCTATTAAGCGTTCGGTAAGAGTGAATAAAATGAGACGAGGGGGTGAGAGGAAGTTGATTTGACACAATGCACAACCCTAAGACCAACTATTTCTGGCTTTCCCATGATCTATCGCCTATCAGACCGATTAGAGGCCATCCCTTGACCACCAATCACTGACAATTATTACGATGATCCCCCTCCCTAATGATGCTTCCTCCTGAAAGCCCATTGCATTGACAAAAGTATCAAAGAGGGTGCGAAATGAGATACTCGGACGATTGTTCATGAAGAGTCAACGTATCAAGCGAAAAGATGCGAATTGAACCCCTTATGCAAAAAGTGGCATGATCGCATTTTCCGTTCCTATCTCGAGAATTGGGAGGAGGAATAAAAAGGTTGAGTGAGAGCAAAGGTGGTTCATAGTCGAATTACTTACTAAAGCTACCAGTTTTGTGGAAAGAAGAGGTTTTATAACGAGAAACACAACCAAGAACGCATCCCCCGCCCCTATCATGCTCTAAAGCCCCCTCTCCCCTCTTCCCCCCTTTCTCCATTTCTCTCCCTCGAAAGCCTAGCAAAAAGCAACTGAAGAGATTCGGAAAAGAGAAGAGGCGCACGCTTTTTACTCCCCCATCGCCTCTCCCGAGAGTGGAATAAAGTGGATTGGGCCTTTTTGCCAGTGACTCCCAATCGATCCTAGACTCTGTTACGGTACGGAGATCACAGGAACCAGTGGAACCATACGGGGGCAGGACCAGGAACCAGGGTCGGTGAACCAAAAACAAGATTGGCTGATCCAGGAACCAGGCGCGGTGCCAGGCTGCGAACATCTGGGCTGAGTAGGGGCAAAACGCGGAGCGCGCGCTAAAAAGCGCCAAGGGTGGTGGTTTGCAAAAGGGAAGGGGTGCTCTCCATTTCCGCAAAGATCTCTAGCGCTCGCTGCTGACGAAAGAGGATGGTCATTGAGGGAGGGAGGAATTGAGGGAGGAGGGATGGAAGGGACAGGCCGTACCCGTGCAAAAAAACATGAATGGTAGCTACTCCCGAGCAAGGATCGAGCGCGCGCGATTTATGGGCGATCGTTTTGGACCCGGAGCAGGGGGAAACAGCTTGAAAGGTGAGAAAAACGGCCCGGCACAAAGATCCAAGAGCCTTAGAGATGGACTCAGGGAGGAAGATGAAGGATATGAGGGAATCCATGGGAGGGGTACAACCATAGGTGTCCAGCACTGGCGGCGCCTTGGTGGGACCTGCGCAACCATGTATAGGGGGTCATGGTTCGATAGAAAAAAATTTTGTCAGATTGATAATTGATACCATACCCATCGTGAACTACAGTAACCCAAATTACCGTATTCGGCTACCGTACCTCAAACCATCGCGAACTGACTTTTTTATGCGCGATTGAGCAGGTCCCGCCAAGCCTGTTGGTGGGACCTGCGCAACCATGTATAGGGGGTCATGGTCCAAAATGGGTTGGTAGGTCATGGTGGAACATGTCCCTGAAACATATCCTAAAATGTTCTACAGCATACCATAATCGATTTTTGGTTACAGTAACCATACCGTACCCGGTTCGGTGTGTCAACTATTTTAGCCTTGGGGCACACTTTTGCCAAAGTGGCTGAAATCGTTCGGGAAATTATTCTACCGTAATCTACAGTAACCTACCGTACCTCTGACTACGGTATCGCGGTTGTGCATCGTGAACTGATTTTTTTTCGTTTTTTTCGTTCTAAAAATTCTTTCTTTGTGCCTACATGTATAGTTCATCGAGGAAATTTTTTTTGGGTACCGCACTCCTACCATAATCCTACCGTACCCAGGTTCAGCGTGTCAACTATTTTAGCCTTGGGGCACACTTTTGCCAAAATGTCTCAAATCGATCTGAAAATTTTTCTACCGTAATCTATCGTATCCCTGACT
>LS487509.1:117422-172566 GCA_900490705.1 Pristionchus arcanus
GTGTAGAGATAGGAGGGGATGGAGCATGGGGGAAGAGTCGAAGAGTCGTGCAAAAAAGCGCTCTTCCTTCTCCCCTTCTCTAAAGAGCGTCCCCCTCCTTTTGTCGTGTCGCAGTGCAAAAACGATAAGAAAAGAGGAAAGGGGAGCAGGGCTACGGTAGGGGTATCGATTATCGATCTAGCAGAAATCGCTACGAGGCAACGATCGATGTGAGGTGCAGCAAAAAGATGTTTGAGCGGGGAGGGGAGGGGGTGAGGCGAGACGAGGAGGGTTCGGTTTTCGATTGCACTGCCTAGCGGTTTTTGCGTGTGATAGATAGCAGAGGAAAAGGGACACACGTATCAGCATGGTTTAGTGAGCTCGAAATACGGGTCGCTGTGCCTTTTTTCCTCGTGCTCCCTTTCCACACAGATCCGTATATCGGACTGTAATGGTGGCGGAAGATAAGAGATTAAATTAACAGGGTCTAAAATAACAGAAGACACACGGAAATCTAAGTATATGTAAGAAATGCTCTCTTCACTTCGAATCAGACCCAAACTTCGCACTATATTGGCCTCAGATATCAAAAAGTTGGTGATTAAGTGTTAGGAGCCAGAAGAGCATAAAATACACAATTATCCTAGTCGGCGCGTCGATTTCGGTGGCCGGCGCACTCTAGTAATGCATTGGCAGAGTAGTTGAGCGCGTGCGCGCGAAAAAACGACCATAGCGAAAAAGCAATGGGTCTCTCTCCTCATTCTCTACTCTCTGCCAGGTAAGAGATGCCATTACTCGTTGGGAGGATGTCTCTCTCCATTCACCATGCTCTCTCGCGTTCTCTAACTGACGAGAGACAAGGCCAAATGGAGAGACGAGAACATAACTCGAAGTGGGTGGAATGGAGGAAGAGTAGGAACTATCTATATATGACTCTCCCGTTTCGAAATGCTCTCTAGTCGGTCATAGCAGCGAGAGATCATGGAAAAGTGAGAGAGTCAGACTAGAGTAGTGACAGTGACAGTGGCAGTGGGGAACCGGTAGCCGGCAGATAGGCAAAAACACCGGCCCCGAATTGCATTCGACGGTCCGGGAAAAAGCGGTGCAATGGGATGTGTAGGAGCAGGCAAGAAGAAGTTGCAGAAGAGGAAAAAGAAGGGAAAAAGGAAGAGATCGATGATCAATCTTTGTTGACTGTTTTTGCAACAAAAAGTGGAGAAATGTCGATTTCGAAAGAGTAAAGTCAGCTCAAACGAGTTTTCAAGAGTACAGACGGAAATAGCTTCGTGATATGAGTCTATCATCGACGGCTTAGAGCGTTGGGCACTAAAATCAGGAGGCCACGAGAGATCGCTGGGATGTGTTCGTAATGTAGAGTAGCGATACTGTGTTGAATGAAAAAGCAACTAGCCTTCTTTCAAATTCTACTCCGAGGGATAGCTAGGAGTAGGGATGGCTTTGCATGCAAAATGTTCACACCCTATTAGAGAGTTGACCAACACGCGAAATGAGGAGAGTAATTACTAGCCTAGGAGTGAAGGGAAAGCATGCGGGGTCAGGGGCGAAGCGAGAAAGAGGAGTTCATTTGCACAAACCACCACAAAAAAGCACATCAGTAGCCGTCTAATAAACGGCTTCGAGCGATTTTCCTTAATTTGGGAGGCGACGAGGAATAGTTTTTGAAATGGAGGGACGGGAGAGTCGCATTCGGGGTCAGGGGCGAGAAAGGGGAGAAGGGAGAAGAGAGCATGTCAACGTTCACGTCTCTGTGGGGAAATGGACGAGAGGACGAGAGGGGGGGTGAGGCGAGGGATAGAAGAGGGATAGAAAGGCAGAGAATGGTGTGCAAAAATGCCTCTATCTCTTACTCCGCAGTGATAATGCGCTAGATAAAGCAGTTCAGAGATCATCGTGAAATGAAATTTCGAGACTGAAGGAGAGTTATATCTTTTATCCTTTCGTTGTCTAGCCATCCAAAGATCGGGTAATATTAAAGATGAACAAGAAACAGAGCTCGAGAAATGAGCCGCCGTCTCTTCATTCTCCACACTCTCTCACCTGTCAGAGAGGCGAGAGAGTGTGTGAAATGAAGAGACGGCGGTATCATTTCTCGACCTCTAACAAGAAATAGTCTCTTCATAGATCAGAGAGGTGAGAGTGAACGCAAAATGAGGAGTCTCTTTTCCATCCCAAGCCAGAGTAAAGAAGAGAGCGAGGGTGCATGGCACGGAGATAAGAAGACGAAGCTGTCTCACTCGCTCTCGAAGTCCACTCCCCCTCCCTCCCCTAGACCTCTCTCGGCTCCCCCCTCCCTTCCCCCCTAGTACCAGGCACGGACAACGGGGGGTGCACAGGGGGCAAAAAAAGCGCGTCAAGGAGAGGAGGGGAGAAAGGGAGCTCCGTGTGGGAAAAAAGAGCCGGCAGCAATGGAGAGACGAGAGGGGGAATGGAGAAGTGACCCCCGGAATGGGGTTGGGAGACGAGACGGGATGACACGAGTGTGCGCATGTTTTAGATTCTACAGGTGCCAGTGGAGAAGGTTTGAATGCTATCTACGTAAATGAATGAATCGAAAGGCCGTGATAAACCTATAATAGGAAAGAAGGCGTTGGAAAAATGACCCCCGGAATGGGGGTCATTTTTCCAGTGAGACGAGACGGGATGACACGAGTGACATGTTGTACATGCTGCTGGGAATAATCTTGCATCGAAAGGTGTGTATTGACTCCGATCTGAGTGATGATACTAGTGGCAAAGTTGGCGATGTCATAGTCGAGCGAGGCGGGATGAAACAAGGGAATAACATTGTGGGAGCATGATAAAGGAGATGATGATGGTGTATTGTGGTGACCGCTGAATTTGGTGCACAGAAAAAGCATAGCTTTTACCTGGACAGCTGATGGTGTCCGAAAGACACAGAGCGCTGCGAAATCAGCAGCAGAAGAACGTTTCGTTGACGTGGCCGAGTATGAAGGCTGCTGAAGCTGGGTTCGTCGGAGGTATCCCCCCAATGTCGAGTGAGTCGAAAAACTGTGGTGGATGAGGAAGACGATGATTCTACCAACTTGGGGTAGAGGTGTCGTGAATCAGGCAGCACTACGCAGGCTATAGCCGATCCTGGAATACTAGCCGAAATCGGAGATGAGATAGGATTGCACTTATAAGCCGGCCAAAATTGTCTGGGGGACGCGGAGTTGATATGGAAGATGATGATGGTGGAGTGATGATGTCCTCATCACTCTCCATTCCTCTTGATCTCTCGTCGGCCAGACAGCGATAGTGTGCGCGACTTGGAGAGAGTCAATCACTAGGAAGGATTGGAGTCATACCTTTGTTAAAGGATGTCTGGGGGACAGGGATGCCGAGTATGCCCATTGAATCTTCTGAACATGAGTCACGAATCAGATTTACACCAGAAGGTTGGATAAACGGCCGACCTCAAAAGCTAAAGGGTAAAAAGAAATGTGTATCAACGTCAAGCGATTTTCTGGACGTACGATAACGCTCCCGCAGGACACAAATGCCTAGATTAAAGGAATATCTTCACCTTTATCTACTACGACGACGCTTGGTGAGATCCGCTTGTAAGGCCGGCTGACGACCGACCTCAAAGCATAACCCACATAAGGGCCGTCGCTAACCAGCTCATGCTGCTCGGGAGTGCGATCCCGTAGATTCACCTGGGAAATGCACACCTTTCGGGCAAAAAGGAGGTCGGGCGATCGGGGGTGGGGAGAGTGGAACGCGATTTTTCATATCGTTGAAGGCTGTGGATGGAAATCATTTGGACAGAAAAAAAACCATTCGTTGGTGAGGAATTAATTTCCTCGATAATGGGATCAGAGAGACGCATTTGCGTCGGCCGACCATAGATTTCATAAATGCACACATATCGGATTAGGTGGTAGAAAGAGTATTGAAGGTTGGGGTTCTATCTACAGTAAGAATTGGGAACTACGCAAATCGTGGGAAAATCATAGGAAATGAACTGGCATTCGATGCCGATGATCGTAGATTCCACTTAGAAACGCACACCTAACGAATAAGAAGGTCGGAAGATCGGCCGTGGGAGAGTGGAACGATAGAGCAAATGGTAGTATCCCCTAGGGTTGCAGATTCGGTATCGGTAATAACAGACGGTTATTGAAGAGAAATAGCGTGCGAAAGTGATAGAGACAGCTAGGGAAGAGGGTCGGTAATCCCGACTTTCGGGATTGCCGATCCCGAACTTGCAACCCTAGTATCCCCCAGTCTCTCCATTTCACATCTCGTCGGACAGCTATTGAGTGGTTGAATTGAAGAAAGTCCAGCATTCTTATTGATCTTGAACCAGTTTAATAGGGATAGTGAGGTTAGGTGGGATGAGAAAAGCACACCTATGAAGGAATGATGGGAATGTGTGCGGAACAGCAGTAAAGCACATCTAACTATAAAAGATGAACTTGCATGGAGAGATTACGGAGATGACTCTCACTGTCAGGATAAAAAATACGCTGCTTTTATCCTGTTATATCGATTCTCTGACCTGTGAGAGTGTTCGAGAAATGCGGAGTTTCAGCGCTAGGGCTTGCGATTTTTTTGGATCCTCTAAAGACTAAGGGTAACGGGAAAACAATGCGTAACCTGGATATGAGGTAATGTAGTCCATCCAAACGCAGACCCTACCTCCTAGTCAAATTTGCTTGACGTGGTTACACCATTACCTTTTACCTATTTTCACCTCACCTACTGCTGTTTGAAAAGATAGCGGACCAGGAGAGATAGAAGCAGTATCTCTGCTCTGAACATAGAAAAAAGCGGTTATAAAAACTATAAACGGTGATGGAAATACGTGAACTAGCCCGAACGATAACCAGGAAGAAAATAGATATCCGGAAGTGCTCTGATTTTGGCCGCTCTAATTATGTAGGGATAGGGATAAGAAAAGGAAGTGAGAAAAGGCTAGGCGAGAAAAAAACAGGGGAGAGCCAAACAGGATGCGACCTAGAAGGATCTGAAAATACGGTGGAACGACCAATGTAACAAACCAATGAGCAAACCACACTAGAGTCGGATGAGAATCTTCGGATTTTTATACCGAGGCTAACGAGTTCGCAACACCGAAAGGGTGTAACCGAAAAATAAACACAAAAGCATGAATATGCATAATGTAGACCATGACTCTATCATAATCGAAGGAATGTACAGTAGCTGTTTCTGGCAATGTCATTGCATTCCTTGCAGGAACGTAGCTTGCAATATCGACAACATAGAAAAGTCATAATACATATTTTTACGAAGACTGAGAGGGATGTATTTACCTCAAATGAATGGGATCGGGTTAAACACACCACATGGAATATTCACCACCATACCTGTCCAGCACTGGCGGCGCCTTGGTAGGACCTGCGCAACCATGTATAGGGATACGTGGTTCGAAAAAATTTTTTTGTCCGATCGTTAATTGATACCATACCCATCGTGACCTACAGTAACCCAAATTACCGTACTTGATTACCGTACCCCGAAACATCGCGAACTAACTTTTTTATACGCGGTTGCGCAGGTCCTACCAAAACTGTTGGTAGGACCTGCGCAACCATGTATAGGGGGTCATGGTCCAAAATGGGGTGGTAGGTCATGGTGGAGCATGTCCCTGAAACATATCCCAAAGTGTTCTACAGTATGCAATTATCGATTTTTGGCTACCGTAATCCTACCGTACCTCGGTTCGGCGGGTCAACTATTTTAGCCTTGGGTCACACTTTTGCCAAATTGTCTAAAATCGACAGGAAAATTATTCTACCGTAATCTACAGTAACCTACCGTATCCCTGGGTACGATATCGCGGTGGGGTATCGCCAACTGACTTTTTTCTGTTTTTCGATTTTAAAATCCGTTCCATGTGCCTACATGCATAGTTCATCGAGGAAATTATGTTTGTGGGTACCACACTGTACAATACCGTAATCCTACAGTACCCCGGTTCGGCGTGTCAACTATTTTAGCCTTGGGGCACACTTTTGCCAAAATGTCTCAAATCGATCTGAAAATTTTTCTACCGTAATCTATCGTATCCCTGACTCATTCAACATACCGATGCAGTCTGGTCTCGACAGGACGATCCTTCTATCCTCCAATTTCTTCTCCAATCCCACTTTCTTAGATGACGTCGGCGTAGAGGAATCGTCCGCTGTATTACAAGAGATTATACTTGTCTCTAATATCGCTGAGATTAATAACTCAAAATCTCTCACCGTGCATATTCGATCGTCTCTTCTTCGGAGAGGCAGACGACGATCTGCTTGTCTCTGCAATTCATTGTTTATTTTACTCTACAAACTCTGATGTCATTGAAGTTGGATTCATTTACGACATAAACCATAATTGTGAAACCTAAATCACTCATATTACTAATATGAAATCACTCACTTTCTTGAGGGAAGACGAAGCCCATCTTCGATCCCAGTTCGAACAGCAGATCCTGAGGGTGTTTGTTAGATATTATCTTACTCAACAAAACTGAGTATGTCTGCTTATTCTGATTGGGTGAGTCTGAGATCTAGCAGATAACAATGAATGATCACATCCCGGACTATTCTACCTTCAGCACAGATTTGATAGGCGGATAGTATTGGTAATTATGATATAATTGAATATACACTCGCCGACATAAGTCAGTGCCCACTTTTTCAATTCTATGTATCTTTTGAACCAGCAAAACAATGATTATGATATTTGGAGATTATCAGGAAAGGGTGACTGCCATTATTTTCCACATAAAACGGAATTCAAAAATAACCGATATTATTGCATAGTGATGACGCAATCGATGTGCATTATTTTGAAGAATCATTATTCTTAGGAGGATTTTTTCTAACTCCTCAAACTTTTTATGCATAGACGTATGAGCGAGGGCTACCCAGAAAAAAAGTTTCAAGTTGCTGCCGCTTGCTGCAGCGGCTGCAGAGTTGCTGCAAAATCAGGGTCGAATTTTCATAACTCAGCTCCCAGACGTGCTAGAGACTCGTTCTAAGGATCATTCTGCTTCTTATCACGAGTAACTAATATCCTGAGAGTATGGTCGAGATTGACCGCCGTTTACATTTTTGAAACTCAAAAATCACTTTTCAGATGACAAAAGTTTGACGATCTACCATTCCATGAGTGAATTTTGTGAAAATATGGGAATAGCGTAGGAATGTTGGAAAAGTATGTATGAGTGAGTGATCAACTTTTTAGAGCACTACGAACACTTTCCAGCCTGCGGGAATCGATTTCCGGAGGCACACTTAGTTGGAAAATTTCGATTCGCCAAGTTTGCGCTGGCATATTTTTCTTTCTAACCGAGTTGCAGATCTAAAAATGTGTGACGATAATAATGTGAGGGTGGCTGATTTTTTGGCCAAGTATGGACTTAATTCGTCCTCCAGAAAAAAATTGAAGAGAATGTCTCTTCAAAATTTGGCACTCTTCAAATTGAGTGTGCCTCCGTAAGTCGATTACAACAGATCGGAGAGTTAAGCAATTGCTCTAAAAAGTTGATCGTTTCCTCGTGGATGGTTTTGCTATGTTCCAGCACCGAAACCACCTGTCTACAAAAATCACCCTTGGAATGGCAAATCGTCAAACTTTTGTCATCTGAAAAGTGATTTTTGAGTTTCAAAAATGTAAACGGCGGTCAATCTCGACCATACTCTCAGGATATTAGTTACTCGTGATAAGACGCAGAATGATCCTTAGAACGAGTCTCTAGCACGTCTGGGAGCTGAGTTATGAAAATTCGACCCTGATTTTGCAGCAACTCTGCAGCCGCTGCAGCAAGCGGCAGCAACTTGAAACTTTTTTTCTGGGTAGCCCTCGACCATATGTCTATGCATAGAAAGTTTGAAGAGTTAGAAAAAATCCTCCCAAGAATAACGAATTTTCGAAATAATGCGCTTCGATTGCGTCATCACTATGCAATGATATCGATTTTTTTGTTCTTCCGTTTTATGTGGAAATTGTTGACCTTCATCCTTTCTAGGTAATCTAAAAATATCAAATTTATTGTTTTGCTGGTTCAAAAGATACAGAGAATTGAAAAAGTTGGCCATGACTTATGTCGGCGAGTGTATATAATATTATAATGGGTTCTTGATAATTTTTAATCAGAACCAGGGACCTTGTGAAGAATCTATAAAATTTTGGAAGCTCTAGGCTACAAAATCTGCAGGCTAAAATCACTTTCAGCGAGCACAAAAATTCCTGAAACGTGCGCATAGGCTGCACACTTTGAGAAAAATGCGTCTGAGTAGGTAAAGAAAATGTTCTTTGATGCAAGAAACTGATTGGAGCCTGCGAACTCTACACTAAATATTTTAGAGGGTCTTAGATTTTTCTAGAGCTGATTAAAAATATCCAGAACCGATGTAATTTTATATATGACCTCTAAAATATATCCTAGCTTCTAGAATCCCCTTTGGTGCAGTATAAAATTCATAAGGTGTTCGCGAAATTTATTGGGCCTTGAAAATTTTTCTGAGCACTTTTAAAATAATATGTGAGACGTTCTCGAAGTTTTCGAGAATTTTTCATCTAAATTAGATAGTCTAATTCTTCAGCCAGCTGTATTATATTTTCTATGACCAATGTATAAAAAAAAAGCTCGATGAGCTTCCCATAAATATACAATGAAGCGAATTTAAAACTTATTTTGAAAAAAGTCAGCTCACGAAGCTCTGATCACTGTAGTTTGGGCTACGGTGGGAACATACCGTACCTCCGGGATGTCTTCCCTGAATTCGACAAATTATGGCAAAAATATTTGACACACTCGAGATTTGAACCCCCAACCTTCGTATTAGGAGCCAATCGCGTTAGCCACTAGGCAATGATTTTGGGTTAAAAATATTTTCTTGAAAAATTGCTCGAGGAGTTACCCATAAAAATGCAAAGAACCGATTTTTTAGACACACTTTGAAGAAAGACATTTCCCGATACCCAACTGCGATTACCGTAGTCAGGGATACGATAGATTACGGTAGAAAAATTTTCAGATCGATTTGAGACATTTTGGCAAAAGTGTGCCCCAAGGCTAAAATAGTTGACACGCCGAACCGGGGTACTGTAGGATTACGGTATTGTACAGTGTGGTACCCACAAACATAATTTCCTTGATGAACTATGCATGTAGGCACAAAGATCGAATTTTTAGAACGAAAACACGAAAAAAATCAGTTCACGTTACACAACCGCGATACCGTAGTCAGGGATACGGTAGGTTACTGTAGATTACGGTAGAATAATTTTCCAATCGATTTTAGACACTTTGGCAAAAGTGTGCCCCAGGGCTAAAATAGTTGACCCGCCGAACCGGGATACGGTAGGGTTACGGTCACGATAACCCGATTTCGGTAGTTTGGGTTACTGTATGGACATACCGTACCTTCAGGATTGTTTTCTTGAACTCGACAAATTTTGGCAAAGAGGTTTACCACCCTCGGGATCCGAACCCTCAACCTTCGTATTACCAGCCTATCGCGTTAGCCACTAGGCCATGATTTTTGATTGAAAATATATATTTTTTAAATTACTCAAGGAGTTACCCATAAATAACCAAAGAACCGATTTTTAAACACACTTTTAAAAATAAAGTCAGTTTGCGATTCCCGGATTACGGTAGTTATGGTTACGGTAACATCGCTGGTTACTGTAGTACACATTCGAACAAAGATCGAAGACGTTCGGTGTACTTTGAAAAAAAGTTAGTTCGTGATAATTCGGGGGTACGGTAGCCAAATACGGTAAGTTGGGTTACTGTAGGTCACTATGGGTACGGTACCAATTATCGATCTGACAAAATATTTTTTCCAAAACCCGTGACCCCCTATACATGGTTGCGCAGGTCCTACCAAAAAGTTTGGTAGGACCTGCGCAACCATGTATCCCTATACGTGGGCTCGCCGGCGGCGTGGACAGGTATGTTCACCACAATCGTTCACCGACGAAGAATGGTGAAATGTTCCGGCACGTTTTTCTCTACCTCTCACGTTCCCTAGGCAGCGTTTCGAAACGAGCGAATAAGAAAAATAATTCTAAAAAAATGGAAATGGGATGTGTTTCACGCTGCATTCAAGAGAGTTGATGCAATTGTTTCACGGTGTTTTCTCGGACATGTTTTAAATAAAATGGAAATACAATCTTCGAATTGAAACCGAGCTGTCGCCGTCCAAATTGGAGTTTCAGAACCGCCAATGATTTTTTTACATTAACTTTGAGAAAAGCTATTTTCGATGGGACCACTCAATTTATCATTTATCATTTTTCACTACCTCTCACGTTCCCTAGGCAGCGTTTCGAAACGAGCGAATAAGAAAAACAATTCTAAAAATGGAAATGGGATGTGTTTCACGCTGCATTCAAGAGAGTTGATGCAATTGTTTCACAGTGTTCCCCTCTCGGGCAGGTTGTAAATAAAATGGAAATACAATCTTCGAATTGAAACCGAGCTATCGCCGTCCAAATTGGAGTTTCAGAATCGCCAATGATTTTTTACGTTTAAAAAGAAACAATATTCGGTTGCCAACGGTTCCGAGCCTATACCTAACAAGACCACATGTGCACGAAATAGTGAAGTCATCCCCAACCGATTTGCAGCAGCTTGCCGGGTGCAGCCTGTAATTTATTTCGTCAGTATACTATCCTTCAACGTTGTTCTAGAAAAAAAATTCTGAAATGCTTCGTTTGCACCACGAATAAACTTTGAAAAGCAACTAGGGAACTAGTTCCTTACTAGTCAAATGCACTGCTCCACTTGAGAAAGAGTGAGCGGAATGAGGAGAGTCCACTCTCGATTTGACTAGTAAGGCTAGTTCCTTTTCAAAGTCTAACCACGATACTATAGTGTCGTTCGTATGATCACTGAAACAAAATAGGATAAGAACGTGCGAAACCGGGTCATTGCTTGAAAGAGCGACGGTTGAAAAACTGCGGAAGAACGCGGAAGAATCCTGCAAACGAAAAAAACCCGCATACGCGTTTTTGCGGACTATGGCACCATACTCTGTGTCCTCGACATCATTCATTGTCATTCATTCATTAATTCATTCATTATTTATTCCGCCAGGTTAATGTACATGAAAATACGATAGACATCTTCGAGCTGACCCTTTCATTCCACCAGCTCTACAAATGAAAGAAAATCTCATGATTTTGGGGTGGTTTTAAAGTTTTACCGAACATTTCTAGCAAAGTATTAAAGATAGATAATGATGTTTTTTACCTGTTGAAACAAAATAGGATCTGCACGTGCGAAAGCGGGTCATTTGCTCGCGGCTGGGAGAAGTGCGGCGAGCGACGGGTGAAAAACCTGCAAACGCGGAAGGAACTGTTTTTGTGGAAGGCACAGTGTCCGCGACATATGAGAACAGATCGTTTCATTCCATTCGTCGCCACCCTCTACAATATTATGAAAACCCCATGATACCATGATGATACCATAAAAACCTATGATTTTGAGGTGGTTTTAATGCTTTATTGTTATGTCTAAATCTAAATAGATGGGAGATGACTTCTATTCTGTTTACATGTCGTCTAGTTTAGTCCAGGTGAGTACGAGACCGTTGAAAACCCAATATCGAAAATCAAATCGCTAACAAATTCTATTTCTGCTGATAGGTATATCATTAACATATTTTCCACAATTTTTTAACCAATCCCCTTCTCCCTAAGCACACAATAAACGCACTTCCCGATAGCTCCATTCTGCCAGCCGACTACTGTAGGGTGCAATATCTCTCCCCGGGTGTGCTTTCTCCCCCTTGCGAGAGAGACGAGAGAGAAACGAGGGACGGCCCTGCTGCTGCTTTCCTCATCAAATTCATCGCCCCCTGTCCCCCGGCTTTCTTTCCTCCCCGATTATCGATCGATCCGCATTCAGATTCACGCGCGCCACGCGGATGACCGCGTCGCTAGCGTTCCGTCCGCTCCGTTTGACGCACGCGGACTGCCGCGCCTAAAGCGTTAGACGTCCTAGAACACGGAAAGGAACACTCAGTCAGGTAAGAATTACTCCTAATATCAAACTGCATTGGTTACAATGACATCTCCGCTCTTCTTTGAATGATTTTCTGCATTGATTGAATCACTCTAAACATCAAAGCAGCCACCAAATCAGATTGCTCGCAGCGTCAAAACAATGCCATTTCACACTAATCGATTGTGATCACATTAGAGATACGCTCCAGTTTTACGCCTTAGGCGACCTGATCTTTGAACTTTAGCCCGAGGCGTTTCCTTGTTTTTACTGCTTGCAACTCGGGGAAAACGGCCAGTGGTCAGCTGCTTGAAAGTGCAAAGGGAATGGGGTGGAGGGAAGAAATTAAGTTGTCCTTCCCTTCCTCCCTTGCCTCACTGCTGGCTACACTCTTCAGGCCTTTCACTGACCAATCCAAGCAAAAGTTGATTTGTTTCCGAACGCGTTCTTTGAAATTTGAGTAAATGTATCTCAAGATTGAGTAAATGAAATATCCAAATCGGTAATCTCATCAAAGATTTTGTGTCACTGATCGTTGATTCCATTTTTCACAGTTTGCTCTCTTTGCGATAGATCAGAATCCCAGTGCGTTAGTCATTTCCGAATGTTAATTAATTAGTTAGCAATCACGCTTCGCACCTATACGTACTTGGTTTGCTCGCACTCAGACAGATTATTATTATTATTATTATTATTATTCTTTATTCACCACTCGACAATTTTAAGGTATAGGCGGAATGGATTCATTATGATTATTAATATCAGATTATTATTCGGGAATGCAATAATTTTTAACGTAAACAGGTCATCATGGGTATCATTCTGATCCTCCCGATCGCGCACCTACAGTTGTAATGCACCTTCTCTCGCTCCAGTGTAATCGTCAGCGGATTATCACCGAACTGTCGTCGCTATCAGAATGATAAGACGGCAATCGATATCGCACAAAATTTGTTCAAATGAGTTTCACAGCTGCTAGACCAAGGAGTCATTGGGGGGATTTTTTTGTCAAAAAATAATATTGTTTCTATTATCATTCAGGTCATAATCAGCGCAATCATTTTGAACGAAATTGCGGAGGTATCCGATTATTTTTTACCATCATCCGATTATTTTCGATCAAGTTGACTCTGAAAAGAAATTGTTGTCCAAAGATTGGTTTGAATACGTTTCATCCGTGATAGATCTGCTGAAATATTGGAGTGATATCGATGGATGAGTAGAGATGAGTAGAGTCCTCAAAAAAAACAATGCATGCGACCCGGAACCTTACTACGTAATCATTAACGTCGGCAGACTGAATTTACATTTTTCTGAAGATCTCTTTCTATACAGTTCTTGTTTTCCTGACCAAAGCGTCGAATCGCGCTCGAAATTTTGATTGATTGTGAACGATTTGTTGGTTCTTTCTAGAGTGCTGGCCAATATAAAAATATTCGACCGGGAATCCCCTTGATATCATAGGACGTAAAACAGCCATTCTCATCTCGCTTTCGCGCTGAACCAAATATACTAACGTGATAGAAGTAGAGATACTATGTTGTTTTAGTAATCCAATCCACTGGGTTCTCTCGTTTGCAGCCCAAAATGTGCAGGATAGGAAGGCTATAAGATATCGGGATTCCCCTCGGTGTCATAGCGCGTGAAATTGGTATCCTAGTTTCGTCATTTCCTTGAAAAATACAAGCAAGCGTTATTCTTTGGACGGGTAATCTAATCGAATACTTCGCAACATTCCATGTAAATTTTCAAATCGGAAATGATGGATATTTTCGTAGTGTACAGGGTTCCCATCGTTTGCAACAATAATGTGTATTTCAAAGCGATAAGAGGTCGGGATTCCCCTTATCGTGCTTTCCTTTGATCACATGGATGCAAGTATCAATGTCATTGGATTAGTCATGATGTCATCCGTTTTCATCCACGTTGTTTCCGGCAAATTCGCCTCGTTTTGACCTATTCTTGCCGATGAGGGACCGTGATAACTTTGATGATTTCCCAATGTTGTCTTATCAATTTTGATCATTCCACATGTCGCCTCATTTTTAGATGAAAACCAAAACTGGTTCGGCAGTAATTTTCTCGCCTCTTGTCACTTATTTCGATGAGTGATCTTAGTGCGAATTCAACTAGAGATGATTTTATATGTTATTGATCTCCTAATTGTGCCTGATCTCTCGTTTATCTCTATCTCAGTGGTATTTCGACGAGTTTCAGTTTTCTCGCTCGTATCCTTTCTAAGAATAGCGGCGCTTTTGCGCTTTATGAGATTGTTAGCGCTCTTGGGAATTGCGTTCGCTATCGTTACTCTTTTGATCGTAGCTTACGTCTCACTTCAAACCCTATGTTTCCTTCTGACTCACTGATAACTTAGTCTTTAAAGGGGACAGTGTTTGTAATTTATTTTTGATTAAATTAAATAATTAATTAAAATAATTAAGGATGCCGAACGACGACAATGAGCGGAAGTGTCTCCTGACACCAGCGACGAATTCCAGTGCGGAGGGAGACTCGGGCAGCAAGTTCCCGTTTCATGTGAGTATGATCTTTGATCTTTGATCTTTGAAAGATTTAATCAATCAGTGTCATAACGACTAGTTGGTAGAATAGAATAGGCGCCAATTCGATGGTGAAAATTATGATCTCCGCCTACTTGTCGCAATACTTTACTGTTATCATGAATGCACTTTTTGTTCGTGATCTATTACAAGATTGGCACCCCCATGCGCATCGCAGGAGCAAAAACAACTGGGAATTCTCTAGTGATTACGTAATCAGTATCTCTCAAGCGTGCATCCATTTCCGTTTTTTTACGTCACTCGCGAACTATCTGCTCTATTTTTGGCCCCTGCGCTTCCCCTCTTTACCATGATACTGGCAGGGAAAAAGAGCATATAATTTTTTTCGCCGTCTTCATTTCTTAGCTCCGACTATAAATCTCGCCGCCCCCTCTTCTTCTTTGGCTATAGTGACGAAACGTATACCATAATAGCCCCTCGGGGCGCATTCCTTCAGAATAATAATAAGGCGGAGGAATCGTCTTTTTCTCTATCTTAAGGCCTGATTCGCCTAATAATAACTTCCCTACCCAGAAATTATGAATCAGCTCAGCTCATTAGGTTTTTCGCCCTTGTGGAATCACAAATTTAATATAACGAGAACGATTTACTTGAAAAAATAACATGACTGTAAAAGCCGGAAATCCTATTTACCCTGAAGTGAAATAATAAAGCACCATTCACATTAGAGAGTTTTCCCATGAACTTCACATGTCCGGCGGAACTAGAGATTTCCCCACACCTAGAAGTTCTCTATCTCGTCAAGGGAACCGCCCGCGATTCCTCTCCCTCTTTCCATCTATGGATCCTCCTCCCCTCTCCTTCTCTGTCCCCTCTCCGCTTCTCGCTTCTCGCGGGGCCTCAAGACTCTAGGCCTAGACTTCTCATCTCGTCTTCTCAGTGTAGAGTATGAGTGACTTCGCCTATCGATCGAGAGGCTGAGGAGGAGGAGAAGGTGCTATGGGACAGGTAGGTCATTGTCCCATCTCTCCGACCGAAAATAGCGAAGAGGGTGGTCCCGAACGCCCCCTCGGATGCGTGGTCGCTGTTGGAAATCGATTAGCGCTATGAAGGGGGGGGGGGGTTGGGATAGGTTTCACAGGGACTCCAAATGAGGGAGGAATCTCGGAAACTCAATTAGTAATCTGCTTCCCAGTTAATAAGCAATAAGGATGAAATCCGGAAAACGATGGTTCATAGATCGCGTTTCTCTCCAAAACTGATGATGCCATCATCCCTCTCTTAGTGGATGTCAAAGCCCTCATCCAGCCAGCTCATGGGAATAATTAGAAGTGGGATAGGTTTCACAGGGACTCGAAGTGTGTCGGGAATGTTGGTAAATCGATAGGTAGTGCCCTTCCGAGTCAATACTCAATAAAACTGAAATCCAGAAAACGATGGTTCATAGATCGCGTTTCTTTCCAAAATTGATGATGCCATCGTCCCTCCTCCATGGAGGTCAATGCTCTCTTCCACCAGCCTCTCTTGGGAAGTGGGATAGGTTTCACTGAAAGTTGAAATGCGTGAGGAATCGCGGAAAATCGATTCGTAGGCCGTTTCTGTAAACACATAATAATTTTGTGAATCGCATCGAAAGCGCTGCAATTTCTGTACTTTCTTGAACACAATACCTAGACCATAGATCGTCTTTTTCTGATGATGCCATCATCCCTCCTCCATGGAGGTCAAAGCCCTCCACCCATCGGGCCCTCTTGGGAATAATTAGTTTTTTTTCTCTTCTTCTTGTTGTCTGTTCTCCCATTCTTGTCTGTTTCTTCCTCTGACGTAAGACGTCGTTTTTCGTGGACAGAACTTGACTAGACTTTGCAATTCGATTCGTCGTACTCTCTCGCCGGTCAGAGAGTTTTTCGAATTCTACTTGCGACTGACTCATTCCTTGTTCGTTCAGACACTCTCTCTAATTTGCCTACTCTCTCGCTCAGTCTGACTCTCTCCGTTTCCCATGCTCTCTCGTTCTCTCTAACCGACGAGATAGCACGCAAAAATAAGAGGGTCGGACAGTTTCTGTCCGCGGTAGATACAGGGGCCCATCTGCCTCTTTGTGTTCGCTTTTCTCCACTTTCCTTTCATTCATCCCCTTTTCTTAGATCTTAGCCAGCGCCTTACTTTCTCTAACTGGGCTAATTAGCAATTTCACCAATTCCGCACAGTAGTGTGCATGGGCGACGTTTTCCATACGTCGGTGTACACCACACACCATTCCAGGCGGCCAGCTCCGTCGAGGTGGAGGAGATGAAGGCGGACGAGGAGGGCGAGCAGCCGGCCGGAGGAGAGCCGGAGCGGGAGAGTACGGTGGGCGGAGGTACGGTGGAATTATTGATCGATGGAGGGTTACGGTAGTGTTTATCTATCGACTTGGGATTACGGTATTAATTGCAGAAACGATCGACGGACTCTGCTCGGAAGTCGTCAGCACAGGTACGGTATCTTTAGATTACGGTAGCTCGGATTACGGTAGTAGAAGATTATCGATTTTCCAGTGGTGCAATGATCCTTAGACTACGGTAGCGATTACGGTAGCCAATCATTATCGATTTTCCAGTCGGCGATGAGGTCTCCGTGGTGGGCGGCTCGCGCCCGACCAGCTCCAACCTAGAAATCATCTACAGGTACGGTAGGGGTACGGTAGTATCGATCGATTAGCAGTACGGTAGCTTCAATAGACCCCCGTTCAGTGACCTCCCCTCCAGGTATGATAAAGAGCTTGAGAGGTATTGCGTGATCAACATAACATTTGTGATGTGTCTGAAAAACAGCATTGTCTCTCATAAGTGTAAGATTTCGCCTTGGTTGCGTGGGTTTGAGCAACCTCCCGAGTACTGTAAATGGTGTGGATTACGGTATCCGCCTTTTCAGTGAGCCGTTTCTCAATCAGCCCGGCGCCTTTCCTCCCTTTGCCATCTCGGATACCTTCCTGCCAAATGTGAGTTGTGATCTTTGATCTTTGAACTTTGATATGCTCTTTCAATCGAGCTAGAATACATGCAAAAATAGAGCGTTGCAGCCACTTTTTCCACTAGCCAAATGCGCCCTTTAGATTGAATAGCCGAGGCTAGGGCGGCCTCTCGTTATTGGATGAAAAGGGAAGCCGATAGATGCAGGAAATGTAATCTCGCCTTTTCCGCTTTCCGAACTCGGAAACAGCGTGGGGGCGCAAGCACCGAGGTGCGAAGCCTATAAAAGGGATGATATCGTTAAATTGGGTTTTCCAATTTTTCCATTGAAAAATAGAGGGCAAACGTACAGAATCGAAAATTGAAAAAAAAGATTATCGCCTACAAAATCCAGAAGCGTCATGCGTCCCGGTGATTTGTAGTCGATGTTTACTTTCTTGAATGTCTAATCTGGAGAGAAAAAGTTTGATTGAAATTTCAACGTCAGGCTACATTCGGCATGTTTTCGGCGAGAAAAAGATCCCTTCGCTGATCATAGAATGGTGGAAAATAATAGAGCGCCACCGAATACGATGCCTAATTGAATTATTATCATGAACCTGTCAAACGGTTTTAGTGTGCATTGTTTTGACGAAAAGTTGGCGAAAATCACACGGAATGAAGGGGTGATTTCTTCTTGTGAAAAGCCTCGCGCCTCGCTTCTACTGGACTGATAACGAATCTCTGAGGAGTCTACGATTTGCAGACTTTCGACATCCCCAGAGACCGCTTAGCGACTTCCGTCTTAGTCACCTTTTAGATAGCGAGGGGAAAATCAATAATTCGACCTTTTAGAATTGATGACTCAATTTAGATTCAGCCCACATTTGGCAATTTTTAGCTTATAATCTGGAAGTGCTTCTCAATTCACATCTATGATGCTGAATCTCAATGAGGGTAGTCGGGCGTTCCCTCAATTTAGCGCCAACTTCGCATACGCAAGCGCGTGTTGTTTTTGTGCAAATTACGCAAGAGACGACACACAATAACGATGGATTGTTTGTTTCCAATTAGTGCGCATTATTGCCTGTTTAGCCCCTTTGTTTTTCCGGGTCCACGCCTCTGGCATTGATTTGGAACCATGATGTGATACCTTCCGTAGCCGTTTTCAGTCTGCGAAACCCCAAATTAATACGACTGGGGCGTCGTTCAGTTTCCCAGAAGCAGTCTTCACTCTGAGAGCCCTAATCACATCTTGTGCTTAGCTGCACTCTTCATTTCGAAATTCTTGGTAGCTTTCGGCCGTTGCCTAGGCGATAGAGCGCGTGGAATGACGATATGGCATCCTATTCCATCCTAAACCACATCTAGAGGAGAGCAGATTGACGACGCGACTTCTTTTGTCTGAAAGAACTATTCACAGCTCGGGGTTACATGTGTTACCTCATCAATACTCTTCCTTCTACTTTTCCTTCTGACAATAACTAATCACAACCTTGAGCCCCAACTGACGGAACTCATCATTATCAAGAGGCAGAGAGGGATTTATGAGAAGGAACAGAGAGTAGTGTGGCTTTTTGTTCTCAACTAGAGGCAGAGAGAAAGAGAAATGAGCTGGGGAGAAGGAAGAAGAAGAAGAGAGGAAAGAAAGACCAGAGTAAACAGCGGTCGATTCATTGCGAGAAAGAAAGAAGATGGAGGGACGAAGGAGGGATGATAGCCTCTTAATTCTCCCTCTCGATGGAGAGACAATGGCAAAATACGCTGTTTTCCCAAATAGTGGGGAATTACAGGAGCGTAGAAACACAGATAGTTCAGTGCTAGAACACGCCTTTTTTGGTTTCATTTTCGAAATAGGTTTCATAGATAATATTTCTGCAAGGGATGCTAGTAATAAACAGTATCTCTCTGTGCTAAAAAAAAAGAAATATAAAATAATAATAAAATAAATAAAATAACTAATTTAGATGCACGAGATCAAGAAGAAGGGCTTTGCGCACAATCCGACACCGAGAAGCCAGAGACAAAGCATAGTTTCGGGATCGGGTAAATTGATTCTTTCGTTTTCATTTTTGTTTACACTTTTTATGATCCACATCATAAGTCCATATGATAATATGACCAAGAAAAACAAAAAAAATTGGATATGTTAGAAATAAGCCAGAGGCATTGTGTCGGGATCGGGTAAAAATCATTCGATATTTTCAAAAAAAATCATTCGATATTTTCAAAAAAGAATATGTTTCACGAGTACTACACAGCCTCACCGTCACCGGTTAATTTAGTGTTCGTCGAGCTTCGTATGAAAAAAATTCACACTTTGCGCATAAGCGATTATTTGATAATTTTTTAACGACAACAACAACAACAAAAAATAATTCTAATATTCAGGCCCGCCCAACTCGGCCACCCCGAAGGCCTCCTCTATCTGCCTGAGCGAGTCGAGCATTGCGACGGGAAGTGTCGCGGCGGGGTACGGTAGTTTATTGAATATTGATTAGTTTGGGAAACCCTGGAATATGATAGTTATCGATCTCAATGGGAAGTGTGATTATTGATTTTTTTTGTAGCATTCTTTCCATTTTAGTGATTAGTTGGAAAGAGGATACTGAGGCACGGAAGTACGGTGTCATGAATATTTATTTTCTCGCAGTCGTCAACCGGGCGGTCACAAAGCGTCCTTCTCCGCCAGAGAGATCAGAGAGCAGCATCTGAACATCCAGGTACGGTATTTATTGATTACTGATTTTAGGAATATCTAGGTACGGTGGAATACGGTAGTGGACTTTCACTTTACGGTAGGTTACTGTAGTCAACGGTAGGATACGATGGGTTATGGTACTCGACGCTATCACGATTCGGCCGCTTTTAGAACAAAAGTCGCCATCTTGTAAGTTGAGGTTCAGTCATTCTGCGGTCTTCGAATACGTTTAAAAGGGTTTTTGTAACGCGCGAAAGAGTCTTTCGCCAGTGTATGTGGGTTTTACTTTCAATAAAAATAATAAATATACAATTTCAGCAAAAGTACCGCCAAGCCGCGCCTCAACGACAACGCCACTTCACTGATCCAGTGGACTTCGAGGGTGAGTGACGGGTTTTGATCTTTGATCTTTCGTGTCTATTGGAAATTTTAGTCGGGATATACGTGCGCATTGTTGTCTGAAACAGTCCGGAACAAGTTGATATCTGAATTTTGATCTTACTTTCGCATTTTTCTCATTATCGGCAGTAAACTCCGAATTTTAATCATTGATCTTTGATCTCTATCTCACCTCAGGCATCCTCCGGATCATCGGCGGCTGCAGCTGGTGGCAGATGTGGGTGTACATGATGATCGCGCTGCAGCAGGTACTACGGTAGATTACGGTAGATGGCCATCGGGAACTGACTTTATTTTTCAGTTTTTACGGGTACATAGTGATATCTCATAATACCCACTTTTAATTGTTGTACAAGCCACTAGAAAAGAAATAACGATTTGGGACTGATTTTTTTGCTAATTTCAAAAGAGAATTTTCAAGTGTGTTTCATCAAACAGTCAAGAGAGGTTGATGGATCTGGTGTTTAGTTTGGTCTTGAAATTCACCGAAATAACTAAACAATTTCACTCCTTGATTGTGTGATGTATGATCCCAATCGACAACTGACTTTATTGTTTTCTTTTTTTCAGATCCCTCACGCCATGTTCAACCTCAACGTCGTCTACATGATGTACCAGCCGGACCATTGGTGCCAGGTACGGTAGCCTCGATTGATATCGAGGAGTACGGTAGCACCTTCTGGGTTACTGTAGCTATCGTACATGCTGTGAACTATTGTCTCGTAATCGGACATCGAGGTAATCGATGCCGAGCACGCATTACGAAATAAGCGTTAGGACTATATTAAATAGATACGTGACAGTATCGACCTATGATCTTTGATCTTTGATCTATGTTCTCTCTGCCCTCCCAGGTGCCCGGATTCACAAACGAGACCTCGGCCGAGTACAAGTGGGGACTGGAGGACGCCCTGAACACGACTATCGTCTTCCCGAGAGTGCTGACGAATAGAAAGGACTCGGATACGTTTCATGACCAGGTAATAGGAGGTTACGGTAGCTAGTGGCGAACGAGAACTGAAAAAAGAATATGTTGATTATTTATGTCTGCAGAGACAGGACACGAATTGAAAAATGCACATGCTCTTGGATTTGATCACAGAGTGAAACTCATTTATTTCCAACAGTCCTTTAACCAAAGGAATATTGAACAAGTACACTCGCGAGCAAAAGTCATGGAGCACTTTTTCAAAGTTTCATATCTTCTGAGCCAGGAAAGCAATCAATTTGAAATTCGGGAATTACCTGGATAATGTACAGGACAATATTTTCCACATAAAAAGGAAATACAAAAAATCGATATTATTGCATAGTGATGACGCAATCGAAGGGTACTTTTTCGAAAAATCATTATTCTGAGGAGGAATTTTTCTAACTCTCCAATTTGTTTGTGCATAGACATATGATCGAGGGCTGCCCAGAAAAAAAGTTTCAAGTTGTTACCTCTTGCTGCAGCGGCTGCACGATTTTTGCTAAATCAGGGGTCGAATTTTCATAGCTCCGCTCCTAAACAAGCTAGAGACTCGTTCTAAGGATCATTCTGCTTCTTATGATGAGTAATTAAGATCCTCAAAGTTTGGTGAAGATCGGTCATCGTTTAGATTTTTAAGGCACAAAAATCATTTTTGCCTATGGTCCGAGTTTGACCATCTACCATTCCAAGGGTGATTTTTGTAAAAATATGATTTTAGTGTAGGAATGTTCGAAAAGTATAAACGAACTGATTTCCAACTTTTTAGAGCACTACGATCACTTTCCTGCCCGCGGCGATCGATTTCCGGAGGCATACTTTGATAGGAAATGCACCTTGTTTACACTGAAGCAGAGAGAAAAGGGGGCGTATTTCCTCCTCAGAAAATTCCTCCTCAGAATAATGATTTTTCGAAAAAGTACCCTTCGATTGCGTCATCACTATGCAATAATATCGATTTTTTGTATTTCCTTTTTATGTGGAAAATATTGTCCTGTACATTATCCAGGTAATTCCCGAATTTCAAATTGATTGCTTTCCTGGCTCAGAAGATATGAAACTTTGAAAAAGTGCTCCATGACTTTTGCTCGCGAGTGTATATATTTTTCGAATAAAAATGCAATGCAAATTCACAGTGCTACTTCTACGACCGCGGCACGGACTTCTACAAGGAGTTGAGGATGATGAGCATTGAGGAGGTTCCGTTTTGTTTTTCTTATCATTTTTTTAAATTTTGAAATATGTTTCACGCACCGTTCATGAATGATAAGGCTTTCGATTCCTCAGTAGAACGGCAACGGACCCAAAACATTATAATTACAAAAAAATAATTAAAAATTATTGATCGAAATCAATTCCAGGCGCAAGTGAAGGTGAACGAAATGGACGAGAAGCATGTTTCTCAAAGGAAGTGCAGTGCATGGCATTACAAGAAGGATGTCAGTAATATTATCCTCAATTTCCCCATACTATTTGGCTATCATAATGATAACGCATGTGCGACCAGTAGTTCTGTGCACCATGCCAGTGTTGAATTAGAAATTCAAATAAAAATGAAATTATTCAGGTTATGGAAACGACCATCGTAACTGATTGGGACCTCGTGTGCGATGATAACATGCAGAGAGGTGAAATAAAAATTTGTTAGGGTCATTTAGAATTCTCGAAACGCGATTGCATCTTGAAATTGCCAAATCAATTATTGGCAAAATTAATTGTGTTTCACAGTCGGTTCAATAACGAGAAACTTGGAGATTCTCTGATTTGTTGGGGGTGAAGACTTCAAATTAAACAAAAATTAATCGATTTGAGAAAATTTTTTGCCCATCTATTGGTGAAAAATCGATAATCAACCATTTGACAGGTCACGCTCATCTCTTCTACTGTTTCGGTTACCTTATCGGATGTGTGGTGGGAGGAATGTCGAGTGATCGGTGGGATATTAATTAATTAAGAGACCGTCTCCGTAAAAATTTACCATTTCGACCACCCTTCCGGACATTCATCCAGGATTTTCGAGTCAGACCCTCATATTGCGGTCACAGGAGTGGGTCCACCCCTTGTTTACAAAACGACAGTAATTGGCCTCCCTAGTCTCTAACGCGGCGCGCCGCGTGCGCGAAAAGGTCGGAAATTGGCTAAAAACGCGTTTTCCATATCTCGACTACCGAACAAGCTAGACACAAAATTCTTTTTGTGTTACACTGGTGACCCCCTAACTGCAAAATTACAACGGGAAAGTTCGATCAGCTTCGATTCGTAAGGGCCGAATTCGATGTCATGGATCACATTTTTGAGAATATCACAACTGAGAGGAATTCCGGCAAGGCGCCACATAATACCAAATGTGCTCCTATTGACCATGAGTGAGTTTCCCCACATTTGGAAGAAATCGGTTTTACTCCTACCGGGACTTTTTTATTCCGAACCTTGATCACTGCAATGACCAAAAAATCAAAGGTTAAGCTAGGACCTCAAATTCACATCTGTTGGAAGTAACAGCACTCAAGGGTACTATTTCCCACAACATTGGGAGGTTGAAGCCGTTTGTTGATTTTATATTAATTTTTCTCTCTCGCTCGGACCATGACCCGGGGGTCATGGGTGCAAGGTCAGAGGTGCGACCATGAACCCGGGGTCATGGTCCAAAATTTCATTTTTTGGGTCAGTCAAGTGAGGTACCCTATTGTATACTACAGTACTTCACTTTCTACCGTAACCCCAAATTCCTGGTTCCAGCGCTTCAAGAACTGATTTATTTTTAAAAATGCATTTTTATGCCTATGAGTCTCTTTTTTCGGTGACCAAGATAAAATTACCTGCTCTTAAGTGAGAATCCTATTGAGTAAACATGTGAGCTAACTAATCCATCATTTTTGTTGATAGAATGGCTAAAGACACCACCTCGAGAACCGCATATCGGGGTTAAAAGGCCTAAAATGCATTTTGCGAAATAAATCAGTTCTTGACGCGCTGGAACCAGGAATTTGGGGTTACGGTAGCAAGTGAAGTACTGTAGTATACAATAGGGTACCTCACTTGACTGACCGAAAAAATGAAATTTTGGACCATGACCCCGGGTTCATGGTCGCACCTCTGACCTTGCACCCATGACCCCCGGGTCATGGTCCGAGCGAGAGAGAAAAATTAATATAAAATCAACAAACGGCTTCAACCTCCCAATGTTGTGGGAAATAGTACCCTTGAGTGCTGTTACTTCCAACAGATGTGAATTTGAGGTCCTAGCTTAACCTTTGATTTTTGGTCATTGCAGTGATCAAGGTTCGGAATAAAAAAGTCCCGGTAGGAGTAAAACCGATTTCTTCCAAATGTGGGGAAACTCACTCATGGTCAATAGGAGCACATTTGGTATTATGTGGCACCTTGCCGGAATTCCTCTCAGTTGTGATAATCTCAAAAATGTGATCCATGACATCGAATTCGGCCCTTACGAATCGAAGCTGATCGAACTTTCCCGTTGTAATTTTGCAGTTAGGGGGTCACCAGTGTAACACAAAAAGAATTTTGTGTCTAGCTTGTTCGGTAGTCGAGATATGGAAAACGCTTTTTTAGCCAATTTCCGACCTTTTCGCACACGCGGCGCGCCGCGTTAGAGGCTAGGGAGGCCAATTACTGTCGTTTTGTAAACAAGGGGTGGACCCACTCCTGTGACCGCAATATGAGGGTCTGACTCGAAAATCCTGGATGAATGTCCGGTCCATGCTAAATTTTTACGGAGAAGGTCTCTTAATAATCTTATTATCATATTTACATTTTATTTAAAATTAAAATTGGTTAGGCACGTGAAATTGGTTAGGCACGAATGTAGTGGATCAACAGATCAAGTAATGTGAAAGCTCCCACGAGCGATTTCTTAGATTGTTATTGCATGCTAATTTCATTTTCAAAATGAGTTCGTGGATATCAGTTCATAATGAGACTATAATATTATCTTGAGCACTATGATATGGGCAATTCAGATAAATCAAATTACCCAACTCAAATCAATGTGTTTCACAGTTGTTTCAATAACGAGAAACGTTGAGATTCTTTGATTATTCGGGCGAAGAGAAGTGCAGAAAATCAATTAATCGATTACAGGTTCGGCCGCAAGCCTACCGTAATCGGCTTCGGCATACTGTCATCGGCCTTCGGCTTCCTGCTACCGTACACCCAGTGAGTTATCGAGGACTGGGTTATTATCTGAAATCTTTCAAAGAACTGTAAAATATAGTCACGAACCTATCTGGATATCGTTGAGAACGTGTATTGGAGAAGAAATCTAGGTGTTGGCAATACATTTAGCTGGTCATACAGAGGAGTAGGGGATTCAAAGAGAGGTCACGGTAACATTAATTCCTGATTCAGATACTTCCCGATGTTCCTCTTCATTCGATTTTGCTCGGCTATCTGTAACGAGGCAGCGGACCTGGCGGCCTACGTGCTATGCATGGAGATCACTGGTAAGCTTAATTTCATTTTCAATCGTTATTGTCAATATTGTTCTAAATATTTAGTATACGTTTTTTTTAATAGAAGGGTCGTTAATACTGTAGGTATGCTTCTCCTAATCATTTTGAAATATCCCTGTAACTCATCTGTTTTTCTGAAAGAATTGTTTTTGCATTTCAAATATCTAATGTCTCTCAGGCATCAAGTACCGCTCCATGGTCGGGTCCCTCCTTCAAGCCCCATGGGCCGTCGGGTACACCCTGCTCGCGCTGGTTGCCTACCTGTGCAAGAACTGGAAGGTCATACAGGTACATTTTTTCATACGCTTCATCCTCTATTTTTTGTGCAATAGCTCATTTTTCGAAGTGACTATTCCACTCCCAATTAGCATATTTTGCATTGAAAATATCCTCGAGGTTGATGACCCTCAATTCATTGTCGGGAACTAATTTTAATTAAATTTCAGATAGTCTGCGCCATTGCCCACTTCATCTCGGTCCTCTGTCTCTGCTGGCTACCTGAATCCCCGAGGTGGTTACTCGTGTCGGATCGACTGCCCGAAGCAGAGAAAGTCATTAGGACGGCGTGTCGGTGAGTGAAGACCATGGGTTTTTGGTAAGGTATTCCTGCTTCCTATTAGATAAGACGATAGCGTAGATTTTTTTGATTTTTTTATTTTTGTTTTTTTTTCATTTAAAAAATATTTGTGTTTTTTATTTAAAAACGGGCGGAAGAAGGAACTGTGATAGACGACACTTCACAACATATGATTGTTTGATGAAACACAAACGAACATTTACAAATCATGTAAATTGTCATTAAAAATAGTCTTTCAGCGAGCCTCCCTTCCCCTTCTCCCTGATCAAGCGACAAAAGTGTTCGCTACCATCGGATCTGGAGCTGGTAAGTGATTCGGTGTTATCACTTTAATTCATATTATTATTGTTTTTATAATTAATTTTGTTTTTTTTATTATTTCTAAATCAAGTAAAATATCAGGTGCAACATCGCGAGACGAGCAAGTGGGCCAACAGAAAGGCCAGTCTGGGAACCGTGTTCAAGGTGCGGATTAAATTCTCTGTTACTAATTTGAATATCCGGTTCAAAACACATTGAAATGCATACGGTCGAAAAATGGAACGATTCCTGCACGATTTTGATTTTGTTTCTTTTGTTTCTTCTTTTCTTTGATCTAATATGTAAGTTATTTGCAGTCAAAGGAGATGCGCCAGCGCACATTCATCATCTGCACGATTTTCGTCGCGACGGCGCTGGTGTACTACGGAGTGGTTATTGGTGAGTAATATTTATTAACTTCAATTTGTTGCAGTATTCTAGCGAACAATCGGTGAACATTGCATTGCGAATTGAAGAGGGTCTAATGAAGCATAAGTGAGACAATAAAACATCAAAAGCTATATAACCATGTAAATATGCTTCAATGTTATCTCTTGAACGGAAAAATACCATCAACAATAGTTCGTCGAAGCAATAATAAGAAAAAACAGATCTATTTATGAGTAGTTGGCCTTTTTTGTCTCTCTGAGAGCATGAAGAACGAAGATACCGATTCTCCACCTTTACAGTTCGAAATAGAAAATTTATCTTCTACCCTCAGCCCTCTCCGATCAGTCCGCGCCCGGCCGCGTGCTCTTCTCCGGTAACTTCTTCTTCAACAACGCACTGGCTGGTGAATATTTTTTTTGTTAATATTTATCTCACTTCACGTTATTCTCTACTGAACAAAATGGGAAAATAGAAGAATGAAAATGAATGCAATGCAATTCAGGAGCAATCGAACTGCCCACCCTACTCGGTTGCGTGTACTTGATGAAGTTTGGAAGAAGGAGGTATGTCATATTTTCCGAACCACAATATCACTATCCGGTATACATCACACGCAATTTGTATTTTTACAGTGCTACGGTCTTACTACAGCAATCCTACCGTAACTGTAACTCTTTGCAGATCACAAATGTTCACCCTCCATTTGGCTGCGATATCCATCATCTGCGCTGTAGTGGCTGTTATTTACAAGCGGTAATCAATATTTTAATTTCGAAAATACTTTTAAAAAATAAAGTAAAATTATTTTAAATTAAACGAATGTAATTCAGATATATGATCGCGCTGGTGTGCTTGCTGCTGGGAAAGATCTTTGTGCAGGTAAGCGTAACTTCTGAAAAAAGGAAATATTATCTCCATTGGGAATAGGGCTGTTAGGCTGACGAATCCGTGTCATGCTCGCGCTGGCTCACTGGCTAGAGCAGTGAGAGAATTTCAACCTGAAATGACTGGTTGGAAGCGCTAGAGCGATATCGTATTTAGTGCGACCGAAATAACATTAAAACATCAATTTCCAGGGCGCCTTCAATATCCTCTACATCTTCTGCTCCGAACTGTATCCAACCGTGATCAGGAACACGGCTGTAGGGCTGAATTCCATGGTGAGGTTTCCAAAAATATATATTATAAATAACTTTTCATATGATCTATCGGAATGAATAGGGTTCACTCACCCTACGAAAACGTTGTTATTCGGGTAAACTCGCTGGTCTTGGCGCATGACTCAAAATAATAACCAAAAATTTACCAATACAGATCGCCCGTTTCGGTTCCGGTGTCTCCTCCTACATCGCTATCCTGTCTGATGTGAGTTGCAATTGAAATTTATCTCAAGATTCTCGGACAATTGGATTTTTTTGAAAAATCATGCACAATGTGTTTCACGGACACGATATTATTGATTTCATTCTTGCCCAATGATTTCTTCGTCAGTGTTTGTCGTAATAAATCAATTATATTCCAACCAACAATAATTCCTTCAGGTCACCCTGCCAATCGTGCCCATGATCATCTTCGCCATCTTCTCTTTCTGTGCCGGCATCATGGTAAGATATTTTCTTTAGACGTTATACTGATCGGAAATAAGAATGCCTGCCAAACTTGAGCGAAGGACGGTAATTAGTCAATGTCTTATAGGTCCGCCTGCTACCCGAAACACAGGACAAGCCACTTCCGGAGACCTTTGAGGTGAACAATAGAGAAAATGATCGGCACTAATTCAGATAACAATTTTTAAAAAAAATTACAGATGTGTTTCACTCGATTCTCAAAGCTTTCTGGTTCACAGATCCTTCAATTCCTCTGTTATTGGCGGTCGAATAATACAATAAAAATAAGTAAATCAAATGTAATTTCAGGACGCAATCGCCGATCTTAAACCCGAGGAAGACGAGATCACATGCTGCGGGTACTCCCTCAAGAGAATGTTTGGAAGAGGTTAGAATTGTGATAAGCACATTTCTCACACTGAAAAGTACATCTGTGTCGTGTTTCCCGAACCACACAGATGGAAGGTTTTGAAAAAAGTTTTTTTTACTCGCTGAGGAGAATGTTTGGAAGAGGTTGGGATAATTGAAATTAAATTCAATAAAACGCACACTATTTTACGTTTGAAGAGGTGCATAAGGAGAAGTAGGGGATTGCTTTAGTTACCCAATCAGTTAAAATAAAGATGTGGTTACTCGCTGAGGAGGGCGTTCGGAAGAGAGCCATCCTAAGGAATGGATAGACAAAATTAATCAACATCGCGATCATTATTATTTTTACCAGCGAATATCTTCTGCGGATCGATTTTACAGATCTTATCTAGCTGATGTATTTTCTAGGAAGGCGAGAGAGAGAGACTCTTATCTTTGCCTCTTTTAACAGTTTATCTATTCATCTTTCATTTCTAAACCAAGTTTCATACTAATCCAGGCCCCGCCCGTACCTCCGACGCTGCGGTGGCTGAGTGGTCGGCACTCGCCGACGCTAGTGAGGCGCCCGATGAGCATGATGAGCACGGAAGTGAGTGATGATTTTAAACTTTTATAAGGAAATCACTTTCTGAACATGTCCAATGACGTAAGCCTAGCATTAAAAAGATGTGTTTCACGCTAGTGTCAAAACTAAATAATTTTTCGCATTCTGATTCCATTAAGTCGCATCATCGAAAGATTCAATCAAAAAAGAACCGCCGAGAAGTATCAGAGATCAAAAATCAAATTTTAAATCCCGATTCGATTCAGATGGTGACGAAGACGACGACAGCATCGGAGAGCTGCGCGACCTATGCTCAGAGAGGCCGAGTATCGCTGAGTCAGAACCGATCGGAGATAGGTAAATATTCAATAATCTGGATGAAACATGGTTTTGTTTGACCAACTGAAAAATGTTGCTGAGTCAGAACCGATTGGGGATAAGCGAGCTTCGTCAGTATATTATTGTTTCCTGCCCGAACCACTCTCGCTTATGTTTTTTGTTAAAACCGCACGATAAAAATCATTGGTTGCCGCACTACGACGGGAGAAAATGCAGATAGGGGGGGGGGAATGCGAATGTCGAATATGCTTCATCAATTTTGGAACTTTGGAATATCCACTTTGAGATATTGATAAGAATCGAAAGAAGAAGAAGTTATTTCGTCAAAATGTAAATATTACATGCTCATTATTCCAGGAAGCAATCCAACGACTCGAAAACCGTTCGCGACCCGTCCTCCTCTCTCGCCCAAGACATCTCTGACATTGTCATTCCCGAGAAGCTAACCGAGCCCTTCGATGATTGATCGACTAACCTCCCATCACATCCTTTTAAAATTGGCCTAACCTATCCCATTCTCTGAGAATATTTTCGCTTCCTTTCGAGTTGCAACACCCCGAATGCCTTCGTTAATTCATGACCTTTGATGTGACTGGCAAAATGGGAAATGCATCTCCCTTTTTAAAATAAAATATTTTTTTAAAACGAGATGCATTTTTCCATTTCGCCACCCTCCTCTCCCCTGATTCTGGTCCAAAATCACAGTGTATCCACTTTCGTGGACTTGACCCCAGACATATTCGAGCCCTGGAAACCGACAGTATCCCGCCGCAAGTGTGCTTACACCTACCGTATCCCCAGGCTTGTTATCGATTGAATACTGATCGAAACCGCATTGATGCCCCATAATTATCATTATTCTGTTCCGCCGATAGCCTATAATTCCGCCTTCACTCCCACTGTATCGCTCCACAGAACTGGTCTCACCCCCGAAATCAATCGCTTTTGAGTTCGAGAAACGCTCCTAATATTTTTGTATTTCGCTTCATTAAAAAAAATCAAATTTAATGTTCAGAGTACCGCAAACTGCCTCGCCACTACCCCGATTCAAACGCCCCTTTAATCGAAACCGAGTTTAAAATCGAAATTGTTCTCCCAATGTCTCTCAAACGACCCCCGCAATGATGAAGTTGACATGTCTCGCCATATGCTTTTTCAGTTGCAAAACAAATATTTCAGTCGTACGGCTTCCCCCAATTCTTTAATTTTCGATGTTCACCCCGTGCTTACTAGGTTTCCTATTCTTCGTGCTATTGTATGAGTTGGAATAAGGATCTTCGGCTCTTAATTTCGCACTATCTCTCCCTTGAAATATTAATGAAAGACCGTGCGAAATCAAGAAACGGAGGCACCTATTCGAATTTCATCATTCTTGTTCCATTTTGTAACGCAATCGCCTAGCGACACCAATGAAGTTTGAAATAATGAAAGGTGTTTAACATGTTGTACCACAGGGAATGGTAGCGAACCGGAGTACTTATCGAATGTTGCAAAACAAAGATGGTGATCAACTGCATTTTCGGTTGTTCGTCGAATATGGACATGCCTGTTGAAACTCTCACTATCAGTGACGGAACATCAGCCGTAACTGATGCGGCGGTAAGTTTATTAATTTTTGTTGTAGTATTACGTGCAATTTCGAAAAATAAAAAAATATATAAGTAATTTCGAAAAAATATAATATAATAATTGTTCTAAATAAATTTTATAATAGCAGAAAACGTTCCTCTCCCTGCCGGATGATATTCTGACGCGAATCGTCGAAAAGGAGCTCAGTATGGACGATAGACATAATCTCAGTGAGAATAATATTTATAAAAAATAACAGAAAAATAAATAAAAAATAACAAAAAAAACTCCCAATATTCTACAAACATACTTCGTTATATTAGTAAGTGCCGGAGTGTCTTGATAAAGTCTGCGCCTACACTTTACTAACATTCAGCCATTACTAGGTTCGGTTAATGATCGACTCGAAGCGGTCGAAAGGAAGGCTGGCTATCGAGAAATTGATCAGGTTATCGTCTCAAACGGAAAGTACCCCTCGACAGGAGTGAGTTCAACAACTTCATTTCTCTCTTAATCATCTTAAAACATTGAAAAATCTCAGCAGCTCACTGCTTATAGTTGGTATGAGGTAGCGGAAATACAAAATTATACCTAACATCTTTAATTTATTTAATCTTTTGTTATTATTTTGTTGTTTATTTTGTAATTTCAGACCAATTCCCTTGTCATCACCACTCGTGATCCTTCCTTCTCCTTCAACTGCGACACTCCGGAACAGGATGCAAGAGACTTCTTCTATCACGCCTCGATCAAATGTCTGACGATAGATGTTCGTAGTTTATATTCGATACATTTGATACGTTTTCATGACTCATTTGCCTGCAGGAGGAAACATCATTAGGAAGAGGATGAGGATCTTAGTGCAATATTACAATTATAATAAAGAAAAAATTATGAAAAACACACAGTTTAGTGCCGCTTCGATGTGGAAAAAGAGCGGATACTCCGAGCCATTCTCAAAACTGCGACATTCGAGAAGTTGGATTTCGCAGTCACCGACGATAATTCGTGCAGGTTTGACGATAAAAACATTTCAAATTGCTAGTGCGGAGAAACTAATATAAGTTGAAACGAAATCATATACATTAGTAATTGTAGACTGAAACACTAGAACTTTATCCCTCCTACGATGGCGAATCGCAAATATAAAATATCGAATAGGATTCTTTCTTAGTAAGGTGGGGATAGAGAAGTGTTTTATGCCTAGTAGTTCATGGTGGCGATAGAATGATTTCAGGATCTTCAAGGACCTTCTGGAGAACAACATTGGCCTGGAGGAATTGGTGATCTCTTTTGAAGGAGCTGAGGTAAGTGACCTTCAGGTCCCACGAAGCCACTTGTCTGTTTTTTGGCCCAAGCATTCCTCGCAGAGTATTCCCTCCCTATCATTCTCATTCCCTGCCCCCAACACAGTCAGAGCGGTCGTAGCCTGGGCCAAAAAACAGAGAAGCCGATGCACATCAACCAAACTCCATCAAACCCTAGCCATTATGAAAATGCCCCAGTGATAAAATATCTGTAATTGAGGTGGACGAGCAAGTCTCAAGCGGCCTACTTCGCTCCCTTCCGCCCGTGGACAAGTATTTCATCGCCTCAATGGTATTGTATATCACATTTTGACGCGAAGTTGTTTATTGTTCCGCGCGTAACGAAATTGCTATTAAACTATGACCGCGCTTAAAATTAACCATTAAATATAGCGTAAAACCATCCCAGAAATCCAGTTTTATCATTAAAAACTAAGGAAAACATGTGAAAATGGGCGGAAATCGCGATAAACGTAGTGAAAAGGGGCGGAGCCAACGCGATTGCCGCGCGGAATATTTTAGTAGGAATCCAATTACCATCGTATCATTTTAAAAATGTGATATTCTTATTTGAGTTGGCGATCTTACTTCTTTGGCCAGACGGGTTAACTTTCTTTAATGAAACCGTTTTGAAACATATCTTATTATCAAGAAAGATACTCAATTGCAGACCCGTGTCACCCCAATCAATGACACAATTCTCCTTCATCTCGTATCCAATTCCTCCCGTGTTGAAATCAGCAGCATCTACACTTCAATCACACGCAAAGGAGCGCTCGACGCTTTCGATGTGAGGATTTCGCTACGATTTCACTACAGATGGCAAAAAGGGAAATGCAACGACCGAGATTCGAACTTATCGATGGTTCATTGGCGTAAGTGGGTTGCCCACGTTGCAAGGAAAAGGCGAGGCTGATCACATTTGTCAAATTCACTCAATTTTGAATTTTTTTTATCGATGGTTCAGTGACTTGCCCACGTTGCAAAGAAACCACATTTGAGAAAATTCATTCAATTTTGCGCTGTGTGTGCGCGGGCGACGTTTGTCATTACCACAACCTACATCGCACAATGTCCAGATCCTGTGCAGTGAAGAACGGCCGCGGAGCGTCTACTTCCCCATCCATAGACGGCATGCGGAGTTCGACTTCGAAACGATGGATGAAGAATCGGGCGCGACCATTTACGTTTTCGATTGTGACGACGATAATGGAGAAGATAGTGATTTTCCTGAGGTCCAGATGTTCTACAGATCGGATGAATAGATGTCGTGAAGACCCATATTTTTGAGTGCTGCACAGGTGTGGGTGCGATAAATCAGTCCATTCCTATCTAGTATCATTTCTTCATTTATGTTACAATACCAACCCTTTTCATCATGACCCTTCTCATTTGCCCAGTGATACAACTACATTCCAAATTGCTCCAAATTACATATCAATTTGTTTCTCCATATCCAATGTTTCCATATCGCTAGATAATAGGGATGGTTTTGCAATAAATGAATCTTCTTATTTCACATGCTAACTCGCTTCTCTATCCGGCGAGGGAGTGCGCTAAGTGACGAGTCCATTTCTCGGGAAGCTATCTCGAGTAAATATGTGAATAAAGAATTGTGTCCTGATGTATCCGCATGTATTTCCAAACGCGGTATCATTCCGGGGCCGTCATGCTTTATCTCACACTGAATCTCTTCCAGATATAATTATAGCATTTTTGGGATAATATTTACAGGTATAATATTTATTTGAAGATTTTCTGATTGTACGAGGATGGATTTACGGAAAATCTTTCAGTCCGTTGAGATGAAGTACAGTCCTGAAGGGGAAGAATAGATAGTTGAAGTTTATTTTGGGGCCACTTTTTAAGTCGGCCCACTGTACCTTCATGGGTGCACTATTTTTCTTTGAAATAACCATACGCTCGTCACAGCCCACATGCCAATTGTTGCCCGGTATCCGTCATTCCTCTTCTTCTGATGTCAATATGTTATTCACCATTGACATGAACAACAGATCCACAGAGGAGTCATAATTTATGCAAACAAAAATAAACATAATGAGTAGCCCTCTGTAATAACCATACGCTTGCCAGTGGCCAAATGTAAATTGCTACCCAGTTTTGTCATTCCACCAGAATATTAAGTGAATAATGAAGTTCTAATAATCTATATTCTTGCTTGCATTTATTGCACGGATCGGTATGGACCCGGAGATCATATCTGAATTGATTACACATGTGCATTATTTGTTGCTTCTGTGAGTTGCGATGATATTTGTGAAAATATCACGAAATATCGACAAATAAAGAATTTCAGATAGCACAATGGACTTACCTAGTGAAAATCTCTCCATAAGCGAAGAAAGCTCAACTGAAGTATGAATCTCAAGTACTTTACGCAAAATGAACATAAATCATGTGCTTTTATCTAAAAATCCAACATTTCAGAAGACTTTCCTCTCACTTCCAGACGATATTCTGAGTAGAATCTTCGGAAAAGAGCTGATTGGAGTCGACCGAAGAAATCTAAGTAAGCATTTAAATTTAATAATAAATATATAAAGTCATAAATAACCTTATTTCCAGGTTCGGTTAACCATCGACTGCAAGCCGTTGAAAAGAAGGCTGGCTATCGAAACTTCTTCTATGTTGGTTTCATGGGCGGTTGGAATTTCTTGGTGGGGGTGAGTTACATTTTGAAATAAATTGCGCCGCATTTACGATATTCTCTCGCGGCAAATCTGTTAGATTTATCTGTTGTTGTTGTTAGATCTGTTGTTAGATCTAATCTGTTGTTAGATCTGTTAGATGTTAGATTTGTTAGATTTTTTTTATAAAGAACCTCTAGTATATTTTCCCTTTTTTGCACTACAATATTAACACGATCAGTACAATTATTCTAGCGGGCAGGTCTTGCGATCGATGCTGAACTTGTTAGCACACATCCCGGTCAAGCTAGTGCTTGCTGCTGCTTTACTGAGGACATTCCGGAAAAAGAAGTGATCGAATACTTCAATAACCGGATGTCTGGAGGTTCAGGTACACGTATACTTCAGGCATGCACAACACAGCATTCTGACCCCCTTTATTCTCTCCAGAAAAGGGTGAAAAATGGGAATAATATTTGAATTTTCCCGCCACACCGTAATCGAACTACAAATCGATATTAGAATATGAAATGTTCCTGAAACGTATTTCAACCGTTCAGAATGAGAATCGGGATAAGTTTCAGATGCATTTCATATTTCAAGGTTGCAGTTTGACCACAACCCCTTTCTGTCGGTGTAGAATGCTGTGACAATCATCACGTTTACCCTGTACGGAACCAGCTTGATTCTTGTTCGAAAAAACGGGCTCGTATTTTTAAAAAATCAAATAAATCAATGAAATGCGATTAAAATACATGCAAATTACTTTTACACCAATAAGCATAACGTTCGTTTCATCTCATCTCAGTTCGTCAAAGGCCTACTACGTGTGGAATGGAAAATATTCTCACGATACATAAAATGATAACTATTATATTGAAATATTTCGTTACAGATTTATCCTGAATTCAAGGCAAATAGCCTGCAGGATGGTAACTTTAGGGAGGGAGGGAGGATTGAAATATTGAAAGAGTAAAATACCGTTCAGTGCCGCTTGAATGAGGACCAAGAGAGAAAGCTTCATGCTGTTCTCAAGACTAGTACCTTCGACAGTTTGGTGTTTCACATCGCCGACGGCAATTCATGCAAGTAAGCTCTGCAAACTAAGAAATAATCGTTCAATAAAAACCGAATATATGATCAAAAGTATGTCGAAAACCATTTATGGTGATTGGACATTGTATTCTCAGTGTCCATGATTTCAGAATTCTCAACGAGCTGCTCAATACTCGCAAGGGCGTGACGGAACTAGTGCTCGAACTTGACTACTCTGATTTGGCCGATGCAGCTACCACTCAACTGCTCCTTGCCCTTCCGCCCATGGAGAAATACACCATCCGCAAGCAGGCAAGCGATCCGTAGAACGCATCTCTATGGCCATTCGATTCATGTAACTTAAATCAACGTAGATTTTTCATAACTACGGCATTTCACTATCACACAAGTGGAAATGAATGAACATCACACTCTCTATAAGGTTCTCTTACAAGTATAGGAGAAATAATTCAGTCCGGGAACTTATGGGACACCCCAATACGAGTCGTCAGTGCTCTTCGTGTTTGTGCTCGTCGAAAGCGGGCGTAGTATACGATCGCTAAAAGCACTGGTTTAGACTCGGTGCGCAGCTCTCAACGATGCAGTTCTGCTCCATCTTGTCGGCAATGATTCCACGGTTGACCTGCAGTGTCCGTCGAATGCAATCACTTGCATGGGAGCGCTCGAAGCATACGCGGTTCACATTAATTCTTCTTTTTGAGGCATAATTATTCAAAATATTCAGATTATCTGCAGAAGGGAAAAGGAACGAAAGGTGTGCTTCAAGTTGCGACCCGGAGAGTTTGTACTATTCGACACAATCGTTCCGAAGCCTGATCACGATTTTGGACCGACCCTCAGGATTACGAACAGTTCGAACCCCATAGAGATGAGCTACTGTCCCTTAGGGGAATTATAATTGGTGCAAAAAGTACGCCAGCGGCAGTCTAAACTTTAATTTCAAAAACAGTTGCCCGATTCCCGTCATTCCACCATAATAGTTGTTGAATATTGTATTCGCATAAATAATTGGCAATAATCAAGAAGTTTGAAGCAGTTATGCACCATCCCCTCTCTCTGAGTCCTGGGAATCCCCCAGACTATCGACTAGCTGTGGTAATACGAGTCTTACGGATCCTCAACGGATGGAGGTCACGTAGTGAACCCGTAATGGCGTGGGCAGTGGAAGAGAGGTGGGGTCCTCCCGTAACGAGGGAAATGAAGACCCTCTTCATTTCGCATACTCTCTTATTGTTTAGTGCTCCCTTCTCTGTCTGCAGGTCCGCAATCCATTAGACAACCCTACTATCGACCCCTCGTTGGCCACCTTCTCTTCCCCGCATTCTCTCCTTCCTTCCCCTCTCCACTCTCTTCTCTTCTCTTCTGAAGACTTTTTGCAGTGTGTTGCGTCAGCCTTTCTCTCTCTGCCCTTTCTAATTCTCGTTCAGCTTTTTTGCATCAGCCAAGCGCAATTGATGTGGGGAGAACGAGAGAGAAGAGAGAAAAATGTATACACTCGAGACTCTCCCTTCGCTCTGCTTCTCCTCTCTTCCTTAGTTATCGATCACGCGGGATCCTAAACCTTAACATATCAACCGCCGTCTCTTCATTTCGCACACTATCTCGTCATAGAGTGGTTGCGAGAGTGTGTGTGAGATGCAGAGACGGCGGCGTATCTTTCGAGTTCTAGGGATCGCCATACATTACCCTTCTTATCTATGTGGCGTGTCGGCTCAAAAGTCGTTTTTTCTCTTCGCCCTTTCATCGGTTTCATAATGCACTTGCGATGAATATTTGTGTCATACTCTCCCAATTTTCAGACGTTTATTTCATTTATTATAGTGTTCTACACGCACTCCCCAGCGCAGTTCAATTCGCAATAAATGAATACGCTAACTCCGAGAAGACCCACAAGTGAGGTGAGATTTCATTGATTGCGGGAGATAGAGAAATATAATCGCTCATTAAATTACATTAAATTAGCACATTATGATACGTATGACTCCAAGATACGAATTAGTGCATTAGCCACTATTGAAGGAAAAATTTAATCCAAGAAACAATGGAGATCCTTTTGAATTTTCTAGAATCATCGTCATCAATGGCCAAGATTTAGTTCTCTGCCTACACACTGGAAACTGTATCAATGGGCTTGAACGAGTGTGGAATATACAAAGAAGGACGCTTACGAGACGATGATTTCCATGATTATATCGAGCGTAGTCAACTATCTGGAACATGTGAGTGGATATAATTGGGTTGAAAAGGGGTTGTCAGTAGAGTTCGAAATACGCTGTCTCATCATTTCACGCACTCTATCATCGGTCAGAGAGGCGAGAGAGTACGTGAAATGAAGAGACGATTGCCCGTGTTTCGAATTCTAGTTGTCAGAATGAAGAATCCATCTCTTCATTTCGCGTCATCTCTCGTAACTCTGACCAATGTGGACGGGGAATGAAGATGGCAACCTTGATCGAGAATACCATGAGTTTGATCCTGCCCGTAGTACAGTGTATGCGAATATATTAGCTGTGAAAATTAGCTGTGAATGTAAAATCTTAAATATGTATAATTTATGCGCATTTTCTTCAGGAGCTCATGACGCCGACTAAATGGATTCTTGCTCATCACCTCGTCACACAAATGGTGGCATTATGACGATAACGAGTGATAAAGTTGTGTTACCCTGTTACATTAGGACGATAACGAGTGATAAAGATGTGTTACCCCGTGTTTGTCTTGTATTGCAGAACGATGTGGCTGTTGTACAAACAACTCATTGATATTTATGAAAGCAGAGGAGGGACTTGTCAATCATTCATGCGAGATGCGATCTCGCTTTGAAAAAAAGAAAGGTTCATTTTCCCAAAGATATCAGTAAAAGTGTGAAAACGATGCGAAATGTAGCCAGAATTGCGTTTAAAATGCGTTGAGCACTTCTTTCACTGCAAGCAATTGATAGTGTTTTTTATTCCACAAAGATTCTTATTGGAACACTCTATTAAAATTTGATAATTTGATAGCATATAATTTGTAGTTATCGTGTTCCTTGCGTGAGCGAAATGTTCGTGACACGCTGCGTTTCGAACATTCTGCCTAAATAAACATATTTAAATTTATTTTAAGCAGCGAAAATGCTCACCCAATCCAATTGACTTGAGAGCGAATTGTCTGATGGATTTGTTCAGAGCGAGGTAGATGAAGGGAGGTAATCCTGCAAAGATCACAATATTTATCAGCGCGTTTTGGACATGTTGCAAAGGACGATACAGAGCCGTCGGAATCAAATAGAGCTGAATAGAGAGAATAGAGCTCGAGAAATCGCTCGGTCGACGAGAGAAAATGTGAAATGAAGAGACAGCGGTATCATTTCTCGGGCTCTAGTGCTTAATCCACTTTTTTTGTCAACAAAGCCTTGACTCACCATGAATGTACTGCCACGCGACCTGTCCAGCAATAATCACTGCGGGAGGAGCAGGCATGAAGTTCATGTAGACGTAACTGAAATGTAATTACATTTTTCAAATATGGCATGCAAGAAGATGAAAACGAAAACAACAAAATCAACGAACATTGACGTTCCAACGAGGTTCGCGCCGCAGATGAGCATAACTTGAATGAACACCTGGAATTAATTAATAATTTATTAATACAAATTTAATTAATAAATATTAACCGGTGTGTTGTTGATCACGCGAGTTCTGCTACCGTCAGCGAGGATAGATCTCTGAAATAAATCAGTTGTCGATCAATCGATCCGTGCAGCTACCGTACACTCTTGACCGCCAGCACGATGCTCAGCGACAGGTACAGCAGGCAGGAACTGCACGCGACGACGATGTTGTGAACGGCGTGCGGCCAGTTGACGTACTGTGGGCGATATTTATGACTTAGGTCAAATTTGTCAAAATTACATTGCGTGTGCGCAGGCGACGTTTATCAGAACCACACTTAATTATTTTCTCAGAGATCGTTTCATGGAATTAATGAGCGCCATTCAAAACAGCTTGGTTATTCATCGCAAAAACATGGAGATGTTTTGCACACGTGTCTTCAATGAACCTAATGACCGTTAAATGTCACGTGTATTCATTACCATCAACAGAACTCATCAAGGCGATGTAATAATTATGAAAACCCTCGTCTCATAATAATCTCTCATTTCTTGTACAATTACAAACTAATCGAAAACTATGAATCAATGTATGAAAAATGCAGTATACGTATCACATTTTAAAAATGATACGATGGTAATTGCATTCCTACTAAAATATTTCGCGCGGCAATCGCGTTGTCTCCGCGCACTCCTCAAGCATCAATTATATATTTAATGCTTAATTGGTCATAGTTTAATAGCAATTTCGTTACGCGCGGAACAATATACAACTTCGCGTCAAAATGTGATACCTCTTCCATGCTGTGCCCAGGAATCATTGGCGAGAAGAACATGGACTGATGTGTGGAGTTTACGATTACCTGCAAATAGTTGCAGTCGATTTTCTCTTTTTTTAAATTAAGGACACGCGGAATTGAAAAGTATTATCAAAATTATCGATTATCGCACCGGTCGAGTGAAGAGAGCCATAAAAAGCCCGTACGTACAACAAATTCCAATGTATATATTAGTCAACGTGCTCTTAAAAATGGAAATTATGTCGCTTTTTTTCGAAATGCGAGGTACCGAGAAATAGCTCGAAAGGTTCAGCATTTCGAACAAACGATTCAGTCCCAGTACAATACAGCAAGATGAAGCAGTAAACCAGATCCCTAAAAATTAAAAATATTGACCAATCGATAAATGAGCGACCTACAGTATCCCACAATCCCTACGCCCAGCGTCATCACCGGATGCGAGCAGTACACAGCGCCCTGCAAAAGGATTGCATCGGCCGGGAATCGAACCCGGGCCGCCCGCGTGGCAGGCGAGCATTCTACCACTGAACCACCGATGCTTGTGTTCTCCTGGGCAAGAACCCACCTACCTCCAATAGCAGCACGCCAAACAGAATACAGTTGGCAATAATTGCAATAATGTCCAGTATAGACAGCCAAAACATGATCTAAAATGATTTTCGTAGTAATATCACACTGGTAAAATGATACCTTGAAGCAAGAAGTCTTCATATCTCTCCGAAGTCCGAGTAGGCAAGGAATGTACAGGATCTGAACTGCTGGGTCTTAACAACGAACTTTAGGGTTACGGTACCTCAGTGGTCAAGCCGAAAACGATCGAGTAAATGCCGAATGGCATCTGCTTGACACCGTATCGTGCCGCCCATTCTGGACCGGGAGGCATGTGGGAGCTGAAAATATTTGCTTCGCACCCTAGCAATTTAAATTGACAATAGAAAATAGAAAAAAAAATAAAACGAAAATAGATATTAACATAAAAAAATACCTGCAATTGTAGGCTGGGCCCTGCAGCATCGTAGGCATAAATTGGTATTGAGTAGCTAGCATCTTTCACAATTTCAACCTGAATTGTGTTAAAATAGCTTGACTAGCGGACAGTTAAAAGACGGTCACGCGAAAACTCATGAGACTATCACATCGTACTGGAGGCGGGGCACTGTCGTGTGAAATACACTTCGATTTACGGGAATTGACGGAAGTGTCAGCTATTTTGCGCCCGAGTGTCTTATTGGAAAACGAGAATGCTAATCCCTCCAGATTAATTTTGATCAAACTGGCTAAAGTCACGTCAACTTTCAACAGTAATTCTATACAACTAGCAATGGAAAAGTTTAAGTTATGTATGGAAAATATCTATCCAATGCGAATGGCCTTATCAGAGGCATAATTCAAATGAATACCTGTGATAGTTCATCAATCATTTTACATACGAGATGAACAGAAATCGCCTACGCCTATGTAATCATGAGAATCGGAAAACAAATGTCACATGCACTCAGTATAAACTACGTCAATTTGTGTTGTCTGATCAAATTTTATCGTTGCGAAGTGTGTGGATTAGGCCATCTTTGGTATCGTTTGACGTCGATTCGTATATCCAGCAATAATGGCGCAATAGCGACATCATCGGATAAATGTTGTTACGAAAACGAAGCCAGGATGAGAGTATCTGTATATTTTTAAAGACGCAAAATAGCGCCATGAGGATTGAGACAAGTGAGGAGGACAGAGAGGGGTGATGCAGCTTTCGGGACTATCAATCCCGACTATCTATACAACGTTCTCCGGAACATCATACAAAAGTGCGTTCAAGAAGCGTGTCTAGAAAGAAAGAAGTCAGGCTTATTGTTAGTAAGAAAACACAGCAAATTCACACGAAAACCGTATGAGACTTCAATCACGATATCGCATTTTCCGCTCTGTTGTCCCAGCGTTCATGAGAAATGAATGTGGGTGGAATGAATCAATGGGTTTTCCAGGGCTCTAATATTAGAATTTTTTTTGATTTTCGATAAGGCGAACAAAGAAATTGCGCGGTCCGTATAGAATGAGTAGGCGGAACGTGGAGACTATTAATGCTACTGGATTTCCACAAAGAGATTCTATATTTTCCACGTTATGAATAGTTGCAGCTGTTGGTCAATGTGCAGAGTACCATGCCAATAAACATTCTTCGGTATTTGTCAGTATGCACCTGTGCTGTGCAGGCATTTGGTCAATCTTTCTTTCCATAATAGTATCTTAGTAAGAAACATCGGAAAAGCAAAAAAAAAAAGAAAAAATATCGGAATAAATTAAATTGATTTAGTGCTCGCACATGGCGCCCTCCTCATTTCGCACAATCTCTGTGATGGGGTTGAAGACCTGGAATGCAATGCAATTAGTGTGCTTGTACTTTTAAATACTATAAAACGTGCTAAAATTAGAATATGAAGGTATCTAAAATATTTACCATCTCAGCACAATCCTCCGCCACAACGTAATCAATGTGATTATACCCGGGGATGATGATAAGTTCCTGAATAAACAGTTTGAAATTTACCTCGGAGAGATATTGAAACAGAACGAGCACTGAAAACGTAGAGATCTAGGTAATACGTTTTTGCTCTTTCAATCTTTATTCTGCGTTTGCGTGCAAATGAGAGGAATACGTGACAATTGCAAGAATATCTGTGATTAACCCTAAATTCTGTTCATAATTCGTATCTCGGATGTCCGTATTTTGATCCCTCGCTGGCTCATACATGCCTTCACCACTTCCTTCCTTAGCATCTGCAGCAGGACGTTGTCCATTTCTGCCCTGGTACTTTTGACGAAATTGACGAATGCTAGGTTAACCTTTGCAAATGCCGCGTTCGCTGTATTGCGTCTCGCCATTACGTCTCGACAACTCATTGGAAATATCACATGTATGAACATCATGCGCGATATGAATCATGACCGACAACGGTAAGAGCAAATGACAGAATACAGATAGCCTCAGGAAGCAGCTTTTCCTACACTTTTTGCGGTGTTTGAGTACAATTAATGAGGTTGGATTCTTCAATTTGACAATATGCGAAATAAACGCGTTCCCTGACCTAAGTAATCTGCATCGCCTATGATGTGATAGATGGGCACGTCAATGCGGCTGTAGTTGTAAGGCTTTCAGAACTCACTCCAAAAGTTGTGGCAACTTGGAACACCGCGCCATGTCTATTTTTGCAGAAGGCGTAACCAAAAAAAGAATATGCCCAGAGCCTGCATTTCTTCAGAGAGTTGACGTTTATCAAGGACTGGTCCCTAATATTGTTAAAAAGTGCGACTTACAGCAGTCATGTATGCTTCCGGATCGGCGACTACATCGGCTGAGAAAAGATGAAAGAATGCGAGAATGGCAACTAATTGCAGGACATACATCGCAACATTGACGTCATCAGCAGACTCCGTTCCATATTTATACACTCTTGCTGATAAGACGAGAACTAGTGGTGGTTCTCTCATCTCACTGCGATCTGACATGGGTCAGACAGATGAGAGAGCATGCAAATCGAGGAGAGTCGAGAGAGTTCTAAATATACATATTCATCTCTTCCTTTTGCACACTCTCTCGCCTCTTTGACCGGTGAGAGATTGCGATAAATGAAGAAGAGACGATTATCCGTATTTCGAACTCTACTACCGAAACGTTTGCACAGATCGGGTTGAAATGTGTGGAACTCGCAGAGTGCGGGGTCGTCTGATACTCCGAACACAAATAATGTTCTAGTTCTTTGATGCTACTGATAAGGAGATCTCTGCCTTCGCTACAATTGCAACACGCTATATGAGCCTGGTTGCCTAAGAATCAATCACACTTTGATATAGCGATTTTTCAAAAACTTGAGAATAGAGGTTCTCGAGGGTGCTGATGATCATGGTCTACTTCATTTTGCTCCATCTCGACCGGTGCAGCCGTGCTGCATCCTTGCTGCAAGGCACCGTTTTTCCATATCTTAATTTGCCGTCGACCTAACCCTATAAAAATTTAACAGGGTATGTAATCGGCCATTCTAATTCCAACCATGCCACTCATGGTTTTTAAAATTCATTGATTCGCTAAATAAAATTTTTCTTTCGAACTACAGGGCTAAGTGGAAGCCGAATTCAATTCCAAACGATGCGCCTTGTGGAGAGGATCATTTTTCATATGCAGAGTGTGGGGTTTAGAGAATCCGTATTTTTTCTATCTTTGCGGCTCGATTGCGAGAGAGAAGCCTCGAGCCGGCATTCGAGCCTCGAGGCCTCGACAGGCTCGAGTTAGGCTCGAGCCAAAGTCGAGCCTGAATCGAGCCTGGAGAGGTGAGAGAGCATAGATGGGAAGAGAGTGCAGAGATAGGTCAGGGGCGAGAGAGACGAGAGAGTGTGGTGTTCGAGGAGAGTCTCATCCCTCTCTCTTCCCATTTGCATGAGGCCAACTCCAGTCAAAGTCGAGCCTGATTCGAGCCTGTCGAGGCCTCGAGGCTCGAGTGCCGGCTCGAGGCTTCTCTCTCACAGTCGAGCCGCCCGATCGAGCTTATTCATTTTTCGGGCGGTTCGACTATTCAGGCTCGAGTCGAGCTTGAAGGTCGAGGCCTCGACAGGCTCGACTCGAATTTGCTAACCCTGATCCACATATTCGCGCACCACCCTATATACCTAATGAAAATAATTGGTTAAAATTCAATTCACCAGTTTGCACATCCAAACTCTCGAGAAATATGAGCGCACGAACAGTTTTTTTTATATTTTTATCTTTGTTTTTCTCATCACTACGTAAGAGTTTATTCGATGTATTCGAATAGCGTACCCGCATCTTCAATCAAACTTCTTTTCTGCAAACGATTCGTATCGACACTGCCACTGGTGTCGCGCTTCTAAAAAAGTCACGTTTCTTTCTAGTGCAGAATTCTTGCAAACAATTCCCTATCACTACCAGTGATGTTCATCCCAAGATCGTTGTCAGAGAGATAGGCGTTCAATTTTAAAAAAAAGTTTTTAAAAAGTGAGATAGCGGTTACCGCTTCCTCAGGCAGCGCAGCGGCGAAGGCAATGAGGGAAACAAGGAGAAGAAGGTTGAAGAAGACAGAAGGCATCTGAGAAAAAAGTTATTTCACGATGAAAACAGTGATCGTGAACATGATTACTGGAGTAAGCCGAAGCATTACATACCCGAAAAACAAGGGCGGATGCCTGAATAGTCGACCATGTTTTGACGGGAGAGACAAGCGTAATTTACATTTTGTTCTCTGAAATATGATACGAAACAGAAAAACTATTCTTCAAAGCTAAGAGGGCCAGATAAACAGAAGGTTATGTTTTTGTTCGAATCCGTAATTGCCCTCCAATTCATTCGGGAATGTTCTGATTATACTTATCTATATGCAATTTATGTTCATCTACCTGCAGCAGCCGTGATACGCATATTCCAGCTTTCGAATCGTTTGCCTGAATTTGTTGTTCGGTGCGCGGGAAAGTCAACCACACGTGAAATCTGAATATTTTCGCTCATGACACCCCCTAATCAGCTTACGGTCCTTCCGTGTCAACTAGAGCTCGAGAAATGATACCGCCGTCTCTTCATTTCACACACTCTCTCGCTTCTCTGACCGGTGAGAGAGTGTGCGAAATGAAGAGACGGCGGCTCATTTCTCGAGGTCTAGTGTCAACATTCCCAGTTTCCGCATGGAAACTGTTCGTGGGGTGAGCTTGTGATATCAATCATGATGAAATTCGATTGAAAAATCAAAGTAATCATGCTATCGGAGTCAAGATTTAATAAAACCGACGATATTTCTCTACTCATCGTCACAAAAGTTGATCAACTTATCTCGCACCTTTTCCACTCTATCCAGTGGCAGATTTCGACTGTAGAATTTGTTTCATAATTTGCTGTACGATCTTATCAATGAGAGCACACAAAATCACGAGACATATACTTCATTCAGAATTCCTTTTTCTCTTATTCGCTCTCACAGTTAACATTAGAGCTCGAGAAATGATTCCACCGTCTCTTCATTTTGCACACTCTCTCGCCCGCTCGATCGACGAGAGAGTGTGTGAAACGATGAGACGGCGGTGTCATTTCTCGAGCTCTAGTGAACATTTTGATCGTCTCCTTTCACTTTTGTCCAGATCTAGAGCACAGATAGCATGTTTCGTTCTCATTTGTTCTTGTCCGCTTTCTGTTCTCTTTAGCATCGAGTGAGTAGCTCGTTAGAACTGGGCCCTTAGTCCGTTGTTTTTTTTGTATTCTTTTTGTCACTATTTATTGTTATCTCGCTCAGGTAGTCTGTTCTTTTTACATTCTATTTGCTGCAATAGTTCAATCGCTTCTTTTCCAGAATTCTACTCATTCTCAATCATGATAAATTTGCGGAATTACAAAGAAGTAATGCGGAACTAAGCAGCTATCAATACCTCTATGCATATTTGTCTATGTAATGAGAGATTTGCCGGAGATCATGCAGAATCGTTTTGACAATGAGTGAGTATTATCGTCTCTTCATTTTGCCTTGTTTTCCTCATGCTTATCTTCATCAGTCAGTGAAACGCGGTAATTGTTCAAAAAAGTGTAGCCGATAGCATGGGCAACGATAAAGGTGTTAGTTTTTTTTAGATGTAGCAGAAATACATGAATACCATAACCGGTTCGATGGGAGGCAAATTTACATCCTGTGAATCGCAACTTTAAAAATGATACAAAACAAAGGAATTTTATTTCCCAGGTGAGCATCTTCTCGAACAAGTATGATTTATTATCAAAAATCAATTTACGCAAATGTAGACTCGATGTGGTAATGTAATAATTGCATAGATTTAAAATAATTAAAATATCAATTCAGATCTCCGACAGTCGAAGCAAACTGATCGCTAGCGGGATGCAGCAGTAGACACGTGAGTATATCTAATATCTTTAAAAATACAATAATAATTGATTTAATAATTTACAGAACTGGATCACGAGAAAGTTCATAATTCGTAATGCCTATTACGAATCCCGATCAGGCTTCATTTGAGCATGCATTGTATTTGTATTTTTTTATGTTTGAGTCTTCTTGGGATGATAAAGTCTATACAATTATCGTATGTTTAACTCTGAAATAAGGATGAATCAGAATAATGCAAACGAATCGGACTCTTCCCCGTAATCTCCTCTCACCGGTCCGACCAACAAATTGCACGTGAAAGTGACAGACAAAGTGCTCATCCGGCCAGCCCAGATCGCTAGTCGGACTCCTTTCACTTTTATGCCCGAGATCTAGAACAAAGATAGGTCCTCTTCTTTCCTTTTCGCATTTCTTTCCTCTTCCAGAGATGTGTCTGGGAGTTGAATTGCATTTCTCTTTTGCTTGTCTTCTACTATCAATTTTTTTTCAGAATTCTACACATTCTCCGTCCTTGAAAGAAGAAATGATGCCCCTGACTATCGATAGAGCTTGGATAAAATCATTGAATGCTATCGCGGCCATTGTGCGCAGTTCACCACGCGGCATTTGTCTATATTCCGATAAAGTGAGTTATCGCAAACATCTAATCATGGTATCTATAGTATTTTTGAATGGCTCTCTGACCGGTTGATTTTTGCAATATTCTCTTGTTTAAAAATTGGAAAACGTCGTTGGTTTCAGGAGGAATTCATAACGAAACAACTACTCAGACCGCGGCCAGGGACCGCCATATCATCACAGTCTTCTTGACCGGTTACTCAATCTCTAGCGAAAGTATCATTACATCGATTTCTAATGACAGCTTTCTAAAGGCGCTATTCATATTGTATTTGATACTGTACTTGTTAATAAATCATTATCTAAATGAATCAAATGTGTCTAGAAACAAACATTATTTTAAAACATCTGAAAAGATGTGTTATCATATGTGCATCTGGAAATTTGATCAAATCGAGCTAAACTAAAATTAGCTAAATTAGGCGTCTACTGTCTTAGAAAGATGAACCTTATCTTTTTGGAAAATCAGCTCCTGCACTCATTCCCTCGGCTTGATCAAGATCGTAGGATCACCTTTGCTCTCAATTGTATTCCCACAACGTAAAGACAAGAATTTTCACTACAACACTTCATAACTATGCAGATATTGGTGCTCAAGTGTGCAGAATTTGATGACCTTCACCCTATATTATGATTCAATCCATCCTAACTCGTAACTAACTCTTTCTTGACTCTTTCTTGATCAAGATAATGCACACATTTTCCTCCCATTGTTTCCGCCTCACTGGATCATAACATTCGCGCGGAAGTTTACGCGCATGTTTCCGTCTTCTTTGTTGCTTTGTCACCCGCTCTTTCCAAAATTACATTAAAATATATTTTTGCAGAGCCCTACTCGCTCTCAATCATTCCTTCGCGTGCCGTCAATAATCAACAAAGTGAGCACGAGCGTGAGTTAACTTCTGCTCTCTTTTACTTTATTTCGTGAAAATATTTGTTAAAATATTACTAAATTTAAGCATTTCAGGTACGGAAATTATTAAAAAGTTGGCCGAATTCGGAGTCATCATCACGAGTTCATTATCGGAGATACGGTCTCGTGAAATGACAATATCAATGACTAGCCTCCTCCGGAGGCTAGACCCTGCGGGTGGCATGCAGCCTGCGGCTGCAGTGAGGCTCGCTACGCTCGCCTAGCGTGCGGCCTGCGGCCGCTCGCGCTCGCTTCGCGAGCGCAGAATGAAGAATGAATTCGACTCTCACTGATTGGATTAGTCTCCCCTCTCTCTCTCTAATCCAATTTATTCCGCCAGAAAATGATGACGAGAAATATCGAAATTCCCCTAGGTATAATAGACTAGCCTCCTCCGGAGGCTAGACCCTGCGGGTGGCATGCAGCCTGCGGCTGCAGTGAGGCTCGCTACGCTCGCCTAGCGTGTACGCATCGTTGGGAGATATTTAAACCTCGCGAGAAGCTAGTACAAATTGTCCCGCAATCTACATCTCTTACTCTTACTCCCCTACCGTATTACCATATTCCTCTCGTACCGTATTTATGTAATAAATAGTACTGAAATATTTTATTAAAAATAATAATAAAACATAAGATAATCCGGAAGAGATACGAGGTGGTTAATCACACGAAGCACGGCATCTTGTGTTATGCGGTCAGAAACACAACTGACTTCGCTATTCTGACAATACATTGTGCAAAAAATCAAAAAAGTTGGCATAATGATAAACAAACATGAACCCATTAAATGGATTATACATGGTTGAATTATTATATACTCTGAATTATTATATGAGGAACGATAATCTAAAGAGGGGGAGGGCGATATTCTGAAAGTATAGGGAAGGAAACGTGTTAAAGAATGCAAAATATAAGAGAGGAAATCGAAACCCACCGATAATGATGAAGAAATTGAATTGTCGTGAAATGAGAATTGAAATAGAGTGGCGTGAAATGAATATGTCAGAAAGTAGAATAATTAGAGTGTGCGTACGAGAGAGAGACCTTTATATACCCTAAAATTTAATAATGAAATAATGAAATTATTGTAATTTTGAGAAATTTCAATTATTGTTCCCTCTGTAATGACATCTGTAATCAATTATAAACAGGTGAATAAGAAAAGAAGCTGAAATAGGTTCCCTTGTAATGAGTCCCCGATAAATATTGTAGAGACGAAATAATAGTTTATTGACAATCGCTTGTAAAATCCTCCATTAATCGTCCCCCCTCCCTTATCCCCTGTACCGAGTGTAACGAATTATGAAATTACTGTAATTTTGAGTAATTTCGAGGTCCAGATTACAGATTCGAGAATATCGAGATTCCCCTAGGTGTAGTAGATAATCTTTTTGCGCTTTCCGTCTTCTCACTGTGAAATCTTTGTGAAATCTGGTAATTCTTTGACTTAGAAAATATTCAACCGTCACTCTCATAGTTAGCAACTTTGATATTACTAAATTAAATCGTCCACCTTAATCCTCTGTAATGATTTCCCGATGCATATTGAAGGGGCGTAATAGAATTTTGTTGACAATTTGTTCAATTCCCTTCCACCCCCCCCCCTTCACTAATCAATCGCCCTGGCTAATCCCATGAAAAGAGTTCCCCATGCATAGTGAATAGAGAAAATAATAATTTGTTGGCATTAAGAAAAAAGTAAGCCATAATTTTATAACGAAATCGAGTGAAGTAAAGAATGATCAGCTAAATTTAATATGCTAATTCTGTAATTTTGTAATAATAATTTGTTGACTATTTCTTGTAACCTCTCTTCTTCAATATTCTTCCACCCTAATCCCCAACAGTGATTTGCAGTTGCATTGAAATGATGTGAATAATTGTAAAATCGTACAGTATTTATCATAATTGCTAATATGTGATAGAGACTCTTGTTATATTCATTGAAAAGACGAACGACTCGAATAATATAAAGCTGAAGAATAAAAAAAAATAATTGATATCCAGCAAAGACTTACTATTATGATATTGATTACAGGAATTTTAACTTAGTTTTTTCTTCGGTCAATTCCTTTTTAATTGCTTCCATTTCCATAAGTCTCTTATCCAATTTTTTTTGAATTTGATAGACAATCGACCAGTTTGAATTGCCAACAAATTTTTGATCTTCCCTTTCTTTCTCTTGCAATTTATTCATTTCAAATAACGACCTTTCCATGTACTCAATCTTTCTTTGTTTTGATTTAATGAAATTGTAATGTTTCATTTGCTCCGTAGATGTCTATAAATTCATGATTTTCAATAAGTTTATGAGAATATATACCGGAGTCTCTCCAAACTCTTCCTGCTCCTCTACATGGAATACAGTTTTTGTCAAAGCCTCTACAACCTAGACACTCGTATTTATTAGTACATTATATTTAAAATATTTAAAATTACTTCATGAACATGACGGTCGCCGATGACTGCTTCCCATGCAACTGAACGTTCTTTTGCTCCCTTTATAGCCTGATGGGAAATGGTAAAAAAAATACGAAAAACGAATAATTATTTTTACCCATAGCGGAATCTCTCCAATAGTTTCGTCATCTTTATTATCTACAAACTTCTTTTCTTCTTCCTTCTTTTCTTCATCTTTCTTCTCTTCATCTTTCTTTTCTTCATCCTTTTTCTCTTCATCTTTCTTTTCTTCATCTTTCTTTTCTTCTTCCTTCTTCTCTTCATCTTTCTTTTCTTCATCCATCTTTTCTACATCCTTCTTCTCTTCATCATCACTCTCAACTTCTTATTACAAATAAATTTGTAAAAAAATGATACCTCATATAACCTTAAATTTTTTGTACTTGACTCAATTCCTATGGAAGATTTTCTTTTTGACATAATAATCACAGTTCAAATATTATTTTTTAAAAACACAAAAAATGAGATATCTCCTAGGTTGAAAATTAAACGATTTTATACGCGTAAACATGCAATTTTTTTTGCAATAAAATTTATCAATCAATTTAATATTCATAAAAAAATTTTAAACCATTTTTGTAATTTTTTGTTTGAAAATTAAGTGTTAAATTTAAAAAAAAATGGCTATAAAATGGAGAGCATGTCATACATTATAACATAGTTCATTTTGTGACATGAATAAAATAAATTCTTCTGTGCCAAAGGAGCTTTTAATTTCGTATGAAAAGAAGAGAGTTGTGATCTGTTTTGTGAAATCTGGTAATTCTTTGACTTAGAAAATATTCAACCGTCACTCTCATAGTTAGCAACTTTGATATTACTAAATTAAATCAATCGATCGCTGAAAGTGGACCGAAATATATGATGCCGTATTCAATCGATCCCTGCAATAACACTGGATTAGTCACCACTGTGAGTTTATTGACAGCAAGATTCAAAGAAGTTATTACTACTCAGTGGCCTTCGGAGTATGGTCTAGTCGAATTCGCAGTTGCTGGTTACGCCGAAAGATATGTTCGCCTTTATAAGTGCGACTCACTCATCTCTTATTTTTTTAAATTGTTAAATCATAGGAAATTGGCAACGTCGAACTCAAATAAGTTGATCAAGAGTATTGATACTCTTTACAAATTCCGATTCGGTATATGCAACTGAATTAAATATTTTTTCAATGTTTATTTAGAACATCGCAAAAATCGTAAAGTTGTGAATATTAAATCCACGGCTCATATTACAACGGCTATCGTACCTAAAAAAACAGGCATTAATAATGACGCTTTGACTCTATCGGCATTCTCAGGTGTCTATTATTGTTTAAACCTTTATATAATTGTTTGATTCAGAGATTATGAAACAGTTCACCGAAAAGATAATTAAATCAAATGAAAATATGTTGTGCACTTTGAGTTCAAATAATTCTATTCCAACTCCATCAATTTCGACCCTTGCTCTGACTGGAAATAGTGACAATGCCCATTAAAGAACACCATCTTGTAACGAACAAATAATTTAATGAGTTATAATATTGATAAAATTAATTTGAGTTATGCTACCAAGTGCACATTTTACAATATATAATTATCAGAACATTGTTAAATTGAATTTTTTTGTTTCCTTTGTTTCATTATCATCCTTCTCAAATGCCTAGAGTTTGAAAAACAAAGTCACTTTCTGGGAAAACTTTTCAACTTCTAATTTTTACTTGGGATTTGTTCTATCTTTCCCTTCCTATTAAGAGTGACTTAATAATTTGTTGATAATTCCGAGTATTTTCCTCCTTTTCCAATCGTCCTCCCAAATTCCATAATCCCTTGTAATGAGTTCCCGATGCATTTTGAAAAAAGCGAAGTAATATTTTGTTGATAATTTCGGGTATTTTCCCTCCTTCTCCAATCGTCCTCCCAAACTCCCGAATCCCCTGGTGTATATTGAAGGGGCGAAATAATAATTTGCAGACAATTTATTGTTATCTCCTTCCTGAGAGACAATAAGAAGACGCGAAATTTCAATTAATTCATGTGATGATAACGAAACAAAAAATAGAATCGAAACTAATTGACAGAGCAATGTAGAGAACCAGATTTGCAGAATAAAAAATTGGTAATTTAAGAAATGAGTTTGTTTCTAAACGTTTTTTTCATGTGATTTTTTTCATGTTTTCATGTGTTCGTTCACATTGTGAATTGTCAGTAATAGTAGAAACAATTGAGCAGCGTTAATAAACTAATTATTTATTAAATTCATTGATTGGCATATAGTAGAAAATTCCGATTTTCGATGATGTCATCGGAATGAATAATGCGTGACATTGAAAATTGATTGTTCCATTTATTCAAAATATATGTTTAAGTAACTGAAAGTGATACTTATATTATTTCAATGAAAACAAAACAAAAAAAAACAAAATTACCGGTATTTTATGTAATGGTCAATTACATTCGATAGAAATATATGTTTTATTAGACTCTGAATGATTAAGCTAAATGTACAAATTAAATAAAAAAATTATTGAAGTAGACAGTTTGCTGAAAGGGGAAAAATGAATTTTCCTGAAGGGAAATCATTAATTTCGTTAAAATGGAAAAAAATAATTCTGAAATGTGAAAGTTGCTGAAAGGAGATAATTACAGCTAAAATGAAAATTAATTTGAAAGTGGGGATAATTTTTTCTGAAAAAAGGAATATTTGGAAATACAGAAGATAATAGCAATTTCATAGAAATTGGAGCTGGAGAGATTTCTGATTTCGAGGGGTCTTTCACTGGGATTGATTTTCCAAAGTAGATGAACTAATTTTTCAAAGAAGATAAACTAATATATCATCTAAAGCATTTCCGAAATTCGAATGAATACGTTTTTGTGCATTGCATAATATCAAAAGGTACAACATGACTTTGCAGCAAATGAGTCGTTCTTTAACATTCATAATACCATCGACGCCAGGATTTATACAATCAGTCAGGTGATTCACCAAATCCGAATTCTCGGTTATAAGACAGTCCAGTGATTAACCTAATCCGAATTATCGGTTATAAGACCGTCCAGTGATTCACCAAATCCGAATTCTCGGTTAAAGCACGTTCAGGTGATTCACCAAGCGTACGGGTCAGTTATAACAGTATTCACCGCTTCACCAAGTCCGAACTTTCGGTTATAACACCTTCCCGTGATTCACCAATAGTAAGGTTCGGTTATAACACC
>LS487509.1:172793-333474 GCA_900490705.1 Pristionchus arcanus
GAAAATGTGAAGCAATTTTGCATAGAGACCATTGAAGATCCATAATGGATTGCCATATCTCGACATTGTTTTGAGCCTCGGAAACGGTCAGCACCGAGCACCGATCCCAGGGGGTATGTCGTTCCCCAATAATCACACTCCAAGGTCCATCATAGCCGGGATAAGAGACACCTACCAACAAAATTCAGTGTTACTTGTTTTTGAGGTTTGTCGGAAAAAGACTGCATATGCAGATATTTATATTTAAGATCAAGGAATTTAAGAAAAGAAATATAAATCAATTTAGTCTACCAGAAAACATATCGCGGTCTATGGTATCTTTTACTCAGTCTTCGGCCCCGAGTGAAAGGATCCTACGCGGCCCGAAGAAACACATTTTCAATCACTCGAAGAACTCTTGTGATCGTCAGCTTTGAAAACGGGTACATATGCAGACTTTAAGATCAAGGAATTATCAATTTCGTATACCTTAACACCCTACACTGATAAATTGCGTAATTTTTTAGGCATTAGAGCGCATGTATTTGCCTTAACAATTTTAAATGTGATAAATGGTATAATATAATGTAATAAAAATATTAATAAAACATAAGATCGTCTGGCAGAGATATGAGGTGGTTAATCACACCACGCACGGAATCATATGTTATGCGGTCAGACACATAACTGACTTCGCTATTCTGGCAATGCATTGTGCAAAAATCAAACTCACGGTTTCATAATGATTACCAAACATGAAACCTTTCAATATATTTCACATGGTTGAATTATTATATGAGAAACAATAATCTAAAGAGAGGTAGGGCGATATTCTGAAACAATAGGGAAGGAAACGTGTTAAAGAAAGCAAAATATAAGAGAGGAAATCGAAACCCACCGAGCATGATGAAGGAATTGACGCGAAATTAGAATTTAAAAGTAAAAAAATAGAATGAACAGAGCGCACGTACGAGAGAGTCCTTTTTATACCCTAAAATCTCATTATGAAATTATGAAATTATTGTAATTTTGAGTAATTTCAATTATGAAAATATTAATCCCTCTGTAACGAGATGCAAATTGAAAAGCGAAATAATAATTTGTTGACAAGTCCTTATAATCTCCTTCTTTCACCCTTCCCAAAAAAAGAAAAGCACACACACAAAAAAAGAAGCAAAACGAGTCAAAAACAGCATAAACAATTCCGACAACATTTTTTTTTAAATTAAAATAATAAATATTCGATTGGCCTAATCGACAAAATCTTGTTCGGTTTGCTCGACTCGCTGAGATTTGAAATGTTTAGATTGTTTGATCTTCTCTCTCTCCCGCTTATAATAAATCACGAATGAAGTGAAATGAATATTATTTTCACCATTATTTTGACTTTTGTGATTTCTTCAGTTATTCAAGTTATTTTTAAATTATATGCTGAACGTATGATAGTGATGCGGAAAATACAGAATATACAAGACATGTTTATCAAGCTCGGAAGGGTATTGCGAGAGAATTTTGTTACGTGACATGAACCACAATGGAGCTTATTACGATCAAATATATATTTTGATTCAAATGTTCGATTAGTTATAGCAGTGAAGATTATGATTTGTTACTTTTCTGAAAAAAATATGATAATCTAATAATTAGACTTTTTCATACCAATCAAAATATTGTTGATGTAACATAATATTAGACCCAATCAAGTTTTGCCTTTGCTTCTTCAATTTGTTTCTTCACTTTGTCAATCTCCATCAGACGGCAATCAAGACGTTTTTGTATTTTCCATACAACCTCCATATTCGACTTGCCGATATGAGATTGCCATCCTCTATCAGACTGTTGTAGATTATTGAGATTCCATAATTGTTTTTCCAAGGCTTCTAATCTACGTTGCTGTGTCTTAGCAAGATTGTATCTTTTCTGCACATCTTCGTTGGTCTGGATAAGTAATGCAAATGCTGATAAGTCAAAGGAAATACCGGAGCCTCGCCAAAAAAAATTTCATCATCAATTCTAGTCGTGGTCATCATCAGAGCTTCAACGACCTTAACATTATGAAGAATATGTACAATTGATAGTATATTATCGTACTTCTCGAACGTGTCTGCCTTCGTTAAGTTCTTCCCATCTCTTTGCTTTATCCGTAGCACAATTAATATCCTGTGAACTGTCATTTATAATTTGAAGATTTTGAAACCCATTTACCCATTTTGGCACACCGTTATCAACCATTTCATCATCCTTATTTTCCTCTTCTTTCTTTTCCTCGTCCTTCATTTCATCAACTTTCTTTTCCAAATCCCCGATTTCCTTTTCGTTATCCTTCATTAAGATCATCATGAAAATATTTTTGAATAGGTTTACCTCATCCAGTTTAATATTTTTTGTCAATGATTCTAAACCAATGCTACTCTTCCGTTTTTTGGCGATACCATCTTGGTTTTTAGGAGGCATAGACTACAATAATAATCGAAAGAATCGTGATAATTCATTATTTTCTAAAATCTTTTATATATATAAAATTTAATATTAAACTACATTAATTTATTAAACTTTATATTTTGATAATCATTATTATAATTATAATATTTTTTTTCAATATTTTTTAAATTATCAGTTTTTTGCAAAGTATATATATATATATAGATAGCTATCGCTAAAATATAACCATTATTCTATAATGACCTCACAAGATTTCCCTAAAGAAGTTCTTATTAATTATGAGAAAAAACATATAATTGTGTCATTTTCGGAAAAAGGTAATTCAACTTGTGTGTCCACTAATATTTCAAATAAGAAATGTTATATATTTATAAAAAAATTATCAGTTACTTTGTTTGATATGAATGCCCTTAACAAAGCTGTTTGCGATAAGGGGCCTAATTATATGAAGCCATTGTGTATGGAACCTTGCAATGTCCACGGAAACGTGAAATCGGTGTGTTAAGAGAGGTTTTGTATTTGTAAATAATATTGATAATAAAGTGGCCTGCAAGTTATGGATTAATTGAATTTTCTATTCACGGATACGCAGCACGTTATGAACGTTTGGCCAAGTAAGTTAATTTTTATTAATTTGCTAATTATCAATTATAGAAAGTGGTTGAAAATGGCAAAGAAAGTTGATACGTTGAAGATTGTAGACGTGAACCTTCTCTATGGATACAGATATAGTAAACTTTTCATTTTGTGTCAATCTATTGTATAAATTTAGATCTGAGAATTCAGAAAAAGGGAAAATCCGATAATAAAGAATCATCTAAAAATATGAATGTATCAGTTGTCAAGGAGACTCAATCTGCAAATAGCAACTCACTTACTTTGTCAAATTTCTCAGGTATAAAAAATTTAAGAAAAAAATATTTTGAAACTTCAGAGATTATGGGCAAATTTGCCGACTCTCTTCTCAACTCGAACAGGGAGCTATTGAAAGCCATTCAAAATCAAAAGAAAATTGGTACTCCGTCAGTGTCCTCAATCGATATCTCTGAACCCAACGAATTGGAGACGTAAATTGTTCAAGAAATATCCCGATTCGTTAATTTATATAAATAAATAATTTAATGTGACTTTTGAGTGATTTATTTACTAATAACAACACTAAAACACTTTCATATTTGGCTACTTTGAATACAGAAACGTGCCAGTAGTTGTTAAAAAAACTGTCATTTAAATGTCAGCCAGAGATCTGGCAATGATTAAAAAAGATTTGTGATATATTTTTTATTAAAATTGTAATGCTCATCTAAATTCAATTGAACTTGTACTTCTCACTTTATAATTATCTTTATCGCAACAAGATAAATTGTGCGAATACATATACCGATTGCATGAAACTGGTTGGACGAAAAGTACAATGAAAAAAATGCGAAACTGATGTACAAATTTTGGAAAAATGGAAAGTAGGAATAAAAACTCACTCAGAATCGAGACGAATCATTATCAAATTTTAAAGATGTAGCAAAGAGGTAATTACAATTCCAAAGGGCATTCGATTGGACCAATCGACAAGTAATCATTTCAATATTCGTTTTGTCATTCGATTTGGAAATTTTTTAAAATCTCATTCTCTCGCTAAAAATATGTCGCGCATAAAATGCAATAAGTATCAGTTACGTTGTTTTTCCTATCCTTGCGATTTTTGTTTCCTTTAAGACAAATGGATTGGCAATAAAAATATTTCAATTTCACATTTTTCACTTTGCTGTGCGACTCATAGAAGATATCTCCATTAATATTGTTAATAATATTGTTTCGTGGAACTTATGATGGTACAGCGAAAACAAATCTGTAGGCAATACACGTATAAGTAATGTGTGCGAAATGAGCTGCGTAACAATGATTTTCCATGCCAATTTTTTCCCATTTTCCGAAAAAATATTTATCATTTAGATCAAAAGATGTGTGTTATGGCAACGAATTCCTTTCCAATGTTGTGTGCTCTTGTATTCAACAGTTTCTGAAAAATAAAGATATTCAATGAAATTTTTTTTAAAATAAATACCACAGAATGCTGTCGTAAACAATATTTTTGATAACTTTTTGCCCATTTTCATCATCGAGAGTCCGCGGAGTATAGATTTTGATATCAGTAGGGCATCGAACTCGAGACAGAGCAACGTAAGTCTGTCCATGAGAGAACGGCTCGCTCTCAAGGATTAGTCCAACTTTCCTCAAAGTCTGACCTTGGGCCTTATTTACGGTCATCACAAAAGCAGGCCAAAGGGGAAACTGTGTTCTCGTGAATGTCAGTCCTTCAGCCGGAGATTCATAAAAACACTTGATACGTGGAATGGGATGAATGTGCTGATTCTTAGCTGTATCAGATATATTTCTGCACATTATGCAGATAACGGTTCCGGATGCATTTCTTACGAATTCCTCTACAATCATTCTTGTGCCATTGCACAATCCAGCTTGAATATTGATATTTCGAAGCAATACAACAGGGGAACCCTCTTTTAATTTAAGGATATGAGGTGGCATTCCACCGGGAGTTCTTCCCTGTAAGTCCTCGAGGGAATCAATTGGTGTTTCATTATCTGCACTAAGAGGATGTTCTGTAATTCCAACCATTTCAACAGGATTTCCCTTGAACTTATCCATCAGTCCAGCATTTAGAGCGAGTACCTGATCATTTCTCATGCAAAGAAGCATTCTTCCGACCATTTGTGTGGGATTATCAAGAATTTCTTGTGGAAAGACGTGATCAATAACTTCCGCTTTAGTATTTCCAATAATATTATCTGATATCTCAATCATCTTTCCACCGTAACTCGTAGTCGCTCCCCTTCCAACCTGTTCTAACCACTCTCTGAACTCATTTTCATTTTCATTAACTCTTAAGTTTTTCGTAAGTTTATGGATACGGAAAAGTGGCCAGATATCAGAAGCGCCCTTCAGAGTGTAAGGAAGAATTTCCTCTCCTCGAACGCCATGAACCATGCATAAAGTCTGCTTCCAATCTCCACTCAATAATACTGTAACTCCTCCAAAAGGGAGATGACTTTTCTCGACGGGGACAATATTTCTCATAGTATCGCTTACCCAATACATGACAAACTTATTCATCATCGGTGCTTCATCCCAGATAATGAGTTCAGTACCACGAAGATACTTTCCCACGCTAGTCATTATATCCTGTGCAGGTTCCTCTCGCTGCATCAAGTTCAATTTGACTCCAAATGTCGAATGAACAGTTCGACCGTTTCTCAGCAAAATGGCAGTGACTCCAGAGGATGCCATCACAACCACCTTTCTACCTTTCAGAATAGCTCGATTAATTACATAATTAGTAAGAACAGTCTTTCCACAACCGCCACTTGCCTCTAGGAAGTGCAATTTCTGATTAGACTTATCTTCAAGTGAATCGAATATAGCAGTTGAGACAGAACGTTGTTCATGAGTCAAAATAGCCTCTGTTTTCTCCATTTCTTCTTTGATTTCATTCATTTGTTGATCTAAATTCTCCACTTCTTGTACCTCTTCAACATTAACCTCGGGAAGGTTAAATTGTTTGAGAGTGAATCCGTGATGTCTAATAATGGATTGAATATGAGAAAGGGCAACTCTATCTTTCTTTGCATCATTCAAAAGTTTCTTCTTATCTCTAGGATGAAGGAATGTCTTATACTTATTCCAAAGGAATGGAATATTAGTTGCATTTCCCTGAATCATAATCGTTGCAAAGAGAGATCGCATCTGATGTGGGAATGAAAAGTGTGAAACTCTATCCAGGCATTCATCCCATTCAGTGTCATCTTTGAGAAAGCCTTTTTTACGGGCTGCTTCCACGAAGGTGTCGTATATGGTTCCATTATTATCAGTTAGTAAATCATCAAACGATTCATACCCTTTGGCACCCAATACCATTACATAAAGGGCATACAATTCGGGCCGATTTGGCGAAACAGGATAGAGGCGAGAGATTTTTCGTATATTATTTTTGTACGGAACGTACTTACCCTTATCGACTCTCAATCTCTCATCAGCTTCAGCAAAAGTAAGCTCTCGAACGGAAACTTCCTCACCGTCCACATTTACCATTAAATTATTCTTCACCGCTTCCATATACATCATTAATTGAGATTTCGCACGATCTGATTTTTCTTTAATTGCATCATCATCATCCTCCTCATCTTTGAAAGTAAATCTCTGATGGTCTGGCAAATGAACACTGAGAGCGGAAACAGTGTGGGACATTTCAGAATGGTCCATCGAAAGCAATCGGAATGCCGCTTCACAGGAACTCTTCACTCGACACATCAAGTACATTCGTGTTTCATCATAATCGTATACCCATTCTCCGTTTTCTTTACGCATGCCAGGGTATTTCGAAAGATCACCTGATTTTGATTGAATAGCCTTTATTTCTGCAAAGCATTGATCAAATCCCTTGAAACAATACTTGTAAAGATATTTCTGAGATTCAGGTCCCGCTACGATTTCTACATTTATGTGGCACCCATATTTCGTAGCCAAATATCGGTTATAGGGCACAACGTGTCTATTTGAAGCGACTCTAATATTTTTTCCACTACCAAAGACAAACTTTCGTCCGTCATCGGAACGCTTATAATTAGCGAATTTTCCATTGTCTAATGTTGTCTTTTTTTGGATTTCTTTTGGAAATCCTTTAGCGCAATATGGAAGTCCCGAGTGTTCCTTCCTACACATGAACCGAGTCCCATCGTCGCCCTCGCATGGACCGTGAACCATGTGCTTCATCACAGTGGAAAACAATCTACGCTTTCTTATCTTTTCATCATCTGGCAACGATTGGAAAGCAGGATCATTTTCGTTGGGTTTCTCCGGGAACTCAGCACAAATTAACTCATCTATCATATCCTCAGTAATTCCCTTTTCAAGAGTTATTAAAATATGCGCATGAGGCATGCCTCTTTTTTGAAACTCCTTTGATAGTATCCAAGCCTTGACTTTTCCGAGAACTCCTTTCACGAATAAATCGTTTTTCAGTTCAGCAAGGGCAATGTGGAATGTTTTAACTATTAGCATAGGATCATCATAGGGCGTATTATTCGGCGCCACATTATCAATTATCGGATCCCAAAACATTCCCGTGAACGTAATAAATAGATGGGATAAGCCAAATCGTCTATTCAGCGCCATAGCATTATGGTACATTCTCTCTTTGTGAGCTCGCCCACCGGGATACGTGTGATTCATTGTGACATAATGTCCGAGTTTGATTCCCTCTTTCGCCAGCTGGCTTCTAATATATTCCTGATGAGCGTTTACAGTTGTTCCCTTAACCATCGCTCGTTCCAACTGAATCTTTTTCATATAACTGAGTTTGTCAAACTCATCTCGGGCTTCAAATGCGATTATGATCTCCTGTGTCAATTTTCCGTAACCGAGCAATCTGTGATGCTCTATGGGAACAGATCTTCTAAGCATTGAAACAATAATCTCACGAATACTCATTTTTTTCTCTTCCTCCTTTAATTTCCTTTTTCCTGAAACTTGTTTCTTCAATACCATATTGAAAGGCTGTTCTCCGAAAAAGAGAAAGGGGAATTTGAGAGATAAGAAATTCGAGCTCCATGGTACTATATTCTGACATTTTCGGAAAGTACTGTGTTTGACAAAGACAAACGTTCCAGTCGCCACAGCACCATGATCTATTTGACCGTCTTCGGTTGAATATATCGCGAAAACTTGATTGTCAACCAAAGGTTTCGTCGTAGTTCCGGAATGAATTCCCTTCGCCAATTGCTGAACTGATGGGTCAACATCTCTCTTTTCCTTCAATGTCATCATGACATGAGGCATTTTTCTTTGTGACTTTTTGCACTCTTCTGCCAAATCTGACATTACTTCATACATAGCCTGATAAGCCTTTGAATACGGATTATTAGTGTCTACAATTCGTCTTAATTCAAGGAACACTTTCTTTACGCAAGCATCAAGATGCATGCCACTTGCAGTGAAGTAGTCTTCAAACTTCGATGCAACCGTATTTTCCGAACAATAAGAAAGTTGTGCAAATTTGACCTGACCCTTTTCATTAGGCAACAAATTGCAAACTCCATTCAGATATTGTCCTTCGAGTATCATTGGAACAGGTCCTCCTTTCGGCAAATCCTTTGCTGTAAGAAATCTCGAATTTGCACCGACGAATGACAGAAAACTGTTTATTTGCCGGATAGCATCCATCGCCTTTCTACTGTCTGAATCATCAAGCATCAGAAACTCGCGAATGAATTTCATATATTCTGGAGTAGTCATTAAATCGTCGGGAACAATGCATGTTCCGTCTTTACAGCAATAACTCGGCGGATCATCTGGATTGCGATCTGCATTACAATATAAGCATTTCACAAAAGGTTTAAACATGAATGGCGCGGGAAGTGTTTTGCTGCTATTGTAGGCAGCTTCTTTTTTCACATAAACACGACCTTTACCTAACTTATTTTTCGCATAATCACTTTTCTGCTTAGCTATTTCTTTTTCTCCTCTCTTTACCTCTCCATCCAGAGATTTTCGTCCCTTTCTCTTGCTTTCAGCCTGTTGTAATTGACGCACCGTCTGTGTATTCATATCAATTTCAAAATAAGTTTCTGAATCACTTTCATTATTCTGCAACCACGGAATAAGATTTTTATCTAAATGAGATTCGATCAATTTCTTTGCCAGTTCAGTATCGTTCTCATATTTTCCCGTGATAAAACCTAATATTCTAGTGCAGATGAATATACCGGAATAGTCGTTTGGCAATATCTTTTTACCAGGATTATTTTCCTTATGAACAGTAGTGGTCACTCCCTTGAGACCATATTTATCGAAAAAAGTTTTCGCTTTTTCTCGTATTACTTTTGTAACCTGTGCACTCATGGGATCAAAAAGCCATGCTTTCCACTTATTTTTTTCATTTTTCTCAACGATCACCAACCCATACCTAGAGTTGCTGTCAATCGTGATTGGAATAATAATCCTCTTCGATTTTGTTAGAAGAAATATATTTTTCTGAATCTTTTCTACTATCCCATCAAATGTCCAAGCGGAAACGGGAAAAAGAAAAGAATCTCTTTCCGTAGACATGATTTTTTCAAAGAATTGATCAATTATCTCCGGTTTCAATTTCATATTAAAATTGAATTCATTTGTCTCGAAGATTCTCGGAGGTTTTTTCATAGATTTAGATGGACCTTTTTTTGAACGAGATTCTGAATCTATTTTGATTTTCTTTTCTAAAGAAATTTGAGTCCGTTTTGAATCATCAGTAGTCATAGTTTCACCATTATCAGTTATTTTAACAACTGTCGTCATGACCGATTCAGATTTCAAGAGAGCCGCAGCGTTTCGCCTTGCTCTTACTTCTTCAACATGATTTTCAAACCATTTTTCTGCATCCGGCATATCGTCCTTTCTTATTTCAATTAAAGTTCGCTGATCAATTAGATTTCCGTTATCGTCTTTTACGCCAATATCTTCTGAATCCATTATTTGGTCCATAATTTTCTTTCTTTCTGCAACTAAATCAATATAATTGGGAAGTACATGTTCTCCCAAAAAGTTAAAAGCATGCATGCACACAAATATTCCACAGTTATAGCTGTCATCTTGGAACATTGTATATTTCACGGGATTCATGTGAAAGACCAAATCAGAGTTACCAACCCTGTCATCATCATCTTTCAGATCGTTCCATACTTTTGTAATTCTACATTTTTCGAATTCGGTTAATTTAAGGCTCAGTGAATCAAATAGTATAGCCTTATTTTCAGGAACCACATAAATGCACAGTTTCCAGTGATTCCTATACATGTATGGGAAAACAGCATAGTCATACCCATTTACATTTTCTCTGGTCATTATCCGACCGTCCAGAGTTCTCATAAAGTATAGAGAAGGAATAGGGAGGATATTCAGTGGGATATACTGATTATCTCGTGCACACTTATCACTCATGAACCGAAATGGATCACGAAAGAAGTACATGTAGGCATCAATCACTTCATCGTATATCCATCTAGTTCCATTTAAAGAGAGGTATGATTTCAAATTCATTATAAACTCAGGATCTCTCCTCTCTTGTTTTTCATTAGCTTTTTTCATATCGATCCATTCCGTGTAGGCATCGAATTCGTTTCCTTGTTCATCGAAAATTATCGTCATATCATCAACTGAAGAAGTAGAAGCATTAATGGTCTTTTCATACTCTTCCTCGATAAGATCGGATTTCATCAATGATGGATCATTCAAAATCGAATCATTGTCAATTTCGAACTGTGTTTGATCCACTTTTTTAACAGCAGCTTCTATCTTTTCAAAATCCTCGTCTAAAAGTTCAGCTTTGACCAATTTTGGGTCATACTTGAACTTTAATTCATCCTTAATCTCTGGTTTTTTCGAAGGAGAATTGTTGAAAAATTCAGATAAATCAAGTTTCCTACTGAGTGCGCGAACGTTGAGATCCGTTGTCACATTTTCAGACAGCACATCAGTTGGAGCACTCATAGCAGTTCTTCTTTTCTTTCGGCCAGTTTTCATGTCCGGTGAAAGATTAGTCGCATCTGATCGAGTATTTTTCTGTTTAAGCGATGATTCAGAAGTTTCGAGAATTTTTCTCGCTGTCTTAATTTTTTCGTTATAATGGGGAGACACTAATCTGTGGATATATTCGCGATAATCCCGAACATTAAAATTATTAGTTGGCATCTCTTCATCGTTCACAATGCATTCGAAAAATCGAACACCAAATGCTCCACAGCTTGTGTAATCAGGTTGCTTCACACAATTTCCAAATTCAATTTTCTTAATAGCAAAGTTCATTGCAATTAAAGAAGAGCTGATTGCTCTGATTGTCCAATTATAGAGAGACTTATCATGCGATAGGAGACTGTCATAAATCATCAATTTTCCATTCGATTTTTCGTAAACCGCAGTGTAATAGTGGAAACGTTTTCTGTTGTCCAGAATGTTGAAAATCACTCGTTCAGCTGTTTCCAGTTTCTCAGCCAAATCTTCAATCCATTCACCAAGAACTAAATCATAGCCCTGTGGATTAGTCACGACACTTTCGATGTACAATCTAATGGCTAAATCAGCATTAGGATTATTGCCAAGAACAGCTTCCATAATATTAAAGAAAGTAGTTTTGAACACAATCGTGGACTCAGCTTTTTCAGAACTCTTAAGAATTTCATTGCAAGCAACATCCACAGTATCGTTATATATATAATCGTCGCTAATAATTGCGTTCATCACTTCATTGGTCCGAGATATATTCCTTTTTTCATTATCGATCGAAATCTCGAGTTCGTTTCGTCCTGAAGAATTAACTTTCTGAACGGAAACCTCATTTTCATCGGGTTTTCTTTTTCGATTTTCAACAGGATCAAGTTCCATTGAATCGTTTTTTCCAATAAATTCAGCGTTCATTATTATACACAGCAAGAAGAATCCTGCTAATTTCATTAATCTACGGGGAAGTTGGCACCTGGAAAATATATATTATTAATGGTATTTATACATACTGAGCCTTACACCGGTACTACATCGGTATAAAGGTTTGCTGCCCTATCATGCAGCGTAGGAAGCCCGAAAGCAACCCACCCGTCTGTCATACCGACAGAATCTTATTCTCATCCTGCGACGAGAATATACTGCAAAGACCAAAGACCAAATTCTGAATTTGTAATCAATTCTGATTGTACACTATCGGCGCACATATTTCGACATTCAATGATTACAGAAACAAAATAAAATCAAAGGCCAAAGCAATATAGCAACCCTTACGGAATGCAATTTCAATTATCAAAAATGCTGCCCTATCATGCAGCGTAGGAAGCCCGAAAGCAACCCACCCGTCTGTCATACCGACAGAATCTTATTCTCATCCTGCGACGAGAATATACTGCAAAGACCAAAGACCAAATTCTGAATTTGTAATCAATTCTGATTGTACACTATCGGCGCACATATTTCGACATTCAATGATTACAGAAACAAAATAAAATCAAAGGCCAAAGCAATATAGCAACCCTTACGGAATGCAATTTCAATTATCAAAAATGCTGCCCTATCATGCAGCGTAGGAAGCCCGAAAGCAACCCACCCGTCTGTCATACCGACAGAATCTTATTCTCATCCTGCGACGAGAATATACTGCAAAGACCAAAGACCAAATTCTGAATTTGTAATCAATTCTGATTGTACACTATCGGCGCACATATTTCGACATTCAATGATTACAGAAACAAAATAAAATCAAAGGCCAAAGCAATATAGCAACCCTTACGGAATGCAATTTCAATTATCAAAAATGCTGCCCTATCATGCAGCGTAGGAAGCCCGAAAGCAACCCACCCGTCTGTCATACCGACAGAATCAGAATTATAATATAAAAAGACAATTAAAAAGATGAAGATAAACTCACTTTCCGAAATACGTGAGAATTATTTAGAATTGATATGAATGAATTTATTTGCGCTATAGCGAGCAGAATAGAGAATCAACTTTTAAAATAAAAGCCACAGTTTTTATACAATTTGAAAAAGCAATTAATTTCGTAAATCAAAATTACATCAAATTCATAATTGTAAATCGAAATTTGAAATTGTTTTCCAAATTACGGAATTTTTTAAATTAAAATCAGATTCAATATATAAGTGAAGCAGAATCATCTTCTCCAGCTGTTCGTACTCACTCATTTCGAATTAAATGTGTCGCTAGTTTGCAACCTACAATTATTGAGGAGATATATTATTCCCTTATTAAGGTTATTTTTATTTCAGGAGAGTTTTTTTTAAATTTACGATTTCAATTTTTCTTTGATAATGATTATAATAATGCAGGGTATTTAGTTTTACCAATCTATACTGCACAGCGTGTCGGAGAGTGGAGATAATCCCATAATCGCTTCCAAGAGCCATTGCGTGTCCCTTTCTCCATCCCTGTGATTCTCGATCAATACTCGACTGATCGGTCATTCTAACTTCTTCTGATTTTGAATGACTCGACAATTTGGCAATGTGTTTGTCGATGTGTGGGTGGACCCTCCTGAATGGGGAATAATATACAAACTGCAAAATTTAAACCCTAATCCTCATTTTCATCAGAATCCGAACTATGTTTCAGAAAAATTCAATTCTTGAAGAAAATTTGCATTTGAATTGAGCGAGAAATTACAGTTTGTTCTGTGGCCCTGCTAGACCCTCCGGGTGGTATGCAGCCTCAGGCAGCAGTGAAGCTCGCTACGCTCGCCTAGCGTGTATGCATGATTGGATGATATTTAAGCCACTCTATAAACAAATCTTAGAATCTTAGACAAATCTTAGAACGAATTAGAATTCCATTCCCTTATTCAAGGATTGGCCGATTCATTCTTCCCTTATTGAAGAATTGACCCGGTGCGCGCTCCATTGTGTGGCAAATGTAGACTTCATTTTCATTCTTCATTTGCCAGCCCTACTCCCCACTAACCTCTCCTCAATGCCTCCCGACAACTCCGCAGACGCGAAAGTAAGGCGAATGAAGAGTGAACCCCTCCCCCTATCCCCTCTCTTCTACCGTATCCCCATCTCCCTCCCCTACCGTATCCTCCGACTCCCTCCCCTAGTACCCCTCTCCCTTCCTCTAGGATCCCCATCTCCATTCCTCGGGGATCCCCATCTCTTTCCCTCTAGGATCCCAACTCACCCTCCCTCTAGGATCCCCATCTTCATTCCTCGGGGATCCCCATCTCCCTCCCTCTATAGAACCCCAATAGCCGCAGAGAAACCCTCAAGATCCTCACCCCAAGAGGAATACCCCTAGAGATCCCCAAAAGCCTCCCCACTAACCTCTCCTCCTCTCCTCCCGACCATTCCGCACGCGTGCACGATAGACGAATGAAGAGTGAACCCCTCCCCTCTCCCCTCTCCCTCAATTTCAATCAACTCGGATTATCCCCTCCCCTCGACTCTCGCTAGTAAAATTACTCTCTCATTTCACACACTCTCTCGCCCTTCGACCTCGCTAATTGAATCAACTTTCGTTAATGTAGTCCAAAATGCTCGAATCTGTGGACGAAAAAATATAGAAACGCGTCTAGGTATAGTTGATCAGGTCCCATGGTACTGCAAGATTATTTTGAATACAATCAGTCCGTCATCCACTGCAATATTGTCAATTTAATTACAATGAATAAATATTTTTCGACTTGTTGGTTAACGGAAAATTCGTATTTACAATTATACTTTTACTGAGCTGATGCGCATCCAAAGAAAGAACACGACATAAATTTCTGAAATGGTTTTTCGAAATTAGAGTAGTGAAAAATAATTTTCAAATTGCGAAAGATCGATCAGCACATATCTTGCAAATATTTATTCGCACGCATTTTCACTATAAAAAGGGAAGATTTTGATGACGATTCAGTTCACTGAGCTTCTACTATCAATGATGGTCCGCATCGCTCTCTTGGTGAGAATCCTACTTTCTTCATCTATTATGTTACGGTTTCTGTTTTGCTAGAACCGTATCCTATAGACCGATTTTATAATACACAGGTCCTCCTCGTTTGTTCTGTGATTGCTGCAGCCGAGAACTCTGGGGGCTGCGCTCGACCCAACGAACGAATGTCTTCATCCGACAAATCGTGTGAGCCGACCTGCGCAAACAAGGACGCAGCAGCCCAGGTATCGAAACTGCTCACTTAATTACACCAGTGGTATTACCGTCTATCTAACCGCTCCTCCATGAGCTTATCGACGATAAATGAATTACTATAACATAATATCATTTTATAAATGTTATACTGCTTCAGGCATGCCGTAACAGTCTTAATATTCCTGGACAATGTCTGTGCAACAGAGGCTTCTACAGAGCGGATAATGGAGAGTGCGTGACTCGTGATCAATGCGGTCCCAAGAAAAACTAACCAGCTCATTGAGTTTCCCATTCCGATAAAGTATCAATTCAATAGACTCAGTATACACTTTTTTATGAATGGCATGATGAAATGAATAGTTGATCATTTAAAAAATATTTTCAACAACGAATTGGTGAATCTACAATTCCCTTGTAGAATGAAATAGCTTTTGGAAAATGTGTTCTCACGCTTTCCACTACAAAAATGGATGATTCAGTAGAAGATTCAGTTCAGTTTCCTATCTGCGATGGTTCGAATCGCGCTCTTGGTATGCCATTAATTTAGGATACGGTATCTATATTCTTTTTTTATTCATTATTCGACAATTTTTCGGTTTGGGCGGAATGAAGCAACTGGTTGTATTATAGCTCAGACGAGTTTTTGAGGATGGCATGTCATCTGCGTGTTCGGGTTTCGGAAGTCTAAACTTTGATCTGCTACTGCGCAGGTCGTGCTCGTTTTTGCTGCGGTTGTTGCTGCTGGCCCCGGGATTCGTAACCGGGATTCGTATTCGTAACCCTGTCGTATGCACTGGGGCGAACGAAATCGTGTCTCAATTTGTCAAATCGTGTGAGACGACGTGCGGTAACAAGGACAGAGGCCAGGTATGGAAATTGATAATCAAAAAGCACCAGTGTTTTTTTGTAAACAACGAAAGATATATTTAACCAAATGGAAATTCTTTTTAATATACGTTTCGTCCATCTGCAGATGGTTTGCGTGTATAGTGTATTCGTTGCGCAAGTACTATCGTATCATGTTATAAATGCGGCATTTTACTTACATGTCTAGTCTCTTCCATGCAGTTTCTCTAATCTTTTTCATCTCCAAAACCATGTTTCTTTTTTATTTGCTTCAGGCATGCCGTCGGGGTATTGTTCTTCCTGGACATTGTCTATGCAGCAGCAGCTACTACAGAGCGGAGAATGGAGAGTGCGTGACGTACGATCACTGTCCTTAGATAATATAACTCACCGTATTGATAGTTTCTTAAGGCAGATAAATTTTCACAGCGTTGGAACAATTGTAACATGATAGAAGTCAGAAATATACCATTTTACATAATGAAATGTTTCCAAATCTACCGTTATACCGATTAGTGTTCGAAAAATAGTAATTTTCTCATTCCTCTTATTCGATAATCGGGAGTTTCCAGTGCACCACATGTTTCTACTTTGATGAGAATGGAGAGTGTGTGACGTACGAAGAGTGTGCGCAGATCTAATTGACTGCACCTTAAAACCGATAAATCAATAAATCAGCAATCGTATAAATAATAAATAATAAGAAAACATATACCTACTTAAAATTAAAGTTAAAGGAGTTCGACCAGTGTGCGACTCCCAAGAAGATCTAACTCGCAACTTGACCTTTCCAATCCGATAAAGTAATAAGCATCAACACTGTTGAACTGAGCGACGTGGCTTTGATTAAAGAGGCAGATACTATTAGTTTGTGGTTAAAGCATTATATAATTCCTGGGTGATTCAATTTCGAAAATCATCTTTGATAGTTTCATCACAAAAAATAATAAATTGATAAAATGAAGTTATTTTCTTGAAGATCGATATTGCGAAATTTTATAAGTTTTCTGCAAAAGAATTTTCTCACGCTTTTCACTATAAAAAGTGAAAATTGGGAACGAATATCATCTAGAATCATGCGCTCCGTTCTCTTGGTATGTTCTGAATTTCTTCCTATACGTTACGACATTGCTGCCGAATACGGTAATCCAAATAAGCATATTATCCACAGGGAATCATCATCATTGCATTAATTGCAAATGCTGCCCCGGCTGGCTCTGAACCTGAGTGCTCTCGCAACGAAGTGCTGTCATCAATGCATCATTCGTGTGAGCCTACGTGCGTACACAAGAATGGACCCCTGGTAGAAGCTAATTTTTTTTTGAATTTTTTTCCAATTTTATCGATTCAGGTATGCATGAATAGTCGTTCGTATCCTGTGAATTGTGTATGCAAGAAGGGTTTCTACAGAGCAGGAGATTGCGTCACGGAGGATCGATGCAAATTCCTCACACCAGGATAACTACCTGAAAACTTACTTCTGATAAATGCATAAGGATCAATACGGTTGAACTGCACAACATGTGTGTAACTATCTAAGAAAACTCTTATCAAACTATCAAAACAAATATAGTTTTAAAATGTTGTCAACTTGAAAGTCTACTTGATTTTTTTTAAATGAAGTTGCAAAATGAATACATTTGTTGATCGTTTAAAATATACATTGTTATACAATGTAAAGTAGTGAAACAGTAATTGTATTGCAAATTTACAAAATTTAAAAAAATTGCCTCTTTTTGCAAAGAATTCTCTCACGCTCTCCACTATAAAATGAATGGTTTCGAAAGAAAATCATCAAGAATGATGCGCTCCGTTCTCTTTGTAAGTTCTCCATTTTCTTCCTGTAGAAAATCTAAATATCGATTTTTTTATTCCCAGAAAAGCCTCTTCATTGTATCATTCGTCATCGCTATCTCTGCACAGTGCCCTTCAACCGAAGTCTTGTCGCAATCCCACAAAATGTGTGAGCCTACCTGCGAACACAAAAATGGACCCAGGGTAGGGCAAAAAAAAAATTGTAAAAAAAATTGTACTAATGCTTATACTTTATTCACCACGCTTAAATTGAGCGTTAAGGGAAGAATGGAGCAACCGATATTCTGGAGCTTTTGGAGCTTTTGTACAGTGAAATATTTTCAGACATGCCCGTTGGTAATGATTCGACCTGAGCATTGCCTGTGCAGGAAAGGCTTCTACAGAGCGCCTACTGGAGAGTGCGCATCGTGGGGCCGCTGCGTTTCCCTTGGATTTAGATGAGCTGAAATGGTCGTTTCCTCCCGATAAAATGTTGAAGAAATGTCGTTGTTTGCATCACCGCTGCGAAATATTGCGAAAGATCCCGATTTAGCAGAGCTTTGCTTACGTTTCTCTGACAACTTTCGTAAATATTTCGCAAAAACAATCTGCAAGGGAGTTGTAAATTCACTACTTCATTTTTTAATTAAAAAAAATATCAACAATTATGTTCATTTCTACACGCCGTTGATCATAAAGTTCCAAAGCATCAGTACGTATCAATTGTAGCATGACAAGAGAGCGTATTGGCACTTTTCGAGGGCGAATAAACTGGGCAGTGATACCGATATTTTCAACAAGCAGATTCAATTTCTCAGTATTTCCTTTGAACAAATATAAAAATATTTGTTATATTTGAAAGGTACGTGCACAGAACAAAAAATTTAAGTATTAAAAGCAATATGTGAAAATATTTTTGAAAATAACATGCATTTAGATAATTTTTGAGTTTGCCAAAAATAGAAACTTTGCAAAACGCTGCTGATTTAACTTCCGCCTTCATTTTTCCCACGCTTTTCACTATAATAAGAAATAATTCTAACGGAAATTCAGTCGATCAAAATCAACTATGATCCGTTTCGCGCTGTTGGTAAGTTTTTCATTGCCGTAGTCAGTAAATGTAATTCACAGTTGGGAAACTTGATCTATACCAGTTGATTTCAACGGCTCCTATTCATTGGGAAGAAATGCCCTCATATTGCATATTGAATTCAGTAATACACTTATCGACATCAATAATTTACAGCTGCTCTTCGTTGCTGATGTGGCTTCCTCGCTCAATTGCACTGTCGCTAATGAGGTCATCTCCGTGGCGCACAGCGATTGCCATCCACCATGCGAGAGAAGGACCAGATATCCGGTATGGATTATATTGCATTGCACTTGATTTATTTATCCGAATAATACTTTTTTTTGAAAAACCTTCAAGAATGCATGGATCTTTTTCGAATTCATAGATTTGTTTAGGTGTGCCAAAAAACAGCGCACCCGCCCAGTTGCCAGTGCAAGTATGGCTACTTCAGAGCGAAGAATGGACAATGTGTGACGTATGAACAATGCGCAAAGGTGAATATTGTTTTCCTCTAGATCATTCGAGTTGAGCTTTCCATCTGTAATGTGTGTAAATCCAAATGTGAGCAATAATTTCAATTTAACCATTCAGCAAAGCTATTCGCAAGAAATTCACGTCTGGAACTCAAATACTCCCTTGCCGAACTGCACTCGACCGAACGAAGAAGTGTCTCACTCGATGAAATCGTGCGCTCGCACATGCAGTAGAAAGAATCTGCCCATGGTATCTATCCAGTCGAGTTGAAAATACGGGTCGTCGTATCATAATTTCACTCAATCCCTACATGCGAGAAATTATGACACCGCGGCTCATATTTCTTGATCCCAAACTGTGCCAGAAACTGAAGTTTACACGGATTCATTTTTTTCTCTGTACCAGGCATTGCTCGACTCTTTCGCAAACGGCCTCATATACTATCCTAGATATGCATCATGTTCATAGTATTATCTCACTCTGCTTCAGGCCTGCGGCCGTGCTCTTGTGGCTGGCAATTGTCAATGCACGAGAGGCTTCTTCCGAGCGGAGAATGGAGAGTGTGTGACTCTCGAGCAGTGTCCTAAGGTGAGCGTTGAGGATGACAACTCTGCATCTGCTTCTTCTCAAATTCCTTGCACCTAAACTTGACCACTAGTGTGTGTTAATTATAGACGATGATATTTTCTTTGATCGAAGAAAGATTTTCAAATGATCCATTCAGCAAAGCCTTCCCACTCGACGTCGCTCACTTGAACTCGCTCCTGTCTGTACACGCGCAAACGAAGTATTGGCGCACTCCGACAAATCATGCGATCGCACTTGCGAAAACAGACGCCCGGTAAAGTGCATATTTACAACATGGGCCACGCTTGAATAATAAGATACTTATAGTATAATAAATACAATAAATATGATACTTCAGGCGTGTAACAAGATGCGTGATGTGATTGGCAATTGCCAGTGCGCTATCGGTTTCTACCGAGCGGACAATGGAGAGTGCGTGACGGTCGATCAGTGCCCCGAATAACTCATCGAATTGATCATTCTTTCCCCCGATAAATTTTATATGGTAGAAATGTAACATGAATCTCGGTGTGTAGGAAACGACTATGCGCTCATTGGAATCATGTCAGGGGGAGGGACAATTGATGCGGCAACTCACAGTAGAGCTGACACTTCTTCAAAAAAGTGAAGGTGATGCCCAACGATTTCCTGAAATCGAACACAATTCAATAAAAAAGTAAGGTTAAAATAGTTAAATGAATATGTGGACTACATATTCTGATCACATACTGATTCACTCGAAACCCCAACATTAACGCTAGATACTTCCTCTGGCCTAGTGGATAAACAAAAGAACTGTACTCACCTGATCTGTGCGTCCAGGGCACCGATAGGCACAGGAGAATTTGAGTATACATTCCTTTGACTTCGAAAGTGCAGTCCCAGAAAATCTTGTTAAGCTAACAAGGGATAGATTGACCTTGCAATTTATCGACTCGAAAAATTAATGTTGTGAAGAATTTCGCCGAAGAGAGAAAGCATGTAGAACTCTGCAAAATTGTAATGAAAAGGTGGCATGAGAAAGAACATGTGACAAAAGAATAAGTGATTCGAAAAATGTAACGTTGCAAAAAAGTATAGCCTGCGATTCATTGAGTGGCACGCGTCAAGATAGTGAACAAGATGTGTCAGAATTTTCGACGACATTGTTGACAGTCTGTTTGACTGGTTGAATCACCAACACCAATGTTGCGATTGGGTTAAGTGGGTAGAATGAGCTCTATCTCATCCTCTCCTCAAGCACACAAAAAGATCCTGTCAAGCACAACATGTGTTACACTTAGAGCCCTGGAATGAACGTCGGGGGATCAACTGATCACATCAACTTAATCTTACACATAACAAGCATAGTTTATCATCATTGGTTGAAATACAATTAAAAGTAATTAGCCCCCTTGACTTCTTTTTGCAACTCGGTTGTCTTGCGATTGGCTTTATTGAGGTCATCCCGCAGTTTTCTTTTCTCCTCGGAGACTAGCATCTTGCTGTATTGCAATCATGTTTAGTGAATAGTCGAGAATATTTGCTTACATTGTTCGATTATTATGGCATTCTTCATAACGATCGTCGAGAATCGATCAAGTGAGAGCGTGTAGGGCCCTGCAACATTATTTTTTTAGAAAACTAATTGTAATTTCGAGCAAGATCGCGATCAATAACGACGAGAAAGGTGCTTTTGATGAACTGCGAGAGAAAATAATGTAAAAGACAAGTCAGCATCAACATTTCATCACGAATGTCAAGCGTATTCACTATACGGGACAAAGAGAGTTGATGATAAGAACGCGAAGGGGATGAATCATCTTGCACGATTAGGGAAATGAGATGGATCTTCTTTCTGCCTTATTCCGGAATATTTTTTTTCGTTTCTCTGACTCACGAAGGAAAAAGAAAAAAATATGAGAACCTCTGGTGTGCGTACCCAACTTGGATCCAAGTAAAATGGGGTTTCCAAGTTGGATCCAAGTAGAATTCCAACTTGGATCCAAGTCTCGAGAATCCAACTTGGATCCAAGTATAATTCCAACTTGGATTCAAGCTGATCCTACCCGTCGAGTCTAGCACGCACTCTGCCTATAAGGTCACATTTTTCAGCATTGTTCTGACTGCCTTAGGGCAGGAATGCGATTAACTGTCTACGGTCCCCAGTAGGGCCGTATTTTGGATGTGACCAGCCTCACATGGTCTAACCATGCGGGGCCTTTGGTTACTGCATGAGGTTACTGTATCTCATGCAAATATCAATCAATAAAAAAGAGGGATACCGTAAACCCGTTTCCAAGTTGGATCCAAGTTGGGTACGCACACCAGAGACATTACTCAAAAATTGCAGATGAGGATATCAAGAGGACGTTTATGACACTGCTGATAGGTGAGCTGGCGCCAAAACGAGAACAAGAATGTTACGTTTATTTCAGACTTCACAGTACTGGGATGAACCGAGCCGACCCATGACGCCAAACCAAATCATTTCTGTGGGACAAGTAATCAGAGGAATTATGATAAATGGAGACAAGAAATTGTTTTTTTTTTATTTTTGAAACGACAACTGTTGACGATAAACAACCATTGAATGAGTCATAGATATCTCGAAACAACATCCCATAGAGTTCCCCACTTGGGTTTCCAATGAAGATCACATTGTTTCTAGTTTGAGAAAGAATTAGAGCAAGCTGGTTTCTTATAAATAAATAATGTACATCGTTGGAAGTGAGAAGAATTATGGTCCGGTCAAAAGAATGACAGGCGATGAGGTTGGGGATCGAAAATGAGAGATGATATCGTCCACCCTATAAATAATCATCAAATATTTCACATTGGGCAATCCGCGAATCGCTTTCTTTCGAAAATCATGTACACTATAGGCCCAATATCTCTACAACTTATTTTCATCACTCAGTTCTCGTCACGGGCAGTTATTTCTTTATTCCATGCACACACACACTTGCATTTCTAAGAGTGTATGCAATGAAGAGACTTTCAGTCCTTCCTTACCAAAACTGTAATTATCGCCATATTCTTTTCTGATTTTTTTTAACCGGTATTGAAGTTTATACAATTCATTGCGGGTGTTTGTTGCTACGCAGACTCATTGAACAGAAAAGAGATGCACAAGAGACAACGTGTTCCAGAGTGGACATCGAATTGCCGTTGGAATCATATCATTTTATTTGTTTACGTAGTTTTATTTGTTTTTATTTGTCAAAACATCGTAACCAAAGGAACAGACATGAAAATATGTGAACAATGGACCATTTCATAAGCACACACAGCTAATATTATTATCAACTGGCCAATTTCTATGGCGAATGGTGCATCACTACCATGAAAGAGCCTTCATTGATATCGTCTTCGTATCTGACCCAGCTGGAAGACATTCGATCCCTTAGACGGTAGCCATAAATTACTAGCTCATGACCATGCTGTCTAATATAATCATTGAACACACTTGAGGGAACGTGAATATGGAGATATTTATCGGCCTTGGAGCGGCAAATAATCTGAAATGGTTCTTTTGAGCGATTGTGACTAAAAAATGAAAATAATAAAAAAAATAATATGTTAAAATATGCTACCTTGAATGCGTTAGCGAGACCGGACGCGGTCACATTTGTCACGCTTCCAGGAAAATAAGTATATTGAGAACTATTTAGGAGATAGAGAAGGACATCATCATCGATTGTAGCCGACTGCAATGTATTTTTTTGAATTTATTTTTATATTTATTTATAAACATCATATTTACATCATATATTGAACAGCATATTCTATTTCCACATTGACTTACATTTTTGATGATGCATTTGACCATGCGTGGTGGCAGTCCCATCAGTCTTTGTTTGCCATTGCTGAACCCCTCTCGTCTTCCGCCACAGTGAATGAGTACTGTGTGGCAATTAAATTTACATTCACGCAGAAATTTGTTGATGAATCTGAATGGGCCTTGGTACATTTCCTCAAAAAAATTTCCAGACACACTCAAAAATTTAGGATTTGGGACACTATCTTGGCGGATTTCACTCCTGCTATGTTTGCCTTGTTTTGATAGCTATTCATTTAACCATCTCGAAATTACAGTATTATCACTTGTTACAGTCCATTTGATTCAGTATTTAGTTCGTCTTGTAGCAAAAATGCCGTATTTATCGAATCCATTTAACCTGCCATTCCTTTCGCTGGAGAAAATAATTTCCAGGACGTTAACTGTAGCTGTTCCGAATGCTCTCGCGAGCTTTTCTGCCATTTCCTCATCGAGTTCGCACTGCAATACAAAAAAGATTGAAAAAAGCAAAACTTGCTTGCAATTTGGATGTATTTATAGAGTTAAATGTCATCGTGCCGAAGAAACTTACTTTGATAATAAGACTATCGATGTCGGCATGATTAAGAAATGAAGCAACGTCGCTGATTGGTTTATTCTTGAAATCCTCCGGATGCAGGTGAAGATTTCGTGAGAAAAAGCGATCTGTGAACCGCTCCTGAAAAATCATAGTATTTGTCATGATAATGGCCAAAATCCCATAAAAATTTTGGCCATTTTTTGTAAAATTGCCACAAAGTTGCAGTTATGAACATACTCATGCAATGATATCATAAAACTCACAGGTTGGATGAAAATTCTGACAAAGTGGTGATATCCAAACTTCTTCCAAATTTCGTGCAGACGTGGATGCGCCGAAGCCAAACTTTTCCTGTTTTTCGAGTTAAGTTCCTCGAAAACTTTGGTCAACATTTCGCTGGGCAAGTCGAGAAAGGAAATCTGCAATGATCAATATAATTATTTTAAAAAATATCAATTTCCGAATTTAGCGAATTCCGACATATAGTAGTTCATGCGTGTTTACCTTTGAATGATATGCCGAAGATGCTGTAGCAGTTGATTTTTTCTGACCCTTTGTTGCCACATTTTTCGATGCCTTTCTTCTAGTCTTCTGGGCAGCACTTTTCTGCAAATTGGCACGATGTTATGACAGATTGCAATATATTTTCTCAACTAGAGTGAAAAAGTACAAAAAGTGCGTTCGGTATTCGATGCTACTAGATGTATTTACGAAAAAAATCTGTCAGTTTTGTTTTTGTTTAAACCTCATGAAAACTGTAATGCGCTTGGCGTTACTGATAGTATATTTGTGCATGAATTACTATCATAATAGATAATTGAAATGACCTATGAGCTTACCGAGGAGCAGCAAGACGTCTTCTTGGCATTCGTTGGCTGTAACTTGGAGTGCGCACTAGACCGAAGTTTTCTCACGCCGCTTCTCAAACCGTCGCGAGCCATTTTTACCGTAGTCTCTGAAAGATTATTTCGGGTTGATCATTGAAAGTGTGAATGAAACAAGCAATAGGAACAATGGGGTTACAAATCAGAGATCGAGCATGACACGCATAATTATTGCTACACACTGTAGTACCAAGACGATCCTTCGGGCGCGCGCGGCGATGAATGAATGGGTTCGACTCTCTCTAATAGGATTAAAATATCCGAGATTTGCCCCCGGAAAATATCAAAAAGACTTATATTATAGGTGATTGGGCTCAAACTCAGAGCGAAACGAAATGATCGCTCACTTCAATCGAATTTTTTACTATCCAGTTCTCTTGTAGCCGGCGATGTCCGATCTCATTATTACAAACCCCCCGGCAGAGATCCTTTCTATTTCTGTAGATCAGATTAGAGTAGGGAAAAATATTGTATGGATACTGCCGTTCTGAAGTCCCGACACGAAAGAACTGAAATTGAGCGGGGAGAGCGGTCGCTCCCCCCGCCCAGGCTTTGCAGTTCTATTCATGCACAGTGAGCGAGTGCGTATGTAAAGTGCTCCCCCTTCTCTGTCGGGGGAGAATGCTGTGGTAATTTTATCCTCAATACACACACACCTTCTCTTGCATTCTCTGAGAGAGTATGCCATGAAGAAACTTTCAGTCTTTTTCAGTCTTTCCTACTTTCCGACAATCTTCAAATTTTGAGTGAATCACATTTTATTCTATCGTTTATCATCGCTAATTGAAATACAATTAAATATCGGTACTCCAGAAAATGTTGACAGAAATTTCATCGTGATCTTGTGGCCTTCGATTGCGCCTTCCCTGCTCTGAGAAAGTGATAAAAAAAGAAATGTAACTTGCTAAGATCATCCTGTGCAAATTCAGATAGATACTCCTGTCGAAGATTTATCAAAGATTTATCGTATTCATAATAGGGTTGTCTAAACGATAACGAGATTGCGGGCTCGCAATCCTCCCCCTACGCTCTCTCCATCGTTGCGAGCCCGCAATGCGACCTCTCCCTATTACGAGCCCGCAAGCCTCGTTTGGCCAACCCTAATTCATAATGATAGAGTATTTTAGGTGTATGTCCGTGGACATGAATTTGGCTTGGTGTGGGAGGGCAAATGGTCAAGATCGTGTTCATGTTAAAAAGCAAAAACGAAGACGATAAAATAGTGAAGCAAATAAATTATTTCAAGTTGCTCACGCTACAATTATAGCCAATGGTATATGATCACTACATAGGACCCATCACGCTCGTTTTGACGATAGCGAATAGTTGCAGACGTCTCGCGGTGCCTCAGAAGGTGCATTTCGTCATGCATTTCGTCGAATTGGCTGCGATCAATTTTCGATAGAAATTCGGCGAAGAGAGCGTCGATAACGCGAAATTTGGCGATTTTGTCTTTATTGGAGCTGAAAAACATCTGAAATTGACCTTTTTATGTTTTAATTCACTTGATTTATCGACAACATCAGTTATAAGGAACGTACCTTGAAAGCTTTTGCTAATCCATTAGCAGTAATTCTGATTGCATGATCGAAAAATGTGGAATTCGAGATACTGAGGAGATGAAGAAAAATATCATCATCGATTGTAATAACCTGTAAGAAGGAAATATTGACATTTTTTAGGTTTAGGTTAATGACAAAATAATTTGACAAAATAATCATCAGGCTGAAACTTTTCGAAAAATTAGGATTTTACAGCTTCGATCCGGATATTGAAAGTTGCTTTATCCATGGACATGCAACGCGCCAAGTTTCAGCCAGATCGATGAGCATTGAATATTCGGTCAATTGAGCTTCATTCGTTCGTTCAGAAGACGTGTACTCCTGGTATTCGACTTACATTTTCAGCGTTGGCGATAAGGAAACAGTTTATTTGCTCTAGATCCATCAACACTTGTTTTCCGTTTTCAATGAGCACCCTTCTTCCCTTCTCCTTCTTAGTTTTACCCTCAATCCATAATTCGTCGCATTTTCGACCACGTAGAAATTCGTTGATAAATCTGAACAAATAATGTTGATTTTAAAAAAATCAATTATACTTAACAATATTCTCAACTGAAAAAAAACGTATTGCAAGAATTTCGCATTGACCGAAATTTATCATAATCGGGTACCTGCCATTGGTCTCATTAGTGAACTCCACGGTCAGCCTTTCAAACTTGACAGTATTGAGCGCGATACACAGATTTCTCGGCGTATCTTGATCTAATTCACCCTGAATCACGAAAATGAGACAATACTATTTATATACATTCTTTGTCTGAGCCGTAATCCGCAAATTTTCGTCTAAAATACATACCATAATATCGAGTTTCGTCGTCCTTGCGCGATTGAGAAATGCTGCTACGTCTTTGACAGCCGTGTTCAGCTCATCCGGTTTGATACTGTACCACCGATCGACAGGCGTAGAAAAGACATTACGACGCTTCTGAAGCTGATTTATCACAATCACAAATAATAAACAAGGACGCGTTTTGCAACAAGCAATATTTATACAGATTTTTTTCATTTATTATCCTTGTATTATCTGTATCTGTTATACAAGAGAAATAGCTCACCGGGTCAAAACAAATTCGATCGAATTTCCGATTTCTTTTCAATTTCATGGAATCGAGCATGGACCGAAGCCAAACGCCAGCGATCCTTCGAATCCAGCACCTCAAATACACCAGAGAGAATTTCACTTGGCAGGTTGAGAAGATTGGTCTGAAATAAAATTGAGGAACATACTTTTCTGTGAAAAAACATGTTGAGCAAGTAACAATAATTATTTTTTTAAATTAATTTCGTACCTGAGCCTCGCTTGATTTGAAGTTCACGTTGTTGGCGCTGTCGGATGACATAGCTACTGATTCTTTGAGAGTAAATTCGTAGTAAATTTAGAAATAATTGACGCATTGTGGATGTCGCCGACTGCAGATCGGAAGGCGCCAGCGCTCTCTTCATCTCCGCTACTCTCTCGCTTTGGCTAAAAGATCAAAAAGATAGGGAAACTATTCCAGAGGGGGTTAACAGTTTAGAAAAATAAGAAGGATTATGGCAGTCAAAATGAAGGATTCATCTCTCCGTTGAATGAAGAAACGGGTTCTTCATTATCGGTAAATATCGTGGCATTTTTGGTACGTGCAACTCTTATTATTATCAAAATTTTATTGCAATCATATAGATAGAATTTGGTGGGTAAGATAATATTCAGATCGACAACATCATCCGCAAACAATATATAATAGAGGAGATAGTACAAATAGAGTTCAAATTGTGTGCTCATTACAATACAAGCCAATGACCAACACTCACTACGTATGAGCCATCACTCAGATCACGATCGTTTCTACTATAGTGAAGAGTCGCCGCCGACTCGCAGTGCCTCACAAATTCGTGCGTTACGTCGATGTCACTGCGATCAAATTGAGATACGAATGTAGTGAAGACAATCTCGGGAACGCGAAATGTGGCGTATTTGTCCTTCTTGGAGCAGAAAAACATCTGCAATTGACCTCGCCTTACAAGGTGAATTCAGATAAAATACCAAACCGTTAAGAAGAAGGTATGCATCTACCTTGAAAGCTTTCGCTAAACCATTAGCAGTAATGCTGATTGCACCCTCAAAATGTGTGGCATTAGAAACACTGATGAGGTAAAGAAAAATATCATCATCGATGATGACTGCCTGTAAACAATAAATATTAAAACGATTTATTAGGTATACGCCTATGTGAAGTGCACATTTTAAGCTCCAGTTATTTGACTTACATTTTCAAAGTCCCTGACATGGAAAAAATCCATTTGCTCTAGTCCCATCAGCACTTGCTTTGCATTTTCAATTGGAACTCTATCCTTCTTCTTATATCTAAACTGAATCCACAATTCATCGCATTTTCGACCGCGTTGAAATTCGCTGATGAATCTGAACGAATAATCTAGTTTTTTTTAATCAACTGCAATTATACTTAAGTATATTCACAACTGAAAAAAACGTATTGCCTGAATTTCGCATTGTATAATTTATACAGTATAAATACAGTATAAAACAGTTATTACAATCGGTTACCTGCCATTGGTCTCATTAGTAAACTCAACGCTCAGCCTTTCAAACTTGACAGTATTAAGCGCGATACAAAGATTTCTCTGCGTATCTTGATCTAATTCACCCTAAATTTCGAAAGTTATACTTTTTTATTATTTAAACTATATGTTTGAGCAGTAATCCGCAAATTTTCGTCTAAAATACATACCATAATTTCGAGTTTCGCCGTCCTTGCGCGATTGAGAAATGCTGCCACGTCTTTGGCTGCCGTGTTTAACTCATCCGGTTTGATACTGTACCACCGATCGACAGGCGTGGAAAAGACATTACGACGCTTCTGAAGCTGATTTATCACAATCTCAAATAATATCCAATGCGTTTTTGCAACAAGCAATATTTATACAGATTTTTTTCATTTATTATCCTTGTGTTATCTGTGTCTGTTATACAGGAGAAATAGCTCACCGGGTCAAAACAAATTCGATCGAATTTTCGGCGGCCCGATTTCTTTTCAATTTCATGGAATCTAACATGCACCGAAGCCAAACGCCAGCGATCCTTCGAATCCAACTCTTCAAATACGCCTGTGAGAATTTCACTTGGCAGATTGAGAAGATTGGTCTGGAAAATAGCATTCTTACGAAAATTTATTAACATGAGCTGTAGAAAAGTATTGAGAACGCAATTAATAATAAGACTATATTTAGGTAATAATTATAATTAACAATTATTTATAATACCTGAGCCACACAGGAATGCGAATTCTCCTTGTATATTCCGTGAGACGTCATTGAAAACGATTCTCTGAAAGATAATTGCGAATGAAGTGGTTGGTAGTTTAAGGCCCAGTCTGGCTACTTCCGACTTCAAATCGGAAGGCACCAGTACTCTATTAATTTCCCCTGCTATCTCTGTCTGATCGAGACATAAAAAAGAAAACAAAGTCTGCCAGAGGGAATTACCAGGTCTGATTGCCACTAAAGATGAACAGTTGAGGGAAGTTCTCAAAATACAATAATAATTAAAAAAATTAAATATAATCGGAAAACCATTGCTGAAGAAAGAAATATGTAGATAATCATAGTTTTGGTACGTGTTTATCGACAGTTTATGACATAGGCGATTTGTGTTTGCTTTTTCTCGAATTGTATTCACTGATATCATAAATGAAGAGAAAGGAAAGTATCTCATAGAATGAGTGTTTTCGGGTTGTCCACAAGCGTTGCGGCGTCGATAATTGAGTCTTGTCTGAGATTTTTTTGTTATTTATTTTCCAAAAAATTACTGAAAAATGTCCGCCCACTTTTGCTCGAGTCCCTTCGATTTGAGTTTTTCCTTCCTTTCCAATTCACGCTTTCTTCTGATGGCCTGAAAACGATAAATATCGAAGCATTAACATTTTTTACATTTCATTTCCCCATGCATGTCCAGTAATAGCTTTATAAATGCGCATTCCATGAATTCTCCTGCTACTGGCAGCTGAGGTACCATACTTACCCCGAAGACCATTAGGAAAACGATTAGGCCCAGCCCGAGAATCACTCCGAAGATAATGCCGACCATTGCACCAGTGCTGATATTGTCCGTGTATTTCACTGAAAAAATATAATATTATGAAAAAATACATGCAAAATCAGAACTGATCTAGCTTTGGCTCTAGCAACAATTGCATGACGAGTGGATAGGGAAAGAGAATGTTTGGGAGGGAATACTCTGCGATTAAAGTTTGGTCCACAAATCAGAGAAGATTCATGAGATTTTTTCAAAATAACGCACTTATCACAGCGAGCGACTCGATTTTTCTCTCATCGGCTGTTTTCCAATAGTATTTTCCATCAACATTCTCGCAAATCAGTTGCTCATCCGCCTTTATCTCCCCGTCTCCGTTGAATTTGAATCGACCATTGGCAATCTACTAATTGCCATTATTTCATCCACTTTCTGATTTTCGTATACCGTCATGAGACATCTTCCTTCGTTGTTGTTCTTGCTTGTGGCATGGTTGTCCGCTTTCATACACTGATCACACTTGAGCAGAGGTGGATAGGGACAGAACGTGCAGGCTATAAGGTAAACGTTAGAGACCAAGGCGAAACATTAAAGATCAAAGGTCAAAATGTATGGCCCAACACTAACTGTCTTTGATTGGATCTGCTTCTTTTTTCGGGGCTTCAGGATTAGGGTCATAAAGCGAGCAGATTACATGGGGACGTGTTCTGAAGTAAATAAAAATGGAACTCCATAGCTACTCCGATTAAGAGACCGGATCTGAGAAAATTTACCTTTTTGGCCATTCTCCGGACATTGCGCCAGGAATTTCGATTCCGGTCTCCATATCCATAGGGCCTGGGAGACCTTTGGCCTTGTTTACAAAAATGATGACGTCACCGCCCGTATTGCGTAATGCGGCGCAAAAGCTGCGGGTATGTGTTAAAATGATGAAAAATCATAATTTCTCAACGGAACAAGATAGAACCAAAATTCCTTTTGCAGTATGTTAGGCATGCCCAGAGTACACCATAACACTATTTGAACCGAAATTTGAACGGTTCTCATATTGACCTTTTGACCTCACGCTTCAAATTTCTTGATTTTTTATCTTGTCCCAGCCGTTTGGGGTTAACTTTTCATACGCCTTGGTGTACTCCACACACGCACCTATTAATCCCCCCATATGAGGAATGGATCTGGAGATACACATTTTAGAAAAGTTGATTTGAGTGATTCTGAGTCAGCCTTCATTTGGCTATTTCTGGATGTGCTGGCTCTCTGTCAATGAGGTTCGACATAAAAACCAGCCAAATAGTGATGCTACACCATCATACGAATATTCATCACCATAAGAGTTGAATCCGCGACAATGATTTTTTTGACCCATGAACCGGGGTTCATGCCTCAAAAGTGAGTCATGACCATGAACCCCGGGTCATGGTCCGAAATGGACCGAAAAAGTCATGATGGGGGAACTTCAAGTACTATACACCAGTGTATGCTACAGTAGCCCAATAATATTTTGCAACCCATAATACCGTTATCCGTTTGCGATATACAATTTATTTACTGATTTTATAAATAATTTCGATAAAAAGTCAATCCTCGATTCCGCACTTGTTGGATTACGGTAATTTGTGTTGCAAAATATTATTGGGCTACTGTAGCATACACTGGTGTATAGTACTTGAAGTTCCCCCATCATGACTTTTTCGGTCCATTTCGGACCATGACCCGGGGTTCATGGTCATGACTCACTTTTGAGGCATGAACCCCGGATCATGGGTCAAAAAAATCATTGTCGCGGATTCAACTCTTATGGTGATGAATATTCGTATGATGGTGTAGCATCACTATTTGGCTGGTTTTTATGTCGAACCTCATTGACAGAGAGCCAGCACATCCAGAAATAGCCAAATGAAGGCTGACTCAGAATCACTCAAATCAACTTTTCTAAAATGTGTATCTCCAGATCCATTCCTCATATGGGGGGATTAATAGGTGCGTGTGTGGAGTACACCAAGGCGTATGAAAAGTTAACCCCAAACGGCTGGGACAAGATAAAAAATCAAGAAATTTGAAGCGTGAGGTCAAAAGGTCAATATGAGAACCGTTCAAATTTCGGTTCAAATAGTGTTATGGTGTACTCTGGGCATGCCTAACATACTGCAAAAGGAATTTTGGTTCTATCTTGTTCCGTTGAGAAATTATGATTTTTCATCATTTTAACACATACCCGCAGCTTTTGCACCGCATTACGCAATACGGGCGGTGACGTCATCATTTTTGTAAACAAGGCCAAAGGTCTCCCAGGCCCTATGGATATGGAGACCGGAATCGAAAATCCTGGCGCAATGTCCGGGGGATGGTCACTTTTCTCAGATCCGCTCTCTTAAGTTTTCAAGCATACTCTGTCTCGTTCTCATTTAACATCATCCTTTCCGGTAGCGTAATTGTCGTATTCTTATTGTCAATCTGGATGGTAGCTTCCCATTGCCCCTTATTGTTACACTTGAGTTGGTCGGTGACAGCCCAGACATTTTTTCGTGCTTGAAAACTGAAAGATTGATTTGTGACAATTTGGTTCCCATAAAGCCATGTACAATGTTTATAGAATTTTACAATGTTTGAGCACTTACTACATCTTTCCCAGGATGCCGCATTTGACCGGCTCAGCGTGTAGTAACGAGCCGTTTTTGAGCCTCTGTTCGAATTTCTAAATTAAAATATGTTTTATTTGCGATAAAAATGGACTTTTTACAGCCGAATCACACTGTAAACCGTCACAGTCGAGAATCAGCGGTCTGTGCTCGTTGCAAGGAACTGGAAAATAAATTTTATAAGAATTTTCAAAAATTGAAATTATCATTTTCGAAACGCACTCTGCTTCACGCAACCCACGCTTCCTGTCACAGTTTTTGAGCCATCAGGTGTGCTAAATTGCGACCTGCCATTAGGCTGAAAGAAAATGACAAAATGATTACATCGAAGGCCTCCTCACTTTTGCACATTTTATGTAATCACCAGTGCTTCCCGAATTGTAGAAATATTCGTATTTATCATCACTGTTCTGAATCGCGTAATGATGGCCGCTTCCACACTGTAACAGACGTTATCACAACATTAAATAGCCATAATGTTTATTTATCGAACCTTGAAGCCAGCGCAAGTCATAAAAGTGCCTTTTTGGAAGTCAATTCCAACGAGATTTGAATCGGAATTGCTCTCAATTTGATGTAAGTCCTCCTCACTGCACCCAGTGCAAGCTGAATGCAAACATGTTTATATTTTATTTTTTTTTACTTTTGAAATATAAATTTTTTTTTGAAATATAAATTTCCATGCCATCAGAATTGCAAATTATGTTGAATGGAGGCCGTTTCGCAATGGGCATGATCCTTTGGTCGTCAGTAATATCGATGACAGCCTGAAATTTATATGCTTCAGAATTTATAAAAATAGGTAAAACTAATAACGAACCAGCGCATTTTCGTCCACTTTCCACTTGCCATCAAAACATCGAAGGGAGTCGTACGAAATTGAGTCTTTGTTGCCGCCCCTGAACGATTTAAAAAAAAATTATTCGCCATTTCCAAGATCATGATAAATGTGATGAAACATTGCCCACTTAGCAGTAAGCTTGGAAGGAGATTCGCAACTCATCGTGTAATTTTTCGTCATGAAATCGGGCTGAAAATTGTTAATGCTCGTCTGTTAACGAAACTGAAAAAAACAACAAAAACTTGCATTTATACAATCTCCATTCGTTTCACTACACGGAAACGGTCGCATGCATTCATCTGCAAATTATTATCTTGATTTTACTAACTCATTTTATCGTGAAAATGCTTCCTCATTTATCTCAGGCTAATTAATAATTCTAATGAAAATTTACTCACTTGGAACGCATGTGAATTTCTTAGCTCTGAGTGAATCCTGGCTATTTCGTGTGGCATCATCGATAATTGAAATAATATCGACTAAAGGTTTAGAAACCAGATTCGGCTGATTTGCATCTTTGAAAATTTTCTCTGTTTCCCATCCTTTCTTAGTGCACGTTGCTACCGTGTAAACGCCTTTACCATCCAGGCTGAACAATTAACATTGGACTTGAACCATGAAGTCGAATACGAACGCTAGCATCTTATCGATAGTATTGCATGTAAGAGTCTTATTCTCAGGCTCAAATACGAGAGCGTTCTCCTGAAATTGAGATTTCATTACATCTCAAGAACAGAAAATACCTGGTCATTAAAGGAAGCCTTATCGAAATTATAAAGACAGACTGAAAATATATTTTTAATTGTAGATTCGATAATTAGTTAAGACGTACGCTGTTCGCAACGGGCCTTGATATTATATTTCACAGTATCCAGCGGGAAAATCACTTGCGGTATCGTTTCTTCATTCATCCATCCTTTGTCAGAGCACACCGCCGTGAATGACTCCTTTCTCAATTCCTCGTGCTCGATACTAAATTAATTATATATTATTGTGATGATACAACGTTATTTTTTACGTGTAATTATAGTTCAACATAGTCAACTCACACCAGTATCTCAGTGGCATCAGAACAGCTTAGTTTCCTTGTCGTAGAGTCGTAATTCGCCTGATTGTGAGTAAAATTAATTTTACATTACTTAATGAATTAGATATTATCCATACCTTGGAGCAGTTAGTTTCCGAGGGGCATGACGAATTGTGGGAGTACTCGATAAAGTCAGGGTTGCATTCTGAATTCTTTTACTTATTAAATATTCATTAAACAAAATCGTACTATGCTTGCAGTATGCGTTGACTATCTCCGGAAGGCCTACGGGAGTGTCCTGAATTGGTGAAATTTGATGATCCGAGCGGGCTCCGGAAGGATACTCACAACTAAATTAATAAAGTAACTGAATCTACCCTAAAGTCGACGATAATTTCGCTGCCTTCGGTCCAACCGTTCCTACTACACATCATCGCATTTGTCGGAGTTGCCGCAGTTTCTGTAGACTTCTTATTGTTGAGGCTGAAATATCCATTTTAATTTACAAATTACAAATTAAAATGAAATAGTGCCGATCACGTACAATAATCGATGATGCTCTGGACACCTGAGTTCTGTCCTGGAGTTGGCGTTCAGAATCATCTAAAGTAGAATTGATTATATTATCACTAAATTGATGATCACAAATACCCGTTTGCAGACGAAATCTATGTCCGTGGTACAATTATCCTTAACCATTTTCGCATCGCAGACTGAAATCTTTTTGTTTTAGATATAATAAACTATTTGTTAGACAGCTACCTTTTATGCACGTAGCGACAATCTTAACTGAATTGGTGGCAAAATCGATAATTCTTTCATCCTCAGTGCTAGTTGACCAGACTCTATTAGCGTCTTTTGTCGGAATTTTTCCTCGCCATCCAACGGCCTCTTCACATGATATAGTTCCGAACACACGCCTTTCCACTGAGTGGAAACTGAAATCCGTCTGCATTGAGAGAATCCACTTCATTGTTCTGATTCGATTTGAGTTAATGCTCGGGAATCTAAGAAGATCTTGCCAACCAAGATAATACAACATTTATTAGAATTAATATTAAGAAATAATTGGCAATTACTGGCAATTTTTAAAACTCACAATAGCATCTGATCAGCGGGACAATCGAGAGGATCGCTGCCCAACCTGCGAGAAGGGACCTGTAAGGGCGAACATTACAGTGATCCGAGTCCACTTTGAAGAAAGGTGTTCCACAGTGGACCACTGTGGAACTTTTTTTTCCACTTTTTTTCCACTTTGTTCCACTTTGCCGTTTTTTCGTTGAAATAGGCAATTAAACTTGGGTTTCTTGTGCTCTTTTTCTTCGTTCGGTATCTGGCAAGAGATTTGAGAAAAAAAATAAATAAAAATATTCATTTTTATTATAAATTTTGTTTTCCACTCAAATTCCACTCGAAGCGAAAAATTGGTGGTGAGGGCGTGGTGCGCCTACCGTAATCGTTTTTGGTGGATTTTCAATTTTGTCTCTCGCTCTCCTTGAATTCAAATTTTCGAAATCGATAATTTGCTTTTATTTCATTATTAATTACATTATTTTGTGTTTAATATTGAAGCCAGTATGACGGGGAACCTCCCACTGCTGTTTTCGTCATGTGTCGCTCGCGTAATCGCTCGATATCCCGGTTTTTGTCATTCGCTATCAATCGATGGTCTCTCATTTCGCAATACTCTCTCGTTTCTATAACTGGCGAGAGATAAGGCAAAATTGAGAGGCGAGAGCATCTTGCGCTCTCGAAGTACGGTATCATTCATATATCGATGTTTACTCGGCTTGGTCTCTCGTTTCGCAATACTCTCTCGTTTCTCTAACTGACGAGAGACAAGGCAAAATGGAGAGACGCGAACATTGTTGTCTCGATCGAATTCTTTCCTTTTTTTAATCGTCTGTTATGTCGTTCGAAAGCTGTTTTACTAATCCAATTTTATTTGAAGGCTGCTCCTCGGCGTCTGGATGATCGGCAGAGGGGCAGCAGTGCCAAATGGTTGATTAGATAAGTCTTTTTTCATCTTTTTTCCCATTAATTGAACGGAGGGAGGCTTGTTAGCGCCTTTGTAGGTATTTCGGTCGACGCTGGTTAGGACGCCGGTCGCACCCTGCGGAGGTCTTCTCCCCACGGACTGAGGTAGGCATTCTTTTCGGGAGTAAATGAGAAGAATGGAGCGGGGAACGATGTCACGGTGAGCAATTCGTCAATTTTTTATTTATGACTATTACCTACTTTGAATCTGTTTTGTGTTCGCTATCGATGGATGGTCTGTCTCTTTTCGCAATACTCTCTCGTTTCTCTGACTTGCGAGAGATATGGCAAAATGGAGAGACGATAGCATCTCTCGAAGTACGGTCTCCTTCAATTATCTTTTTTTGATAAAATTGAGAATATGCCGTTCCTTCGCACGGGTTTGAAGTGGGGAACCCTCTCTTTCCTTGGCGAATATTGTGATCTCTACCATGTCAATCAGAGCTTCAAAAGCTGTCGTTTACTGAATGATTTGTCCTTCGAAAGCTTTACTAATCCGATTTTATTTGTAGGCGGTCGCTCGACTTCTCGAGGACCAGCAAAGAAGAAGCAGCGGCTAATTTTTTGATTAGATAAGTCCTTTTTTCCCTACTTTTTTAAATTATTTGAACGGATTAGAGCTTGTTAGCGCCTTTGCAGAATCTTCTATCGACGCGGGTCAGGTCTCGCCGGCCGTGCCCTGAGGAGGATCTCTTCCATTCGATTGAGGTAGTCGTTCCCTTCGTCAATTTTCATTAGAAGAAAGGGAATTCTGATAATTGAGTTTGTCGGAGAGAGCTTACTTTCATTCAGTTTAATGTATTTGTTATGTTTAAATCATTATTAATTTACATCGTCCAAGGTCGGCGAGTCCCGATTGTTTGCCTCTTTTTGTCGTCCTACCTTATGTTTGTCCTTGCGAAAATTCCATTTGCGTGAAAGTAGCTCAAAACAAAAAAATCAAAAATTCCAAATATATATTTTCAAGGTTCTCCTCTCCCTGGTGGCTCTCTCCCTCGAGGGTTCTCTCCTCTCCTCTCCCTTCTCTCTTCCATCCGGCAGAAAGAAAAGTGAAAAGTATTTTGGTCCTTGCAATTTGTTTAGGAAATTTCCCAATCACAGTGTTTTATATTTAGTATCGTTTGCAATGTATCTAACATAGGGAAGAAGATAAAGACCTTTTTATTAACATTGATTTGGAAAGGTCCATATAATAAAGAGAGACAAGTCAACGGGAGAGAATAGATGAACCAGAGTAGTGAAAGAGAGATTTTTGGATACAAAATAAGGAGGGAGGTTGCTGTAGGACGAGAAAGAGTTCTAGGGGATCTATTCTCTGACAGGACCTCCATCCACCTCAATCACTCTTCTCATTTGAGTGTGAATGTGGCGGATGTATTGCCTGCATTTCTCAACAGTTAGGATGTGATACCAATAGTGGTTGATTCCTTCAGTGAGGTGCTGCACACTTGTTGGCTTCCAGTGATTCTTCAAGAAGGATTTGAGATCTCCCCACACAAGTTCTACCGGATTCAGATCGGGGCTTTCCGCGGGCCATGACTCCGTCTTTAATGATAAGTGTGTGATTGTGATCAAATAGAGAACCGGGATTCTTCTTTCGATTTGCTTTTGAAATCAAAAAGATCAAAGATCACACCTTAATCTCTTCTCTAGCGAGGAAGTCTTGGGTGATCTTGGCCGTATGGCAGCGCGCGTTGTCCTGCACGAGAAGAGACTTGCCTCCGTATTTCTCGCTACAAAGAATGCAGTTAATCTTTAGTTAATCTTTGAATTTCAAGAATTCTTCACCTTTCCCATGTGATGTAGCCATCTCTGAGGATTCTACAATACTCCGGTGCATCGACACGGCACGATTCGTGCATAATAATCAGGTTGGTCACTCCTTTCCATGAGATTCCACCCCAAATGAGCACCTCAACTAGTCGAATTGTATCAATATCTGGAAAAATATGCTGACCTTCTGAGGGAATTTGAAGGTGCTCTTTATTCTCCTCTCACGGGATGTTGACAGAACCCACACTTTACGAGAGTTGGGGTCCAGCTGTACCATACTTTCGTCTGTGAATACGTGTCTACGGAATGAGCATTCCTCATTTATCCTGGCTAGACACCAGTCAATTCTTGGCTGACGATTGACCAGTTTGACACTGTGACCGTGTCGAACATTCAGATTCACGAAGCCGGCCTCTTTCCGTATTCTTTCAATAGGATAATCCGACAACTGAGAAAACTGACATTAGAATCTAGAGAAGAATGGAAACACGAACCTGTAAATTGAATTTCTCTTCTATTTTCAGGAGCAGACGAATCATTGTGATCTCATCATCATCCATGTAGAGATCAATGATGGTCTTGCGGACATCATTGTACAATTCAGGAGGAATTGTCGATGGTCGAGGAGAGTACGGTGCTTTCACGATCTCGAGAGGAAGATCGAGCAATCTCTTTATGGATGCAGGAGAGCACGTGTGGCCCATTGCCTTGCATCTAGCTGACATTTCCTCGAGAGAGAGGCCTTGGTCCCTCCAACCCACAAGAAAGTCTTTCCACGATTTGTCCAAATTCTGCATTGATTCATGATAAAAATAATTTTCATCTGATTGACTTACTGTGGAATCGAGAGATTGGGCCATCGAGAGATGAATGCGTCAAAACGAGATAATGAATGATATCTGGAAAGTCCTTATTCGGGTACGAGAACGAAATACGAACAACAAATATTGGGATATTTTCGTATTCACAACCAAGGTACTGTATCTTTCAGATGTCGATTATTGTCAAAATCGATAACGAGTTCCACGTAATGGACAGTAGTGTACTTCTGAGGGGATCAGTCGAGGCGGTTGGGGAAACGGTAAACATCAATTTCTTTGGTGTTACCCGCACAGCATTGTTCTGTGAGGGAGGAATACCCAAAAAACTCAATAAGGAAGTGGAGAAATGGAAAGAAGGAGTAAAGACAATCGAGAATCAGAAGAAGGTGGTGACTAAGGTGGGTAACTCGATTAAAGAATGTGAGAAATGTTTCGTTTCACAGAAGAAGGTTCTTCTACCAAATGGCACGACGGTGGAGGTGGTAGATCGACCTAAGCGACAGATAGCGTCTAAATCACGTAAATTCAAAGGCAACAATTGGTGTGGCGCCAGGTCCGTCAAAAAGAATTTGCTCACTACACAACACTACGCCGACTTGTCCCAATCCCGCCGCCTTTTCCCAATTTCCAGAGGGGGTGGTTTCCCTGGGGATGGGAAGGGCTATAGAGGCATTGTGATCGAAGCCCGCGTGGTGCAGAGGTAAGTTTTCTCATTGTGGATCGCGAGGTCGGGGGTTCGACCCCCGGCCAGGGCAAGGTCCTATTGCCGCCTGCCACACCTATTGCAAAATTTGGCTGCGACTGAACCGATGTGAAATGTATGTCATATGTGTCTTTGATTTCTAGCGAGTTCAATTTCAGCACCTCAACCCATCCCTTTGAAGAGAGTCAAAGTAGAGAATACCAAGGCGAAAGGGGCAATGACAGCAACAGTACCATCTGCAGATGTTTCCCTTGTCAATACGATAGTTGTTCCTGATCCCTTTCACGATGGGAACACAAAGACTGTAGGAGGTACATTCTTCCAAATTACTTCTTTATCAGCTTCAATAACCAGGATATGTAAGTCGAAAAGAGAAGCGGGCATTGGAAAGAGCTGCGAGGGAGTCGATGACTCCAGTTCTTGAAGATGATGAAGAGGAGGATGAGGTTACGGTAGCTGCGCCCACTCGAGGAAGACCGTCCAGAGATCTCAATACTGGTAAGCTCTTCCTAGTGAAGATTCAACAATTTTTACAGCCTTTTTCTTACGTAATAGTGCGACAAAGTTAATTAGGAGGTAATGCAATACAAAGAACGCTTACTTCATTTCCAGTACTGGAAGCGGTCAGATCGATGGAAGAGAAGATGAACGTAGGCCTTCATGCTATTAGCGAGAATCTGGAAAAGATGAATAAGCGAATCGACCGTCTGGAAGACCAGCAAGACGAAATTGCTGACACTCTCGAATCTCAGAGAACAATGGTAAGCTAAACAACCAATACCATGTTCAATTCACACAGAGCAATAGATGAAGAAACTGAACTCTGTAGAGTTGGTTGGATAGATCATTGAACCTCACTCACTACAATACCCTACAGATTCGGGAGGTAGCATCTACTACTCCGGCTATTGCTGCGAATGCGTACAAAGCAGCCGAAGGGACCGACAAGATAGCAGAAATGTTGCCTCCAGCCCCTCCAGGTATCCTATTTACTCAGAATCAATAAGTAAACTCATCTGTCAGCATTCTCCTATCGATTTATTCCCGAGCCGAGAGTGAACCAGTTGGATGAAGAGAATGATGATTTTCTATCATTCTGTTCCGCACTGGATCGAGAGCTATTCTCCCAATCAGAGAGATGTCTATCTCTCGCACAGAGAGACAAGATCAAGGTTAAATGGCTCACTGAAGTAAGCATTAAATAACTTGATTTTTACTAACAACTTTGCAAAAATATGATTTGTTTATCTATTGAAAGTGAATGACGTGAATACCGTATCCTTACCGTACACGTTTCAGTGCGTGCTCTACAGAAGAAGATTTTCGGTTGGAGGAGGAAAGAAAGTGTGGACAGCTGCGATGAGAAAGCGTCTCAACACATACGCATCGAAGATGAGGGTTGGAACAAATGGAGATGGAGAACCGGACACTGAGGAGCAAGTTGAGGGAGAGGAAGGAGAGGAAGAAGAAGGAAGGGAAGAGGAGGATATGGGCGAGGGAGAGGGACAGAATGAGACAGATGAGACTGATGGAATGGATGGAAGAGAGAGAATGGGAGGAAGAATGGTTGGAGGGAGTGAGATAAAAGGAGTATTCGGCTATCTTGAAGACAACGACTTTGGTCTATAGAACAGTTTTCCCCAAATCTTGTTTTTCTAATCAGTTATCAAATATATTTAATTCATTTTGTTCCCCCCATACTGTGATCTAATCAGATAATGTTATAAATCGAATTTGTCTAATTTAACTCTTAAAAGTTCCAAAATTCTGATTGTCTTCTAAATTCGACTCATAATGTGCCCATTGAAAAGCAACACAGTTGAATTAAGAGACGTGCTCGGTAAGTCTCGACCCAAACCACCCTTGTCCGGACACGGCCCCCCGAAATGAGATCCAAACGCATCTTTATTATTCTATGCTATTTACAATTCAAAGGATTTAAAAATGCATAAATTGTTAAGAGCAAGAAATTGCCTAATTATCGAAAGTAATCATTTACAGAGTTGTTTCAACATTAAATTCACAAAAGCAAACCTACAAACACAGTTGGGGGAGAAGGGTCCCCACTAAATCCTAACTAATCCTATATATCTAAAACACCTTTTCTTTTTAGACGGACGATCACCAGAAACGAGCGGGGATGAACGAGAGGGCCACTCGGTTCCTGGGAAATCTATTCACAAGCCCCAATCCGCTGAGACATATGACTTACCTAATCAGCATTCACTGCCGGATGGAAGTGAGAAGAGGGAAGAGAGGCGCAGCAAGATAGAATCTCAACCGAGCACCAGAGAACCTTAAAAATATATATTTGATGCCGGCACATTTGAGCTACTTTCACGCAAATGGAATTTTCGCAAGGACAAACATAAGGTAGGACGACAAAAAGAGGCAAACAATCGGGACTCGCCGACCTTGGACGATGTAAATTAATAATGATTTAAACATAACAAATACATTAAACTGAATGAAAGTAAGCTCTCTCCGACAAACTCAATTATCAGAATTCCCTTTCTTCTAATGAAAATTGACGAAGGGAACGACTACCTCAATCGAATGGAAGAGATCCTCCTCAGGGCACGGCCGGCGAGACCTGACCCGCGTCGATAGAAGATTCTGCAAAGGCGCTAACAAGCTCTAATCCGTTCAAATAATTTAAAAAAGTAGGGAAAAAAGGACTTATCTAATCAAAAAATTAGCCGCTGCTTCTTCTTTGCTGGTCCTCGAGAAGTCGAGCGACCGCCTACAAATAAAATCGGATTAGTAAAGCTTTCGAAGGACAAATCATTCAGTAAACGACAGCTTTTGAAGCTCTGATTGACATGGTAGAGATCACAATTTTCGCCAAGGAAAGAGAGGGTTCCCCACTTCAAACCCGTGCGAAGGAACGGTATATTCTCAATTTTATCAAAAATCGATAATTGAAGGAGACCGTACTTCGAGAGATGCTATCGTCTCTCCATTTTGCCATATCTCTCGCAAGTCAGAGAAACGAGAGAGTATTGCGAAAAGAGACAGACCATCCATCGATAGCGAACACAAAACAGATTCAAAGTAGGTAATAGTCATAAATAAAAAAATTGACGAATTGCTCACCGTGACATCGTTCCCCGCTCCATTCTTCTCATTTACTCCCGAAAAGAATGCCTACCTCAGTCCGTGGGGAGAAGACCTCCGCAGGGTGCGACCGGCGTCCTAACCAGCGTCGACCGAAATACCTACAAAGGCGCTAACAAGCCTCCCTCCGTTCAATTAATGGGAAAAAAGATGAAAAAAGACTTATCTAATCAACCATTTGGCACTGCTGCCCCTCTGCCGATCATCCAGACGCCGAGGAGCAGCCTTCAAATAAAATTGGATTAGTAAAACAGCTTTCGAACGACATAACAGACGATTAAAAAAAGGAAAGAATTCGATCGAGACAACAATGTTCGCGTCTCTCCATTTTGCCTTGTCTCTCGTCAGTTAGAGAAACGAGAGAGTATTGCGAAAAGAGACAGACCATCCATCGATAGCGAACACAAAACAGATTCAAAGTAGGTAATAGTCATAAATAAAAAAATTGACGAATTGCTCACCGTGACATCGTTCCCCGCTCCATTCTTCTCATTTACTCCCGAAAAGAATGCCTACCTCAGTCCGTGGGGAGAAGACCTCCGCAGGGTGCGACCGGCGTCCTAACCAGCGTCGACCGAAATACCTACAAAGGCGCTAACAAGCCTCCCTCCGATCAATTAATGGAAAAAAAGATGAAAAAATACTTATCTAATCAACCATTTGGCACTGCTGCCCCTCTGCCGATCATCCAGACGCCGAGGAGCAGCCTTCAAATAAAATTGGATTAGTAAAACAGCTTTCGAACGACATAACAGACGATTAAAAAAAGGAAAGAATTCGATCGAGACAACAATGTTCGCGTCTCTCCATTTTGCCTTGTCTCTCGTCAGTTAGAGAAACGAGAGAGTATTGCGAAATGAGAGACCATCGATTGATAGCGAATGACAAAAACCGGGATATCGAGCGATTGCGCGAGCGACACATGACGAAAACAGCAGTGGGAGGTTCCCCGTCATACTGGCTTCAATATTAAACACAAAATAATATAATAAATAATGAAATAAAAGCAAATTATCGATTTCGAAAATTTGAATTCAAGGAGAGCGAGAGACAAAATTGAAAATCCACCAAAAACGATTACGGTAGGCGCACCACGCCCTCACCACCAATTTTTCGCTTCGAGTGGAATTTGAGTGGAAAACAAAATTTATAATAAAAATGAATATTTTTATTTATTTTTTTCTCAAATCTCTTGCCAGATACCGAACGAAGAAAAAGAGCACAAGAAACCCAAGTTTAATTGCCTATTTCAACGAAAAAACGGCAAAGTGGAACAAAGTGGAAAAAAAGTGGAAAAAAAGTTCCACAGTGGTCCACTGTGGAACACCTTTCTTCAAAGTGGACTCGGATCACTGTACATTTCACAAAAAAATATGAATGTAACCTGGGAAAGCAAGTCTGCCGGTAAGTTTTTGTCCTTGAGCTTGTCCAATAATGGTTGATCTGGATAAATGATGAATTCAACAGCGCATTCTGAAAAGGAATGATTTAAATGTGAAAATAAAATTCTTAAAAATGCCCACTCGGAATGCAGTTGACATCAAATTTCTTGTTGGCATCCTCTTCAGCGTTTTGCTCGAATTTCAGCACTTGCGCGTCATTCTAAAAAATACAATACGTTTAAGAATTATATTTGAATTTATAACCGCGTAGAATCCGTCAATTTTGCACTGTAGTTCACCGCTGACAAAATATTGTGAATTTGCTCTGGAATGCAATTTTTGCCTTGATTATCAACTTATTCTGAGTGAGTACCTCAACACGTGCGTACTCTCGCATTTTATATTGTTATCAATTTCTTGCGGCTGTAATTTAAATTTTTCGTCATAATTATTGTTTTGTGAATGAAAAACCTCTTTGCAATCACGAAGTCCATTACAACTGTTCGCCTTCAATCGACCCGTACACTCTGAATATTTGCAATTTATCTCAAATTTTCGTCAACGTGCACATACTATTATGGCAGCCTTTCCTTATGGTCTGTCCGTCAAACCAATCGGCATTAGGTGTAGGGTAGTCTGCTGAGGTCCAGCCTGTAAGCGTATTGATTTATATAATCACAATGAGTAATTACCAGTTAATGGATCACAAGTCCACTTATCTGCTGTATATTTTGTCGTGCCTGCGTGGGTGATTCTGAAATGAGACAATATCATAAATTATTAAATAAACAGTGCGTTCAAATTTGAATTACACACATACAGAAAAAAAAACAATGAGATTCTTTAAATAATAAACATTTGATTGAATTATCAAAGCTGTTTACTTAGTGTAGTGAAGTTCGTCACTGCATTCAACTAAGTATTTTCCATTTTGATCGTCGCTCTAAAAATAATGGACTATATTTGAAATAATATCGGATAATTTTCCCATACTGACCTTTAGCTTGCCAGCAATTTCTGCCGCTTTTTCACTCGTTTCACTATCGTCAGCTTTGATCATAAACGTCTTATCGCATTCTGAAAGCATTCTTTTTTTTAAATTATAATTCATTTTATTTTTCATAAACTAAAAACAATCCGACATACTAGAAATGCAAGAAATTTCCGCTTGAGAAGTTGGACTTGTTCGATCGATATTGATTGTTTTGGCAGCATTCTAAACGACTTAAATATTTAATTTTGACATTAAAAGAAACCTCAAAGCTCTTCTTCTTGCACTGGATCGAAGCAAGTTCCACTTTATTCTGTGCCCATAACCATTTTCCTAGCTCGCATTTCAGCTCAGTTTCAATTAGTTTTGCCTATATTTAAAATGTGGGAAAACGAAAATTAAGCTCGAAAAACCTCATCACACCCGGGCGAACAGTCGGCGCAGTTTTTCTTGAACAAAGACTGAGTGCAACCTGAATTTAAACATTGGAATGTGCGAAAATCGAAGTGCCTACTCTGCTTGCAAATCGTAGTAATTTTCGTGGCGACACCGGTAGAGAAGGTGACAATTTGAGTATTTCCAGCTACAATGGGATACGCGGTTAGATATACCGGCAAAAATTTCACCTTTCCAGCCAATTTTATTGTCGCATTTCATCTCATACAATGTATCAATTTCTTCACCATCGTTCAATTTGTAGCTAAATAAATATATATTATATTTCAAAACAGGCAATACCAACCTGATCATTTCGGTTTCGGAATCGGGACATCTTATGTCGAAACCAGCCGTAGTTTGAGCGCGTGCTTTGCTTGTGACGAATTGCTTTCCGCATCCTGTGAAAAATAAAAATAAAGTGAATAATATTAGAAAAATAGTAGGAACCCACTTGCGTAGCATTCTACTTTGATCGGTTCCTCGTAATTTGAGATGTGATCGATAATTAGTGGAGTCGATTCGCCCTTGTTCGTCCATCCTTCCCTTGAGCACACGAGTTCATTTTCCACAGGCTTGTCGTTTACGCTAAAATTAAATACTTAAATGCACCCTTTTAAATTAATTCAATGCTCAAGCTCACAACAAAATGTGCGTGTCGGGACAGGACAGTGTGTTTGATAAATACGAAAACTGAAAATGGATTTATCTTTTTCTTTATTGAAATAAACGATTACCTTTCCGCAATCAAGATGCTCATCCCAGCCCGTGGGACAGATGGATGAAAGCCTTTTCTCCGCGCATGCTAAAAGAAATGGGTTGTATAACTCATTATCTGCTCTTATTCTGGAAAGTTGCTCACATTTGAAACATTCCGCCTTAATTTTCCCATTTGGGAATTGCGCCTTGACTACTCCATCGACTTTCCATCCATCTTTATCGCAAGTGACTGATTTCACGTAGGGTGTAGATGACCCTTCGAATGTCGCGCTAAAACTTTTTTTTGGAATTTTATTTTAAAAAAACTGAATTTTGAAAATATGCCGTATTGGGAAATTTCTGCAATAAACACTAGGACGCTAGGACTCACACTAGGACGTCCGTGGGCTCAGAACACGTCAGAGATCCCACCTTCGCATCGCGGTCGTACGTGTACTTGGCCTGAATTTATTTTTTTTGAATTTTTATTTTTTTTATTTTTGAATTTTTTTTGAATTTGAATTTCTTTATAAAGCTCGTTGATGTTGGGGAACTTTCGAAAAAGGCAGAGCATGCAGGAACATCTCTCCTAATAGAAATATCACTAGCTCTAGTAGTAGTATTAATGTGTCGCGCAGTAAAAAAAAGAATATTAAACAGATAGAAAACCTCACATCGCGATTGTCCAAGGTCGATGCGGTGTTGGTTATTTGGCGCATACCGCACTCTGCAATTGTTGAGCTATTTTTCGAGTTTGCAATTTCGAAAATCGTCACATCAAAAGACTCACTGGAGTAGCATTGTGGTCTATCATTGATCGTCGTTTTCCCGATATCAGCTGACTGATCGTCCATCCAATGGTCAGAATTGGTCACTCGCAACGATCCGCGCACTTTTGCTGGGCCTGGATGACCTGCCAGCCTGGAACGAACTTTTTTTTAAAATAAAATAGCAAATTAAAATAGATGCTGCATTGAACTTCTTACGTGAGCGCAAAGCCAGGCTCGCAAGTGAGCGCATCTTTGGTGATGATTACCTCAAAATATAGTTGAATTTTAAAAAAAATCGATTTTGACTCACTTCCCCGCAACCGTCATTCTTTTCTGCGTCCGCGCAAGGCTTGAGAAATTTATAGGCTGTAAATAAAAAACTTCGGGCTCTGTTACAGTAAAAAGGTCCCATGAAGATAAAAAGGTCCCATGGCGATAAAATGGTCCCATCAGAGCCAAACTTCGTAGACAAAACATATTTAAAAAAATAGTACAATAGTAATTAGCAGCATTGGGATATACAAAATACTTCTTGAGAATGCATACCGCCATAGCATGCGGCATTGATTTTATTGCTGGCGGGTGTCAGATCGAGTTTTTCACCGTCCGCTTTCCACTCATTTTTCTCGCACGATACACGCGAGTACAGTTTGCCGGCGACTCTGAATCAATTAAAAAATATATCTGATCTTTTTTTTTTGATTCCCAACTGACTTTACAAAATTGCCGTCGCACGTATATTCCCATTTCAAAGGTTCTTTGACGGGTTTCTAAACAATTAAATTTTGCAGGGATTAAGATTTTGTAAACCTGCACTGGGTCCTTGCCGATATCGATGAATTTGTCCTGGCACACTGCAAAAAAGAATGCCTTTTCTGAAAATAAGTAAAAAAAACTTACGCGAATAGCAGAAAACGTATTGAATTACGTCTACATCGCCCTCTTTCTTGAACGCAGAGGCGAGCTTGCCGTCGGTGGTGAGCCAGCCCTTCTCGGTGAAACGAATCTCGCTCATTGACAGGGAAAGATCGTCCAGGCTGAAATTTTTTTTCTTTACATTTGAAATTTTTAGCTGTCACATCTGATTCCACACCTAAACATATTGACTAAGTCATCCAGACTGCAAAAATTGAGAACTGTCAAGACTCACAAAATGAAGTTATTGCCGGTGCATTTGAATAAATTGTCCACGTCAGGCTAAAATTATGGATATTTTTGTTATTTTTAATTGCTAAATTCGGAAATAGAACTTGAAATACACAGCGTGTTAGCGAGAAAAAATCCTTTGTTCTCGGCGGCAAATCACTATCCATGGTCGCCCGAAGACAATATTTATATGAAATATGTGAAACCTATCCCGTATCTCAGTGATAAGACCAAATTTCCAAACTTTGATACTGAAGGGTTTTATGTCTATGGAATAGAGTCTCGCTCTGTCATCAACGTTCTCGACAGCTAATTTTGAGTATCTTCTTAAAAAATTTAAAATTAATCATAAATATGAAAGTTTTCCCAAATGCCCATTCATGGGGACCCCCACACCCGCATTATTTTTGGAATCCTGGGTAGATTAGCTAACTCTACGTTAGAGCAGTTTTTCAACGATAGTGGTGTTTTTTCGAATATTTTGATTTAGTAACACTAATTATCAAATTACTCGAAAAAACCCCACTATCGTTGAAAAACTGCTCTAACGTAGAGTTAGCTAATCTACCCAGGGTTCCGAAAATATTGCGGGTGTGGGGGTCCCCATGAACGTGCAATTGGGAAAACTTCCATGTCTATGAACACTTTCTTAAACTTTTTTTCGAAATTCAATTGTGTAATTCGAATATGTTTCGACGCAACAAATATAACAAATTCGATTTCACTCTTTAAAAATCAAAATTTTTCTCTCTTCTCACTTTGCGCCGACCGCCCTCTTCCCTCAGGAAAGGGAGGAATAATAGAGTGGAAAAAGAGACAAGAATTGACGTTTGCCGCGATTTTCTCTCACTGACACGCTGTGAAATATATAACAGTTATAAAGATACTCACTTGGTCAACAGGCATCACAGCACCATCGAATGCAAAATTTTGATGAGTCGCCTTCCGAATGTAACCTGAAGAATATTATCAAACAAATTATTGAATTGTTTCAAAATTATCATACTTTTTTTAGATAATACATGCTATGTGTACCCACTTTTGTAATTAGCAATTCCATATGCTTCGTATGTCTTTATCTGATTATCGCCGTTTTTCTCCAATTGCAACGTAATCCTATTCGGCTTTCCCTCGTAAAATCGGAACGCGGACATTAGCTAAAGAAACAAAATGTGGTTGTTATTATTTTTTTATTAATTATTTTGTCACGTTTTTGTCCTGTCGATCGGCGTTGGCATCGAGCTTGAATATTTTCATGCCGATCCCCGACACCGTCCCCGGGTCTTCTCTCGTTATAGTCGCAGTCACTGAAAATCGTATACTTTTCCCCGTATTTCATTAAGTTTTAATACTTAAAAGTCAGAAAACCAATGAAAAACTCACCTTCCTTGCCAGAGATGATGTGCCCAAACGGCTTGGAGTCAAACTCGTACATTTCCTCACTAATTGTGAATGAATTCACATTTGTTGTCGCCGGATAGGCCACTTGTAGCATCCACGAAGTATCGCTGACGAACCTAAATTGTCAAATTATTTATTCAATCATTGAAAAAAACAATCATTGAAAAATTCAGCGAGAATTTGGCCTGCTGCATAAGGCTCAACAAGCGTACAATTTTTTCATATAAAATAAAAATAGCAACGTTAAAAATACGCCAGTGTAGGTCAAAGTCAATTGTCCCCGGAAGACATACTCTACGTAGACTCCGATCTTCTTTGCAATTTGACTCGGATCATCCACTTTGACGAGTTTATCTGCGGATTGAGGCACCGAGAGAGCATCGCCAAAGACGAAACATCGCTAAAATCATGGTAATTGACAACAAAAATCACAATAACAAACGTTTTTGGCGCAGTCCGCGAAGATTGTTTCTGAAATGACATATTTTATATACATTTTTGCAATTTATGCTTTCTGATTGGGCAGTGTTAGGGTGCAAAGGATTTTGATCTTTGATCCCACCTTTCCAGCAGTACGGAATGTGTTTCGGGCCGCCAGGCAGGGGCACGATCAGTTTTCCATTCACATCTCGCCATCCGCTCTCGGCGCAGTGTGATTGCTGCCCGAGAAGATTAACGCCGCCCGCGCTGCAAATTACCACTTTAAGAAATAAATTTAAAATGGTAAAGCTGCTTCAACAATCAAAGTGATTACAGGAAAGGCTGGATACGGTACAATTATTGCACCAAAAACGTAATTATCGAGAGGTTTCTTATTATGTCGGTTCTTACTATATATGTTGTAACGAGTGAGATGGGCACTCAGTTTAAAATTGGATATGCATATTCACTCACAAAACGTTCAAGTCACGGTTGGCCGTGCAAGTGAACCTGTTATTGTATTGGTAGTGGGCAGGCGCCTGAAGTGAAGACAATTTATCGTTGAGATTGGAATCGCCGCCCTTTTCCTTATTGCAGTTTTGGACACACATGCGTTTGCTAAATAAAAGCCGTCGAACCTGTTTCGCGTCCGCATTTGGTGGTTCATCAATGGAGACGGAGCACTTATACGGTTCAAACGGGCCCGTCTTCTGATCGATATCGGTCGAAAGCCACTGAGTTTTGCTGTAGACGCCCAGATAGAACTCGTGATGCTCGAAGAGACCGAGAGCGTCGGACACCTGTAATGTAGTGTTGACTTCTCAAAATTGAAACCAAATCCCAGGATTAGAAAACCCACTTCGACCGGCCCATTCGCTAAACGCGACTGTGAACTTTTAAGATCATTACAAGGACCAAGATCTTGGAAAAAATGCACTGTTCTTGCTTCGAGGAAATAATTCAGTTATTTCTTAACAAGATATTGCAATCTTGCTTGGCAAACCAAACATACTGAGCATTAGAGCTCAAATTGGAAATGGGGGGGGGGGGTCAAAGTATCACATTTTTAAAATGATACGATGGTAATTGCATTCCTACTAAAATATTCCGCGCGGCAAACGCGTTAGCTCCGCCCCTTTTCACTTCGTTTTTCGCGATTTCACTTGTTTTCCTTAGTTTTTAATGATAAAACTGGATTTCTGGGATGGTTTTACGCTCGTCAAGCATCAATTATATATCTAATGCTTAATTTTAAGCGCGGTCATAGTTTAATAGCAATTTCGTTACGCGCGGAACAATAAACAACTTCGCGTCAAAATGTGATATCGTAAAACATATATCCGTCCAGTTTGTTATTTCTTCCTGTCAATTTTCAATCTAGACTAGAGAGTCTCCAGTCCTATCGTGAATTTCTAATCGTTACCTAGAGGCCCGATAAATACATTAGTGATTATATTCCCCTCAATCATTTTTCTTGCTAACAATAAGTTATCACAAACAAACGCACGTATTGGGATTCGGGAACTGACAGCGTGAAAATTGCGGTGTACTCAGGTTTAACATACTCAACCAATTGGATGGTTATATCTGAAAATAAATGTTCAAAACACAGCATTCTGACCCCCATTGTTCTCTCCAGAAAAGGGTGAACAATGGGATTAAGATTTGAATCTACCCGCCACACCGTAATAGAACTGCAAATCGATTTCAAAATATGAAATGTTAGTGAAACATATCCCGATTTCGTCCGTTCATCCACATTCAAAATGAAAATCTGGATGTGTTTCAGAAACACTTCATATTTTAAGTTTGCAGTTCGACTACAACCCTTTTCTGTCGGTGTAGAATGCTGTGAAAATGTAACCAGAGTGATCGATCAAATGAAAGAGGGGCTTTAGGCGCTAATTTAGAAGGAAAGAATGTCCATTTTCCCTATATTTCCCTATAAATGTCATCCTTAGCATTAGTCTATTTCTGCTCAATTGCTATACTACAGAGTAATCTGTACCCTCATCACATTAATTGGCTCACCTTGCACGTATGTGTAATGATAAACTTCGTTTTTGATCAAGCCCTGGAACGAGATCTTGAACCAGTCTTTATACCCCGCTCGGAAGTTAATTGAATCATCCGATTGTCGGCGATCCGCCATAAATCGGGCAGTGATCACCCATCGGTGGCCGATAGTTGTGCTGCAATGACGAATCAGAAATGCCGATTTATATGAATTGTAATCCGGGATCGGCTTGTGCAAATGAAATTAATGCATGAGTCTAATCGCCCAGATCATAGATCAAAGATCGAAGATCAAAGCTCACTCCAGGATGAGGCCGTCGCTTCGCTCCTGCCATATGCTCGCATCGTACGGCAGCATCATTTTATTGGCCCAGGTTGGGTCGACGAGAAAGCAGAACTGCAAAATTGTGTGGGTCTGGCAGCTTAGCAACTTCCTCGAATTGAAAATGAGAAGGGAGAGCGGTCGCTCCCCCTCGCCCTGGCCTTGCAGTTCGATTCAGCGAGTCGTATGAGAAAGTTGTCGCCCTCTCTGTCGGAGGAGAATGTTGTAGCCTTCTCGGTGCTATGTCGGATGATAACCGACAAAACAATTGTTCTTCCGATTGAGGTGTCTAGGACACCCTGACAAAATACTGTGCGCGAATTTTTTGATATTATCCAGTCGGTTCTCATCCGACATAGTACCCCCTTCTCTTCCCCATGGAATCCCGTGTCTTACATGCTTGGGTTTGTCGCAATCAACGAAGAAATTGCGATATGACGCAGTCGGCGCCACCATTACTAACCGCAGCAGCAACAGAAGATAAAACAGCCAAACAACCATCTGAAAAGGGTTAATGCAATTGCGATAGGCAAGGTGCAGTTGTAGGAAGCGACGGTGATACGGAAAGTTTATGATATTGGATTGGTTACGGTAGCTTGGAATGACAGGGATCAGAGTATGAAGCGACGATGATACGGAAAGGTTACGGTAATAGATCGGATACGGTGGATTGCATAGGTTACGTTAGTTGGGATTGGCAGGGTACTGGAGCATGAATCGATGATGAAAGGTTGCGGTATGAGGCTACGATTGCGGTATCGTGAGATTATTTTCCATTCCACTCGTATCTGACCTTTGACGAACGTTCGAGAGAGCGGAGAAGGGAAGAGGCCGGGAGGAGGCGGTAGATCAACTGTCCTCCTCCCTCCTTCCTCTCTCCCAGACAATCAATAGCTCGCTAACCAGCACATTAAGTTTGCTGAGCATTTCAAACGCACGATAGGTGTCCTGGCCGCCGGCTAACTCATGACCCCCTATACATTGGTTGCGAACCCCTGTCGACAGGGGTGCGCAACCCACGTATCGGGGGTCATGGTCGAAAAAAGCCGGCCGCCAGCGCTGGACAGGTATGGTTCCGGGACACGGTATGTCACGCAAAGGCGATGAGACATGTTGACATTAAGGTAGGGTATTGGTTTTGAAATGCTGACTATTGGGTAGTTAGGTTAAAGTATCCTTACGTTCGTTGAAGCGAAAGATTTCCTCCGACAGAGGAAAAGAAAGGAGAAAAAACCACTCAGGAAGAACGAAAAAGTGAAGAATGAGAGGAGAAGGATTCATCAAGATTAATATTGAGAGATGGAGATTGAGGCATATTGTTCGAATCAATAATTGAGTTAAAAACCTAATTTATTGTTTGAACAATAGACCTCAATTTACATGTTTCTCGTCGATTGTTTGTCACTCTTCTTCCTCCATTCCTCCCTATTTCGCGCGTCTTGCGAGGTCGGCTCACTCCGTTCGAAGGAAAGTAAATCACACGCTTCTACGAACGTAAGGATCATTCAACCTAACCGCACAATAGTCTACATTTTAAACCCATTCGTCCTACCGTAATGGCAATGTGTCACTTCAGTAGTGAATACTCAGTAATTCTTGTCATATCAGGGATACAAGAGAGGGAATGGAGACGACAGATCTTCAATTGAGACGTTTCGGGCACCAGCCCATCTTCAGTCGATGATAAATGATCTGTCGTCTCCATTCCCTCTCTTGTCCCTACCCCGGCATTACTAAGAAGCCCATCCAATGTGTCCCTTGTAACCTTGTAGACTCTTTGCAAGGATCTACAAAAGGCTTCTGTACTGTATTTCATAATCAATGCATTATTGAATTCTACATCAGTCCTCCGGGATACTGTAATCACAAACAAAACAAATATCGAAGTCGTTACCTTTCCAGATGGCTGTTCGGCCGTTTTCTCTTCTACTGCTTCTGCTAGTGATGATGCACACGGAGGCAGTGCGCAATATCTTCGCGGACTGCGACAAACCCAAGCATGTAAGAGGCATTTCTTCCGGAACTTCTTCGATTTTTGGCCCAGACAACAACAGCTCTCAATGTGCAGAGGAGTAGGGAATAAGAATGATATAGAGGGGATACTCTGTAAGAATAGACTGGGCCTAAAATCGAAGAAGTACTCTTCTTCCTCCATCCTCCCTACCTTACCGAATCTCTTTGGGTTTTCTAGCGCATAATGCGAGCCCGTATGCGGCGAATGGACGTTTCTGCACATTATTCCGGGTTGTAACTTCGTAGCTTCTTCTGATCGGGTAAAACCTGTCCTTCTTTACTCAAAAGTATAATTCCTCGCTCATTCGATCGCTCGCAGCCCCATTTCTCTCTTATTTCTCACTACCCACTAGTTAGAGCGCAGCCTTTCGGCAGTAAAGTAAAGAAGTGCCTAAAAACACAGCGTAGCGTCCAAAATAAGGTTGCTTTCGCACTATTTACTATAGATCCGCGGGACAGCTTTGAACTCGGTATAGGTCGAACTCTTTTAGATTCTATTATAATGATTCTTATGCTGATATGGATCAACGATTAGTGCTTAGGCTGCTTAGGATCAGTGATTAGGCTTAGTCTGGCCTTGTCCCGCGTATCTATAGAAGTGCCGTTGTTTTTGCAGTTCTGCTTCTACTTCGACACAATCGTTCCGAAACGCGCGAACTGGGGCAGCCCGAACATGCTATGGTACGATGCAAGCGTGTGGACGGAGGCCCACGACGGCATCGTGCTTGAGTGAGCTTTGATCTTTGAACTTTGATCTTTGATCTCCGATTATTGGTCTTTGGTGGTTGATCTTTGATCTCCGATTTTCTATGAAATTACATATCTACTGCAGCACAAGCACTCCCAACTGCTGGTACGTCACGACGAAAATGTACCTGGATGGAAACGGACTGACAGACGCAGAAACGCGCCTGTCCACGCCAATTCTTTTAATGCAGAAAATTTCAATCGAAAAATTGATTGCCCGAAGAGAAAATGTCGATCTTAGGGGTAAGATTTCATTGAAAAGGTTCTTCTTCCCTTCGATACTAGCCAGAACGGGACAAAAATCGCGTATTTATCTGATGTGACTGTTTCATTTCATTTCGTTTCATTAATGATTCCGTTTGAGTACGGTATCGCATAAAATTTCGATTGGGAGCAGCAAGGGTATGTGGAAGGGTAACTGTTAGGATGCTTTTTTGTGCTGAATTTTAATTTCAACCTCATTTTGGCCACTGAGTCCGTGCGATTCTTCATTATCTCCTGATCCAATTTCAGGTATAACCATCCAACTGATCAGTTACGACCCGGTTGCCATTAGGAACCATTAGAAACCGAGCACTTGGGTCAGGGCCCTATTTTAAATATATAAAATTTCAGGTATCACCATCCAACTGATCAGTTACGACCCGGATACAATGATCATGGAGCACAAGATGCACCTGCCTGCTGCGCAATACGTGAGTGAGGGCGCCAAATTCGATTCCTCATTCCTCGTCCCCCGTGACCGCCTAGCGTTAAATTAGACCCCACTGCAGTTAGGGGCAACTAATGAATAATTAAAATTGTATTTATAATTATGTTTCAGATTTCCGATGTCCTCCTCCTCTACGTGAAGCCCGACCTGCAACTAGGCCTGTTCAAGAAAACAGCCTGGCATACGTCGAGCAATGTCGAGCAAATGTCGCCCAAGTTCCGGCCGTTTCAATGCAATCCAATCTTTGATGAGAAACCCGACCCAGATGCCACGGTGGTTCGTTTATCATGTTTGGAATAACATCATTTTCTGTCATCGATGTGGTCCTTGGGCCAAAGATTATTGGCTTACCACTACATACGGAACGATTAATTCAATAGTTGTATATTTTTACGTGATTTTTTCAGCCTAAAAATACGCCTCGCTACAATCGGTTCGATTGCCCTGAAGGCTACACTGTTTAGTGAGTTTCACGATTTTTTCGGATATAAGAGGCACATTTAATCAAATTCCGTGTGTGAAATGAAGAGACTACTTGACAAATTTCGAACGCTACAATGTTATTGCCATTACAGCGCCGGTGGCGCCAATCTGAACACCAATGTAGTCTACTGTGGCGAGGGCGGCTGGCGAAATTACTCGACAGTGCTTCTGCCGCAGAAGGAAAAGGAGAGACGGTGACCGTATTGCTCCAAAGGTTTGCCAAGAACGTTCCTATAGACAAGTTCGGCTGCCGCCCTCTTCATTTCACACACACATACTCGTTCACTCGCTTAAAAGTTAAACAGAATACATAATGAAGAGACGACGGAGCTTTTCTGTTTTTTGCACAGGCTACTACCGCTCTATGTGTGAGCGGTCGTAGACCGTGAGGGGGGGGGAGGTAGGGAATGTGAATGATAGGGTGCGAATACTCTGCGAGAAGGCTGAGCCAACACACAGACAAGTGCCGACACGACACCCGATCTCTGATTTTGATAGCATTTGGTTATTATGTGAATTTCAGAAACGATCTTCACAGACTGCGCCAAAAACGTGGGTTGTTGTTCCAATAATTAGGTATAATATCCCTAAATTTAGCGATGTTTCGTATTTGGTGACGCTCTAAAAGTGCCCCAAACCGCCGATAAACTCGTCAAAGTGGATGATCCGAGTCTGATCGCAAACAAGCTCGGAGCCTATATCGAGTAAGGCTTCTGGAATTTAAACATGACGTGGGATTCTTTCGCTGGAACTATAATTAGGTATGGTTCCAATTAAAATAATACATATAAACCTCGTGGTGGGATGATAAATATTAACACAGGTATCAGGAGAGAATGTAGCAAAATCGCCACCATCGGGAACAATTTTTTTCAAAATCATTCTAAATCAACCATATTTTGAAGTTAACTTACTCTGGAGACAACAATTTTATTGAGCCGGAAAAGTTGTCCCAAAACCGGCTTTTAGGTATTTTCCGGCTCTGATCCCGGTTTTTTCATATCTGAGCTCCCAGACGAGCTAGAGAGCTGGCTTTGGGCTTAAAAAATGCAGAAAATTATTCTAAACACGTTTTCAATTTGAAACTAAGCTGTTGATCAAAAACTAAAAAAAGTTATAATTGAAAAACTGTCTCAAAACTAGATTTTTAAAATATTTACCTGGCAAGGTAGTAACTAAAGCAGAATTTTATTGCGGAATATTGAAGAGCTAGTCCACATACATGATATAAAAATATAAAAACATCACTTTGGATATGGTTGTAGTCTTCATTTTTTCGATCGAACATGGAAAACCCTGATTATCAACATTCAAATCTCACCTACTCACTCTAGAAAGAGGTGTGCTCTGGTCCGAATTGACAAAAATTATAATTTCCCATCATTTCCACATTATTTGGCCAAATACACAGCTTTTCCGCCACCATCATTTTTTCGGACCATGACCCGGGGTTCATGCCTCGAAAGTGTCCAATGACCATGAACCCGGGTTCATGGTCCAAAAGTGACATGAAAAGTCATGTTCGAGAAACTTTACTTGCTATATGCCGATATGTTACCTAGTCTCCAAGAAAATTTTCACCACCGAAAATACCGTAATCCGAAGCTGCGAAAGCGAGAACTGATTTTTAAAAAGAAGAATTAGATATTTATTTTAATAAATCAATTTTCGATAATCGAATTACGGTATTTTCGGTGGTGAAAATTTTCTTGGAGACTGGGTAACATATCAGCATATAGCAATTAAAGTTTCTCGAACATGACTTTTCATGTCACTTTTGGACCATGAACCCTGGTTCATGGTCATTGGACACTTTCGAGGCATGAACCCCGGGTCATGGTCAAAAAAGTGATGGTGGCGAAAAAGCTGTGTATTGGGCCAAATAATCTGGAAATGATGGGAAATTATAATTTTTGTCAATTCGGACCAGAGCGCACCGCTTTCTAGAGTGAGTAGGTGAGATTTGAATGTTTATAATCAGGGTTTTCTATGTTCGATCGAAAAAATGAAGACTACAACCATATCCAAAGTGATGTTTTTATTTTTTTATATCATGTATGTGGACTAGCTCTTCAATATTCCGCAATAAAATTCTGCTTTAGTTACTACCTTGCCAGGTAAATATTTTAAAAATCTAGTTTTGAGACAGTTTTTCAAATATAACTTTTTTAGTTTTTGATCAACAGCTTAGTTTCAAATTGAAAACGTGTTTAGAATAATTTTCTGCATTTTTTAAGCCCAAAGCCAGCTCTCTAGCTCGTCTGGGAGCTGAGATATGACAAAACCAGGATCAGAGCCGGAAAATACCTAAAAGCCGGTTTTGGGACAACTTTTCAGGCTCAATAAAATTGTTGTCTCCAGAGTAAGTTAACTTCAAAATATGGTTGATTTAGAATGATTTTGAAAAAAATTGTTCCTGGGTTGCTACATTTTCTCCTGATCCCTGCGGTGCTAAACACAGTATGCCGGGGCGCACGGCTAAAATTTGCAACTTTGAAAAAATCATAACTCCTTTCAAAAAAATCTTAAAAATATGCGGTTTTTTTAGTTAATCTTATAAAAATTTGCTCTTTTTTCTCAACTTTACTTCATTTGTGTGACCGGGTCCCTTTAAACAAATTATAATACTCTCTGTAGATACGTCAACGACACTACGTGGATGCTCCAAGTGGCCTACCAGAAGAGTGAAAAAATGGAATTTCTAAGAATTGGGGATGAATCTTTCGCGTTTTTCGGCTCAGACGGCTCGATCGGATCCCGCAAAAGTGGTCGACACGGTATGATATATGGATTTGCGAGCACATTTGCAAAACTAGCCGGGTATGCTTTTCCCTCACAATATAGCAACGCGAGCCTTTCTAATCTGGAACGAAAAGTTGTTGGTAGTGAGCGCGTCAGGATTTAATCTTAGCGATTTTGTTCTTTTTTCTAGTCTCATTTCGATTTCTCTGCCATTGCGCATAATTATAGCGCATAATAGTTACTGTGACTTTTTGCAATTGGTTGAAATACGTTTTTTCAGTCACTGTTACCGTAACCAGAGTGGACCCGGGCACGGTTACTGGGATCGCAGTGAAAATTTTCAAGTTCGAAGCAAACGCCGACCGACCGGAAAAAGACGTGATAATTCATTATATTTCCTACAATAATTATTATGCTTCAGCTAATGTCAGCGTTCCGATTTTACGAAAATAAACCGAACAAGATTGATTTGGTGTTTCAAAAAGGCACCGGGACTGTCGAAGTGCGCGGTATTGCAACGTATAAAAGTGAGTAAAACGATAGAAAAGGTTACCTTTTTAAGAACTATTCAGGTTACAAAAGGAAATCAACTCACCAAAATTTTGCCTACGATGCTAGTGTGATGCCCATTGATCAAGTAAGCAACATTGGAAACAGTAGAATTGGATATACTCTGGCCATGAGAATAAATGACGCTGTATTGGGATGATAAATCCAAACGCATACTATAGATCTTCGACAGTGATAATATTGCTAATAATTGCAAAAAATGATAATGATTACAGCCCGACGTGGACAATTTATTCAAATGCGCAGGCGATAACCGCATTTTGTGAGTGGTATTGTCAATTTATATGTTTTTTCATTGACTCTAATTATACTAATTCGCAGTTTGGAGTCTTTAACTCTCCCTTTTTCCCATATATTCAGTTGGCTCAAGCTAATAGATTTCCACCGTTTTTTTTTTGGTGTAATAATGTTCACTTTACATTCTGGACGATCTTTTCCTGTCAATGAGCGAAGTTCGCTTCACCGAGAAGGGATGGCTCACCAAGGACGGCAAACTCGTCTCTGAATTCAAGAAAGATGGCAATGTAGAAATAATTGAATACGTTTTCTGCTATTCGCGTAAGTATATCTTTTTAATGTGGATTTCATTTCATTTGAGACATACAGTTTGTTGTATTTGCAATTTGCAGTATGCCAGGACAAATTTATCGATATCGGCAACGATCCAGTACAGGTTTTTCTTTGCAAAAGGGAAAATAGAAATAAATTGAAAATTTCTAGAAACCTGTCAAAGATCCGACGAAGTGGAGCTATAAGTGCGACGGCAATTTCCTAAAGTGAGTTTTCGCTGATTATCACGATTAAATTCAAATTCAGAGTCGGTGACAAGCTTTATACAAGTGTGTATTGCGATGATAACAAGTGGCTAGGAAGTTCCAACCAGCTTTCCCTAACCCCTTCCCACAATAAGATTCATGCGGAATGTCATGGAGGTAAGCTCAACGAAAATGTAACGTCGAAACATATATTATCACTTAGATATTAATAAAAAATTCTGATTTCCAGCCTTTAAATTCGTGAAGCCGTGCACTGAAGCAGAGAAAGACAGAGGATGCGGAGAGGTTTGTGATAAAAATAAATAATTCGAATACAAATAAATTTTAGATAATAATTACAAAAGAACTTCTGACTTGCGAGCCTGGATTTGCGCTAACGTAAGACTCCAAAATAATTATTTGATAAAACAATATGTTTATAAAATGTTACAATTTGAATAAAGCAGATTTCAGGCTGACGGTTCAGTCAGGAGTCAAAACAACAAATGGCTCGTTGCGAGTGAACGAATATGATCATTGGTTCGATAACAAATATACTGACTTTGGGAAAACGGAATTCACAGACAGACCTGAGTGTACCTCCAGTAAGTATTTTTTGTATATTAAAAAATATTTGAATTCATATGAAATTGAAGTGATTCTAGTCTAAAAATAAGTAAAAAAATTACAGAATGTGCTGCATCTATTGTAACTACCGCAGCAACGGGCGAAGACAGCCGAAATGTTGGTTTGATGATACTTCTGGACAGTAAACTGGTTTGCCTGAGTTTATTGTGTTCCAACGATTTTCTTTTTCTCTGCTCCTGTATAGTTTCCTATATTCTCCCCCAATACTTTGGAGGGTGAATTTTATCCCTACCAAGTTAGCTAACGGTTACATTCAGGCTAAGTACACGTATGACCTTAATTCGAAGGCGGGATCTCTAACGTGTTCAGAACCCACGGACGTTTTAGTGTGAGTGTAAAGCAGAAGTTGCTATTTGAATTTTTTTATTAAATATAATACTTTCGAAATTCAACACAGTAAAAAATAATAATGACCATTTCAAGTGCGACATTCGAAGGGTCGTCTACGCCCTACGTGAAATCAGTCACTTGCGATAAAGATGGATGGAAAGTCGACGGAGTTGACAGGGCGCAATTTCCAGATGGGACTGTGAAGGCGGAATGTTTCAAATGTGAGCAACTTTAAAGAATAAATTCGACCGCAAATTACGAGATATACAAACCATTTCTTTCAGCATGCGCGAAGAAAAGGCTATCATCCATCTGTCCCACTGGCTGGGATGATAATCTTGATTGCGGAAAGGTAATAGTTTATTTCAATCAAGAAAAAGATAAATCCAATTTCAGTTTTCGTATTTATCAAACACACTGTCCTGTCCCGACACGCACATTTTGTTGTGAGCTTGAGCATTGAATTAATTTAAAAGGGTGCATTTAAGTATTCTATTTTAGCGTAAACGACAAGCCTCTGGACAAGGAACTTGTGTGCGCAAGGGAAGGATGGACGAAAAAGGGCGAATCGACTTCACTAATTATCGATAACCTCTCAAATTACAAGGAACCGATCAAAGTAGAATGCAATGCAAGTGAGTGCCTACTATTTTTCTAATATTGTTTACATTTTTTTATTATTTACAGGATGCGGAAAGCAATTCGTCACAAGCAAAGCACGCGTTCAAACTACGGCTGGTTTTGACCTAATATGTCCCGATTCCGATACCGAAATGATCAGGTGATTCTGCTTTAAAAAAATTATTGTAAAATTTTTTGTTTAGCTACAAATTGAACGGTAATGAAGAAATTGATACACTGGATGAGATGAAATGCGACAATAAAATTGGATGGAAAGGTACGAATTTCTTGTTGATTCGTGTCAAAAAACATTCTCCATTGAAGTTGGAAATACTCAAATTGTCAACTTCTCTACCGGTGTCGCCACGAAAATTACTGCGATTTGCAAGCAGAGTAGGCGATTCTATTCTTGCACGTTCCAATATTTAAATTCAGGTTGTACTCAGTCTTTGTTCAAGAAAAATTGCGCAGACCGTTCGCCCGGTTGTGATGAGGTTTTTTCGAGAGAAATTTATTTTTTTACGTTTTCAAACTTAGGCTAAACTTACTGGAACTGAGCTGAAATGCGACCCCGGAAAATGGTTCTGGGCCGAGAATAAGGTGGAACTTGATTCGATCCAGTGCAAGAAGAAGAGCTTTGAGGTTTATTTTTTATCAAAAAATTAAAAAAAATATAAATCGTTTAGAATGCTGCCAAAACAATCAATATCGCTCGAACAAGTCCAACTTCTCAAGCGGAAATTTCTTGCATTTCTAGTATGTCGGAGAATTTTGTTTAATTTATGAAAAATATTAAAATATTTTTAAAAATAGATTACATAACGAACGTGCTTTCAGAATGCGACAAGGCGTTTATGATCACAGCGGATGATAGTGAAACGAGTGCTAAAGCGGCAGAAATTGCTGGCAAGCTAAAGGTCAGTTCGTTCAAATAATCTGATAATATTACAAATTTCAATCCTTTATTTTTAGAGCGACGATAAAAATGGAAAATACGTGGTCGAGTGCAGTGACGAACTTCACTACACTACGTAAGCAGCTAATTTAATAGTATTAATAATTTTAAACAATGTCAGAATCACCCACGGCGACACGACAAAATACACGGCAGATAAGTGGACATGCGATCCATTAACTGGTATTTTCGTTGTCTCTATGAACAAAATTAAACATGATTATACAGGTTGGACCTCAGCAGACTATCCGATTCCGAATGCCGATTGGTTTGACGGCCAGATCATTAAGAAAGGCTGCCATAATAGTATGTGCTAGCTAGCGAAAAATTATGATCAAAGAAAAATATTCAGAGTGTACGGGTCGATTGAAGTCGAACAGTTGTAATGGGCTTCGTGATTGCAAAGAGGTTTTTTGTGCATAAAAATGAATTAAAATGGTTTCATTTAAAGCCGCAAGAAATCGATAGTAAGATCAAATGCGAGGGTACACATGTTTTGAGGTAGTCATTCTGAATAAGAAGGTAATCGAAGCCAAAAACCGCTTTTCAGAGCGAATTCTCAAGATTTTGTCAGCGGTGAACTACAGTGCAAAATTGACGGATTCTACGCGGTTACAATTTAAATTATAATTCTTAAACGTATTGTATATTTTAGAATAATGCGCAAGTGCTAAAATTCGAGGAAAAATCTGGAGAAGACGTCAAAATGAAATTTGATGTTACCTGCATTTCGAGTGCGATATCAGAATGTGCTGTCGAATTTTTCATGCTATTAAATATAATTATTACCATTTTCAGTGAGATCCACGGACAATATCAGCACGGGTGCAATGGTCGGCATTATCTCTGGAGTGATTCTCGCGCTCGGCCTAATCGTATTCCTCATGGTCTTCGGGGTAAGAATCATGTAGTCTTCTGGATATCTCGGCTGAGTTGGGATTTGTATCCACTAAAACAAACTTTACGCTAGCGTTGGTCAGTGGCAAACCTGACTGGTGACGATGGGGATTTTTTTCAATAATTCCTGAATTCGCTAAGAAAGTGTGAGTTTCAGGTCATTAGAAGAAAACGTGAATTGGAGAGAAAGGAGAGGCTCAAAACAAAGGGCCTTGAGCAAAAGTGAGCGAATTAAATATTTATATTTTTTACAAAAAAAAACAAAACGTAAATTTCAGACAAGAATCAAGTATCGACGTTTCAACGACTCGAAAACACTCGTTCAATGAGAATCTCTCGTCCTAACAATTCTCAGTAAACGGAAATCGAGAAATTGGGAACACAAATCGCCTATGTCATAAACTGCCGATAAACACGTTCCAAATCGTTAGTAGTCGAGCAACATGCATAAACATAATCAAAGCGTTTTCTACATCAGTTTACAATAATTTAAAATATATTCTTTATTAGTAGTGAATCGTAGTCTGCTAAATCAGGGATAATTCTCGACTTTGGATAAATTTTTTTTCTCTTAGTTCGGTTGCAGTCTGTACATTTCTTGTAAATGTGTTTTTTTTTATAATTTGATATTTATTCTGCTTGTATTTTACAATGGATCATCGCGAAGACATTTGTCAATACTTTCAATTCAGATAGGCATGCCAATTTTCGTCTGGGAGAGTGGCTGGGAAAATGTGTCTCAAAACAAAAATTTGATGAGCGTGGGAATGAGTAGTGAATCTGGTCGTACTTTGATTTTATGGGCTTTTCAATAAGGATGGCAATGCGCTCTCTCGCCGAGTCGGCCGGTGAGAGAATTCGCAAAATTGAGAAACAATCTCTGCTATCCTTACTTTTCAGGGCATGTGGTTGATCGGTAAAGTGAGGGTGGAGGCAAAGGAAAGCATGAGATTGGGAGTACATGTGAATGTACCGAGGGTGGGGTCTTGTGGACGTGAGAATAGACTTGCGCACTTCCTCGTTGTGAGTAGTCATTACTAGCGACATAGGCGTGCCATCAGTTGTGTGCCTGAGGAGCGTCAAAAGTCCACAAAACCCACCATTAACGTATCAGCTGCTCTAACCTCCGTAGGGCCATGTATGCCTTACGATTACACGTTTACCTCCATTTGAACACATTTGAAATGTCACGTAACAGCTGTTGTTCGAAGTAGGAAGTAGGGCTTGTGCATCATAGATACTAACATCAATATCTAAATCAAACAACAAACATGAAATTGTAGTGAAAACGTGTGACGTCAAGTGATGCGCGAGGAAGGATGTTTGAGTCATTTCAGTTACCTCTGTATAGAAAGTGTAAAAATCACCTGATTATTTGTTTACCCTATCTATCTATTGTAGTTCCTATTCACATCATTTACTTCTTTGTGGCATATGTATCTATTACCTGTCGTATATCTCATGTGCTATAATAATTTAATTTCATGATAATTATTATTATAGTCATTCGATATGCTGCCAGTCCCGTCGCTCATTACCGTATGCTTCTTCATTGAATTATTTGGATGCGGACTTTACGCATCATTTCTTATTATTGTTGCCAGTTCGAAAGAAACATCAATGAAAAATCCGTTCTTCAAATTGTTCATTTCAACAGGTAACTGTTAAAACAATTATAAACATTTATTGTAGAACTCTGAGCCGCCATCTCTTCATTTTGCGTACAATGTCGTTCGAATGATGAAAGAGAGTTCGAAATGAAGAGACGGTGGCTGATATTTCGAGCTCAAATATAATTATTATTTAATATTATTATGATCAAATTTATTCATTTATTCAGGCGTTGCCGGAATTCTTGTAGTTACCACATTCTGGTTGATAAACTTTGCTCGATATCTCCCGGCTCGCACGGACAATTCAGCCTTTTGTTATTTTGCACTGGTATGAAATATCACTTTATTGTTAGAATGTCAGAATCAATCTAAAATCGCTTACTCAAAAATCTGAGCAGTTTCATCCTGCTTTACTATCTAAAAAGTGGAAATTAACTTCTGGATTCCCTTCCTTTTTTTTTAGATTTCCGTTGGAGCATCGCTGTTTTGGTACACGATTGGAAAGTTTTTCATAATGATCCATCGATTTTACGTTCTGGCGAAACCTAATAGATCCAGTAGTGTGAGTGTTTTCTATCTTTCTATCTTTTTTTATAGAATATCTTAATTTCACATGCTCTCTAACTCTTGTGAAGATTTAGAATGCGAAAGGAAAATATTAATTTTATATTTCAAGCTCTAATAACATTTGTTTCAGGAATGGAGCAGTAGAACGACAACAATCATGATATTGTGTCAGTTTGTGCTGCCAACGATCGCCAATTTATTCTATATAATCCCTCCAATTCACTGGACCAACGGAATATTCGATGGATTGGATAACGCCACTGGATCTGTAAGTATAATAGTAGAAATGTAAAAGTCAAATTATAAGCCGCAGTCTCTTCATAACACACATAAAGTATCGGAATAAATAGACCGCTGCTCAGATTTCGAGCTCTATTATTTATGCCAAACGAAAATCAAAATGTTTAACTCGTTGCAGATTGTTCGCATCACCACCGGCATTTTCTATGCCCTATTCGCAATCATAAGCGTGCCGTTGAATGTATTCATCTACCGAAGACTGCGCAAGTTGGTATGCTATTCCCTTTTTTCGCCAACCGTTTCATTAGCCCAAATTTATTTTTTTGATAATATTAGGCCAAAACGAAACAGATAAGTTCATCCCTATTAATCGATATCAGTCGCAGTCCTCGGTGGCCTTCTACAAGGAGCAACGATCGCTCGTCATCTACACGATAACCTCAACTTCGACGCATCTGATGATAGCCCTGCACCAATTTGTGTGGGCGTATGTATTCTTTGCCGACCAGAGGGAATGGCTGGCCAGTATCAGAGATGTGGTAAGTGTATCTAAAGCAATTATAGTATGACGCGCGGATCTATCAATGGACCCGTTATGAGCAAAGAAACGACATATTTGAAGCTATACTTGTTGTGCGCTGTAGTGAAGGGAGTAAGGAATCTACGATTAGCATAGAATGGGATGACAGCACTGCATCAATTTGTGAGGGCGTACGTTTTCTTTGCCGACCAGAGGGATTGGCTCGCGAGTATCAGAGATGTGGTGAGTAATATTTCGGCTGTTTTCAATACCAATATCCCAATTGATTGAGTTCTCTTACGATTGGGAGTTGAATAGACATCGCTAGTGAGTAGTTTTTCTTGTCTTTATATTTCGCACTCATTATCGCCCGCTCAAGAAATTGGGATCGTAAGAGATATGAAAAGACGGTGGCTCATATTTCTAATTCTTGTGATTAGCACGAATTCACCGCCTCGTGTTATTAAAATTCCCTGAGCTTAACGTCATGGAATGACGTAACGTCTAACTTTGTTTTCCGAGAGATATAAATATGAGATATAGATGAGATATAAATATTCTATTTCTTGAACCGTTTTCGGGTGGGTGAAATGGACATTTAAAATAATCTTTCATTTTGGGCACATGACGTCATGGACCCGTTGTGCGATGTGAATGGACATATTTGACATCTTAGTGTCCTGTAGTCTAGTGAAGGGAATAAGGAATCTACGATTGTGACATATTTGAAGTCATATTTGTGACTTCTTTTGTGACTTTCTCTTCGTTAGTACTCAATACTTCCGCGCACATGATCTTTGTCCGAAGACAACATGCTTAGTTGAACAAGCATGAACTTTTGACGACACTGGTGTGCGCGTATACCCTAGTAATGATGCCCGTATGGATCACACTATTTGTGAAAAGTTCATATCTCAGTCCAAAGGAAAAACGGTGACGTGGGCGTTTCGAAAATGTGATCGTGAGACTCAGTAAGCTAAACATTCTCGGTTCTCCTTCTTTAAATACGGTAAATTTCCATCTCAGAGACTCGTCGTCTACGACGTCGCCATCTTTCTCGATCCAATCATTCTGTTGATCATGTCGAAGCAAGTCCGTCGAGCGGTCGGCCTCAGAATCTTCCAGTCTCACCGTACTGCCCGAGGAACAACAACACAAAGCAGTGTTGTATTCGATAAGCATCATATCATAGAACGAAGATGATTAGGGCATACCGAGGCCTAATTGTTTCTGATAGATCTAGCTTCTTCCAAATTATCCCTATTCGATGCCAGTTTCATAATTTGTTCACAATGTAGGACTGTTTCACATTTGAATGAGGGTGAGATGTTTTCTTAATAAAAAGAGGAGCATAAAGAACTACCATCGCATATGATCTTCGAATATTTTATTCGATTCAAAAATCTAAACACACGAAAAGCACGAAAATATCAAACTGAACATCAAACAACAGATAATAAATTTAATTAAATGCTATTCGAAAAAAACCAAGAACCTTCACGGCCTATACAGTCTGTCCAATGCAACAGTACTTTGCGTGGTAGTCCCTCGGGCAGTGCGAGGCGGTCCGAAGACTCTGTGGCCGATAGCTCGCCGGACTTGCTTCGACAGAATCAACAGAATGATTGGATCGACGAATGTGGCAATGTCGCAAACGATTAGCTTCTGTGAAAGTCTTATTTACCACATTTTTTTCATTTTTCAGATTTTCCTTTTTTTCACCATTTCACAATTATTTCGTTTCTCCCGTTCAATACCATGAGACCATCGCTACAAAATAATTTTTAGAGTATTACCTCCCTAATAAATAAAAACGGAGAAACTCCAGTATGACGGACTCAAGAATCAATGAGTAGTGTCTGATACACTCACCGAATCTCTCATAATGATCAGGGCCTCCCGCGCTCCGACAAAAAATACGTACGCCCACACAAATTGATGAACAGCAATCAGCAAGTGGGTCGAGGTAGATGCTATCGTGTAGATGACGAGAGATCGTTGCTCCTTGTAGAAGGCAACAGACGACTGCGACTTATATGTATACTTATAATTACAATTACAATACAGCTAATAATTACATAGCATTAGGGTTGCACACCCTACATAGCCTTATGTTTATAAGCCTACATGCAACCCTACATAGCCTTATGTTTATAAGTTATATTTCGAAATTAGATGCCAAAATAATGTGAAAAAATGGAAATATTCGTACCAATTTGCGCAGTCTGAGGTAGACAAATATGTTCAGCGGGACGCTAATGATCGCGAATATGGCATAGAAAATTCCAGCTGTGGTGCGAACAATCTGAAAGAAGGAATTATTAAGTTGACATGCTCGCCTGGCACAACAATATTAGGCCATAATTTTTCTCCCTCATTTTAATGAGGCTAAAGATACCCTAAATATTGTTTTTAAGGCTAAGTGCTAAGTGAACCTTTCATACAGTCCCCAATTTTGGTAATTTTTGAAAAATGGTAACTCACAGATCCGGTGGCATTATCCAGTCCATCAAAGGCTCCATTCGTCCAATTTATAGGAGGGAATATAATGTAGTGTAGGTTGGGGATCGTTGGCAGTACAAATTGACACGTGATCATGATCGTTGTAGTTCGACTGCTCCATTCCTTAAATTATGTGTACTCTTTTTTTCCAAAAGAGTTTGGCTCACACTACTGGATTTACCAGGGTTTGCCAGCACATGAAAGCGATGAAACATGATTAGATACTTGCCAAACGTGTACCAGTAGAGGGAACTTCCAACGGATATCTGAATTAGGAAATCCAGAAGTTGAAGTTAATTCTATTTTAGCAGCCTTAAAATGGCCAAATGAGGTGTCCACTTCCTGGGTCAAAGTGAGTAATCGAATGCAATATGTTACATATTTATGATCGATTCCGGTTGTATGTCGTTTAACTCATACCTGTCCAATATAAACAAATGCAACATCTGCTGGACTTTCCTTACGAGCCGGGAGGTATCGAGCGATGTTAGGCAACCAGAACGTGCTCACCACTAAAATTCCGGCTATGCCTGAATAAACTAATTAGAATAATAAATAAAAAATATTAAATATATTAATAAATAGCTCGAACGCGAGCCACCGTTCTTCATTTTGCATACTTTTTCATCATCTGAGATTATCCTTTACCTGTAGCAATGAAAAACTTGAAGAACGGATTCTTGACTGACGTTTGCTTATTACAGGCAAGGAAAACAATAAATGCAGTGTACAATATGCATCCGATTATTTCAATGAAGAAGCATACTGTAATGATCAGTGGAACTGGCAGCATCTCGACGAGTGGCTATAATGATAAGTTTAAAATGATAATGTAAGATAACGCACCTCCAGTTTTACAATTATAACGAAGGTATTCGAAACTCCCGAGCTGGTAGATTGAATTGAGTTGAATCATGCAATAAAAATAACATTCTAGATATACGACAGGTATTAGTAGCATGAAATACGTGCCTTTGTGACGTGATACTAGTTACATGAAATACGTGTCGGTGCGTGAAATTCAGAAGCAACAAAGAAGTGGTTGAATGATGTGAATAGAAAGTAGACGATGGGATAAACAGATAATCAGGTGATTTATGTGATCTTTCTAGACTCTCAATGTTATGTTATCTTAAATGACTCAGACTTCATCGCACGCGCATCTCTTGTCCTAAGTTGTCACAATAAAAATCTGTTAAAGGTTTGATCTTACTTAACGTCTGTATTGATCTTATTATATCTCCACCCGAGGGCTGGACGAACAAATGAAACATTTAAATGCGTTATTCGTCATGGAACAGAAGAAAATGCAGTGGGTAATTTAGTGGATGAACAAATATAACAAGCCTCTCAACCTGCATGGAACAGCAGACGTTACATGACATTTGAGAGCCTTCAAATGAATGCTTAGGGATATCGCTCGTTATATGATTATATCGCGAGTAATGAGCGCTCAGAACGAGAATGAGTGCGTGGTCAGTCACCAGAAGCATGCACTCTAGGGATGGCCTCGCAAGCAATGATCTCTTCATGTCGCGTGCACTTTCACCAATCAGACAAGCGAGATATCATGGGAAATGAGGAGAGCGATCTCTAAATCTCGCGCTTTTCTTTGCCTCTTAGCCGATCAATAACCTGCCCTCAAAAGGTTGTTTTACCAGATTTCCTGCTCCCTCCCTCCCACGCTCTCTAAATATTTGATTCCTGTCACGTTATTCTCCCAGAAACGGGTACTAAACATTCCCACCCAATTCATTCCCATCGACATCTCTCTCGAAAAGTAAATAGAGAAATCTCGAATGTGCTCTGATCTGCGATAAAGATTTCATGGTCGCATCATTGTACGTGGAGCTCTTTGACTGTTTTTGCCTTGTTTGTGCGTAGTATACAGAGTGAAACTCAAGAGGCGTACACAAAGTATGAACTTCGTCAGATTGTTGATCATATTCTTGACTTTTAGATCATTTCCTCATGTCGACTCAGAATAAAAATTGACTTCGCTCGATAGCTAATGAAAAAGGAGAAGGCTTGGCAACCATTTTGTACGTTTATCTTATATTCTATTCGATACAAAAAAAAGTAAGGATACAACATTTGATTTTAAAAAAAACTAAATAACAGTTAACAAAATGAATACGGATTTAAGTCCCTTAATCAAATTCATAACACGTTAACAAATATCAATGTACAATTACATCAGATCAAGAGCATTCGCTGATGTACTGATGCGTTTTTTCATTGACCTCATAGTCACATCGGAGTAAATAATTGAATAAAGGTCGAAAATACAAAAAAGTGTCGCTCCTGAATTTCGATGAGTAATTTCCGTTCGAAGACTTTGAAAACTCCGCACGCTTTGAAAAATTCGAAGTACTTTGAAATGTTCCGAGTCAAGACGCCGCATTAATTCGTTGACCACTGTAGTATGAATAGAGACTTTAACTACCTTTTCTTTCGTGGAACCGCAAACCATCTGAAAATATTATATTTCATAAGAGTATTTCATTATTTATTCATTGAAATCATCAGAGTGTATCAAATGATAAAAACGGCGATTGCTAACTACAATCAGTACCTCGAATGCTCTTGCTAGTCCATGAGCAGTCACGTTTGTTTCGCCAGTTAGATATGCTCTCTTAGAATTTCTAACCAGATGCAGGAGGATTTCATCGTCGATAATTTGCGTCTGCAACACATTTTTAATCACTTTTTTTGAAATGTTTCATTTTTGTAAAGTAGAACGATATTAGATTGTTCACATTTCGTAAGTTCTGCTACACCGTTCGCCGATAATCAGAGTTTCAAAAATTATCTGTGTCTTTCAGGCTTACCTGACTGGTGATGTAGTACGTATCTATGGGTGGCAGGCCAGCAAGCACTTTCTTTGCCTCTACAATCTCCTCCTTTCCAAGATTCCACCAGCTGATGGTCAATGTGTTAATACATTTTTTACCCTTTACGAGTTCATTTATTAGTCTGAACATTAAAACTTAGCCATTTTATTAAATTAGTTAAATTTACCTCTCAGAGTAGGAATTGTCTATGTGAACCAGTAATTCGCGAAACATCACCGTTTTAAACGCGATGGACAGACTTTTCTCCGTTTCTTGATTAATCGACCCCTGAAATATTTGGTATTCATGCCCGATAAGATAATAAGATAAGACACCAATATCCCTAACAGTGAACAATACCTCGATCCAAAGTTGCTTAACTATCGCGTGATTGAGATATGAAGAAATATCTTCGATTGAAGCCAAATCGTCGGGATATATTTTCAAGTGCTGGTTATTATCTTTCTGAGAGTCAAAGTAGAACAGCGGACGCATCTGTTGAATAGTATATTTATGATATTTCGTGATGTAATAACTGTTTGTCAGCACTCCTCGACAGTTTTTCTCAATATTTGATATAGCAAGTATATATGCAAAAAATATGCAAAAAAATTGAAACTACAATGAGCTCACCGGCGCAAAAGTGATGCGATCGAAGCGACGATATTCCGTTTTTCGTTCAAGATTGTTAAATCGCTCATTTGTTGAAGCTAAACTCGCCCGATCCTCTAAGCTTAGTGCTTCGATAATTTTCATCGTCATTTCATTTGGAAGGTCGTTAAAAGAGGTCTGAAATTCGGGCTTAGGTGTAACGTCGTTTCTCTTATTATGGAGCGAAGAAAATATTAGGAATATATTATCCCTTGACCTATCGTCACAGAAGTCCCAATCGTTCCCAATAAGGTTGCCCATTGCTATGCCTATTGCCAGCTTATAGCCCAATCGACCGCCCTATTTCCGACAGACATAATTCAAATGCCTTCTTACCCCAGACACCGTAATATCGTCCTCGTATCGGATTAGACCAACGGTTGGCATGACTCGCTGAACTATCTGAGGATAAAATTGATCAACAAAATAGCAGAGTGATGCAAGTAATGGATTTTGTAAATACAACAAAAATATTTAGAGACTTTGCTATATCGGCCATCTCTGGCCCCAATAGCCAGCCCATATCACTATACTAATTCCATAATGTTTCTAAATTTTCAACACTTTCCGATCTTCAAATAACCATCTCCTCCGGCGACGATTTGATGAATTGCTACTGGCAATGATCTCTCACAAAAAGTGCTTTGATCATCGGGAAACATTTGTTTTTGACAACTACAGCGAGTGAGAGTGGTACAGTGAGTGGGAGTACAGAGAGTGGGAAATGTGAACGATAGGGAGAGAATGCTGGATTAAAACTGCATAGTTACAAATAATTTGCCGTTTTACCCCCTGGGAACGCCTCACTCGATTGATTATACCAGCAGTGTTTTCCGTTCTCGTTAGTGACAGGTACTTCCGATCTGTGAAGATCTCAGGTAGCTTGGAGCCGACCTTCATTCGAGAAATACATTCCTCAGTCTCATTTATTCTTTCGATTCGTTCACTATTTTACATAATTTTTGGCATGGCTATTTTTTAGAACGAAATCATCATCAATGTCATCCGACGACATATTCCATGAGAACAACGGTTTCATTGAGTCTCAGGTACTGCATTGTTTTTTTCTCATGTTCACTTAGACTCTATTCATTTTGAATTGCGGCTAAAATTGGTAAAAGCCTGTAAGTTTTTTCACTTTCAGACATCACTGCTCAATTTACCAAGCGAAATTGTATGTGGTTTATTTGAGAAGTTGGATACGAACGATCGCAAGAATTTGGCGTTAGCTCATCGTCGTCTCAACGAAATTGAAAAGTTGTCGGGATGCCGAGAATTCGATCTAATTTTCTTCGGTTCTGTGAGTTACTTCGCAGTTTTTGTTTAGAAAGGGGCTTTTCTCATAATTTTATATTTCAGAAGCCATGCCTGTTGTTTCCGTTTTCGAAGAATGCCTACAATATCAAACAAGTTAAGCTGTACGCCGAGAGGAGGGACCTCGTTGCATTTCTCAAACACGCAAGGACGGCGCATCTCGAGATAACGGTACCTTTTTTCGGACTAATTCCAACATAATATATTAGAACTGTCGCAAGATTTTGAATATGATCACATTTATAAATATCGTCGGGGAGTTGCATATCGAATTTTACCGTTAGAGTAGTTTCTCGGTCAATTCGCTTTTAAATGAAAGGAAAACAAAATAGTAATAAAAAATAAATAAAAATAAAAATTTAATGGGAGGGTCTCTTTGTTCGTTTCTAATCGTTTCTTAGAATCATAACTAGCACAAAAACTCAAAAATAATTTGACTCTTACAAATAATGGGGTAACCAATTAAATCGTTCTTTATGTAATAAAAAGTGTGCGAACCATATTGTCATAAAATGAGAAGTCTGAAAGATATTCATGACTATTTTCGTTCAATATAAATATATTGCAAATTCAGGGTGAATTGGACCAAGAAACCATGATACGGCTATTAATCGCTCTCAACACTCTCAAATTTCACACTCTGATTGTCGATTTCACAAGCGCGAGCAATGGAAGGTGAATAACTGTCGATATTTATTATTTTAATAAAAAAAGGGGAACCTTTAATAATAATTCAAATAATTCGCTTTCAGTTTCATCAGTCAGCTACTACATAACCGAAAATGCGAAGAAGTGTGGATCGACTTTGGTGAGGAGAAGGTAGAAAGAGCCTTTCTAGACAATGGAAAAGAAGTGTTGATGGGCCTACCACATATGGACATCTGCATGATTAGACACTTGAAAAAGGTAATTTGAGCTATTTCAAAACTGCTAAAAAAAGGAATTCAAATAATTTGCAGGCTGTTAAAATCGACGATGATATTATCCTTCATCTTATCAATATTTCGAACGCCACACATTTTGAGTGCATCGCTGACATTACCGCTAACGGACTAGCGAAAGCGTTTGAGGTACCTTTCTCTTTTATTACCGTTATGTGAGCAAAGATAATGATCCATACTTCAGATGGTTTGCTGCTCAAAGACGGAAAAATATGTCCAACTCATGGTACTCCAGAGTGTATTCATGCAGTTCGATCGGCAGAGTATGGGTCAATTCGAGGAATTTAACGGTTATTTTGTACATCGTGAGACTTCGGCGATTCTACGAGTTTTTCTCAATATCGATGTTGCGGGTACAATATTTGCTAGAGTCATAATGTTCAATTTTCGCATCGATTTTAACCATAGATATGTTGACCCTATCAGAAATAAAATGAGGAATTTTATTTTGAGCGAAATATAATTGTCTTAGTTCTTTTGTTCACTTTGTTAGCATGAATTCGCTTGTTATTCCACCTACAACCTCATTTCAAATACTTTCGTAATAAACACTTCGTTGCAAGAAATCATGACTAATTGACATCATACATTATTGCAACAAGTACTGTTTACGGGTTAAAAATGCAAAGAGGTTCCGTTATCGAGGAAACAGGAGAAAGTTATGAGTTCCTGAATAAGTTATAAATTGTTAATTGACTCTTGGCTCGAGCCAAAAATCGAATTCGTTGAAAATTGGCGTGCATACACATCTAGTGCAACACAGAGTGGGGTAAGAATTACTAAAAACGTCCATCCAAGGTGGACGATATATTGGAAGTGACATCGGCTACGAACAGATACCATAAAAAGCAGCAGGACATCACATTGTCCGTCAAACAGCCGGCATATGGGTGGGTCCCAGCATGCGTTGCATCGTGACTGTAAAGTCTCTATGCAGAATGTTTTATTATTTCATTATAAAAATTATGCGATTGGTTGCTTGGGTGCGAATGGATAGCACTCGACGCCCTCATAGCCCTTCGAGCACACGCCATCACACTTCACGGTCTCACAGGTGGCTGGATCAGGGACTGAAATGAGGAGGGGAGTATCGTTAAAATTGTACGCGCGTAACAGATTCCGAAAAAAACAAAGCGGCGAGAATGGGCTTCGTCAATCTTAGGATCGCTTCAAATCGATCAAAGATCGTAATATTCAACGGCTACGGCTTCTAGGAAACATTAGGAACATCAATTTGATGTGGAGGCAGGTAGGAATAACATGCGAAACGGATAATCATTTTACAAATGCAGCTCACAGCATTCTAGACAGACAGAAAAGGGTTGAGGTCGAACTGCAAACTTGAGATATAAAATGTTTCTGAAACTTATCCTGATTCTCATTCCCAATGCGGTTGACCTTTTGAAATCCGGATATGTTTCAGAAACATTTTATATTCTGATATCGAGTTGAAGTTCGATTACGGTGTGGCGGGAAAATTCAAAACTTAATCCCATTGTTCACCCTTTTCTGGAGAGAACAAAGGGGGTCAGAATGCTGTGAGCTCCTCACATTTGACAGCCTCCTTCTCGCAATCCTTGCGGCTGATGCAGACACCCTTCGAATTACGGAAGAACCCGTACGCGCATTGGCATCGAGGCGGGCCGCATTGCAAATTCGAGCAAAGATTCTAGAAAAAACTTTGAATTGTTGTTATTATTTATTAATTTTTGTTTTTTTTTAGTCCGAACTGATAGGATAAGTGATATCAATTCGGCACGGGGTCATACAGACGAAATATGAAAAAGAGGACAGTGGCGTTTAGATTCGTCATCACTACGGAGAACATACGTCTCTTAACTGGCCGCACTGTGGATCGGCGCATGCGGAAGAACACTCGAAGAACTGCTCACCGGCCTTGCACTGAGTAGCAGCTGCGGGTGTGGTCACCTGGAATAATTCATATCAGATAAAGGCAGTTCATTTTTTGCACAAAGATTCCCGTGATGATGACTGCTATGCCAGCAGGATCAAAAGTGTTGTTTATTTTATTTTCTTGGACGATAATTCTCTTAGAAAAGTAGTTTGACAATCGATGGTAAAAGGCACCAGAGCCCTCCCCCTACAACTTGTGCGGATAAATATTTTTATTATTATTAATATCACTCACATTCGCACACTGTTCATAAGTAACACATGTTCCATTAGGTGCACGGTAGAAGCCTTCCTTGCATTGACAACTTGAAGACCCAACTCCGAAGAGACAATCGCCCTGAAATAATTTTGAATTATTGCCTCAGCGGAGATTCATCCTTCTTGCATTTTTTTTGCTCAATGCAAGGGTGAATCACAATCATCTGAATCACAATCATACAAACCTGTTAGAAAAATATTGCTGAAAATTAAGAAAAAAACGTACAAGAAATTTATCCTTGTCAATGCACGTTTGCCAACACCATGGATCGCTCCTCACGACTTCATTGGCACGCGGGCAGGGGCGATTGCGCAGTCTTTCCTACATCAAACCAATATTGAGAAACTATCAAATTATTGATGGGAATAATTCCGACCCATCTGTTTTAACGTATTCTGATAGAAGTTACTCACAACGTCACACTGTTGACCCGACACGCATGTTCCACTGTCAGACCGGTAGAAACCGGCCTTGCACTGGCAGGCCGGTTCCATTCCGATTCTTCCACATCCCTGTAATTGCGCTGAAATTGTAAAGGAGACCCCGTGCTCAAGGCACACGTGAAAAGCGCATCATTTACGTGTTATACTCATGATAACTGTGTTCCATTGATTCTAAAAATCGTAAATATATGTAAATAGATTTATCGAGTTGATTGGAGTGCAATATGATCATCGGCAGCGAGCCTGGAGCAGCATATCACACCGAAGTAAACCACATTTTCAGTGAAAAGCGCATCATTTACGTGTTATACTCATGATAACTGTGTTCCATTGATTCAAAAAATCGTAAATATATGTAAATAGATTTATCGAGTTGATAGGAGTGCAATATGATCATCGGCAGCGAGCCTGGAGCAGCATATCACACCGAAGTAAACCACATTTTCAGTGAAAAGCGCATCATTTACGTGTTATACTCATGATAACTGTGTTCCATTGATTCAAAAAATCGTAAATATATGTAAATAGATTTATCGAGTTGATAGGAGTGCAATATGATCATCGGCAGCGAGCCTGGAGCAGCATATCACACCGAAGTAAACCACATTTTCAGTGAAAAGCGCATCATTTACGTGTTATACTCATGATAACTGTGTTCCATTGATTCAAAAAATCGTAAATATATGTAAATAGATTTATCGAGTTGATAGGAGTGCAATATGATCATCGGCAGCGAGCCTGGAGCAGCATATCACACCGAAGTAAACCACATTTTCAGTGAAAAGCGCATCATTTACGTGTTATACTCATGATAACTGTGTTCCATTGATTCAAAAAATCGTAAATATATGTAAATAGATTTATCGAGTTGATAGGAGTGCAATATGATCATCGGCAGCGAGCCTGGAGCAGCATATCACACCGAAGTAAACCACATTTTCAGTGAAAAGCGCATCATTTACGTGTTATACTCATGATAACTGTGTTCCATTGATTCCAAAAATCGTAAATATATGTAAATAGATTTATCGAGTTGATAGGAGTGCAATATGATCATCGGCAGCGAGCCTGGAGCAGCATATCACACCGAAGTAAACCACATTTTCAGTGAAAAGCGCATCATTTACGTGTTATACTCATGATAACTGTGTTCCATTGATTCCAAAAATCGTAAATATATGTAAATAGATTTATCGAGTTGATTGGAGTGCAATATGATCATCGGCAGCGAGCCTGGAGCAGCATGTCACACCGAATTAAACCACATTTGCGCAATGTTGGCGGGAAATGTCTTATTTCTGTCATAATTTAAAAAAATGTAAGTATACACAAAATAAGTACTTTTCGCTTTCTGTCCTTGGTTGCGCATCTGGGTTCACAGGCCGAAGCGTGGAGCGTGTACTCCTCATTTTGAGCGGTGCAGTTGAACGGCTTCGGCGTTGTGAACGATACTGCTAGAGCCGCACCGATGAGAGCAACCTGTGTATTGGAAAAACAATATGCACATACCGTAGCGTACCAAGTGAATCTGAAGAAAGAAGTTAGAAGGAAACTCACAAATAAAGCGAGGCGAATCATAGTAGAAGCAGAAACTCCGCTGAAATGTTTATCGATAAGCGCCCTTTTTATAGCGAACGACATTGAGCGTGGGATGAAATTTCGCAAAAATATCTATCATCAAAAAATTTCGGAAATCTGAATCGTTTGCAAACTTTCTCGATTTTATCTTCTTGAAAACGACAAGACAAAACAATAACAATTCTAAAATATTATTTATGATCTCTTCATTTCCATAGGAAATACATCAACAAATGTATAATCCAATTCCATTCATCTATTTACATTCTTTGTCAACAATACGACAACAACATTTATCCATCTTCCGACCTCATTCATCGTCTTCATCTCCCTCCCGGGTGGTTCCCTCCAATGGCTTTCAACGCCAAGTCAGCGCTGCTCGAGCTCCTCAATGGACTCTTCACGCGCAAGGGAGTAAGTTGAATTACTTATTTGTGTAAGCTCAATTATCGTAACAATCATCATCCACACTCTATGATCTTTCATATTTAGCTTATCAACGGGTCGATAAAATGATCGATAAAAAATATTTTTGCTATTCTTCTTTGATGAAATGTTACAATGATCGTTCGCATTTTCCTGCTTCAACCTACGGCATTTAGGAGCAAAATACTGCTCCTTTTTTCTCATCACTAGTAAAGTAAAGTAAAGTACTGAGTCGGTTACTAACGCGTAACGCGTCGTCGACTACCCCACGTCTTCACTGCAACTGGGGCCTAACCCTTGAGAACAGTGGCCTGTTGCTACAGACTAACAGCGGGGAATTTGGAACGTGTTTGCTAGGCACTTCCAGCATTTCTTAACCCCCTTGGTTGGGTGGATCTGTTGCAGGAGCGGGGGGTCTCGTGTCTCTAATGACTAATGTCTCGAAATCCACACTACCGTAGTCCGTATTCTTTTCCTACCGTAACCCTACCGTAAACTCCAGAACGAGCGCGAGCCGGTGATGTGCAACGTGGCCGGCGACATCGAGGTGCCGATGGGCGGACGATACCGTAAGATTTCCGGGATTACGGTAGTCGATCGATAACTGAATCACAATATTTCAATAAAATCTGCCCTAGTCCATGCTCCTCTGAAGATTGAGATATTATTTTTCAGCTATCGATCGGCTACTGTAATCTATTGTCTAACTCTACAGTATCCTAAATCATCCATTCCTCTCAGGCATTCTCGGCATGCGGGCGGTGCGCGACGAGCAGACGAGTCACGACTACGACGTCCTTCGCGTGTGGGGCAAGGAGGACGGGGTACGGTATTGGAATTACTTTTCAAGAATGGGGAGAGGATTACTTAATCGTATGCAATATCTTGAAAAATTATACCTACTTAGCCGAATAGTGATAGTTGGACACACAATATGGACAAGAATGACTCTGTCAAATATCTTAGTGTCGTAGCTCCAGTAACCCCATCGCCTCCCGCCATCCAATAAGCGGTGGTAACTAACTAACAACTGTGCGCGACGAGCAGACGAGTCACGACTACGACGTCCTTCGGGTGTGGGGAAAGGATGATGGGGTACGATACCCCCCTTCCCCTTGCTTACTCTGACTCAATGTCCTTTCATCGGCCAGATTACTTTCATAGCCGATTCTAGAGCCAATTTCACTGAAGTACTGCGAAAATGTATTGTATACAGTGTGTATGTGGATGGAAAGAAATGTGCGTCTACAGTACAAATACTGTTCCCCTTCGCTCACCCTACCGTAACCTTACCTTGCAGCGCCACCCGACGTACGGCAACCTGGGCGTGCTCAAGATCGCGCACTGCGACATCGACCCGGAGGATTTCATGCAGGTAGTACGGTAGAATTCACCTAGCTGGATGGGCATGGAGTCACTACTACAATTACTTTGATATGTTGCGAATGTTCTACGGATACTGCTGCCATGCGCACACGTTTAGCCGTATGCTATTAGCAAAAATGAAATGATAAAGTGAAGCCTACTGTACTTCGGTATTGCAATAATCCAATCTTCCCTGCAGGAATGCCGTCTGCTGCTCGCGCTGTCGGACGAGTTCCCCAACTGCAGGTAAACGAGTGGACTAGGGAATGACTACGGCAGATAGACTACTGTATCCTGACGAGATGTGGTCAGTACTAGAGTTGGCTAAACGATACTCTAAACATGGCAGGTTTAGCTCCCTCTCCCCTACTCTTCCCTAGTTTCGAGCGAGAGAGCATGCGAAATGAAGAGAGTGCTTCCGATCTCAGGGGCATAGAGGGTAGGGGGAGCTAAACCTGCCACGTTTAGAGTATCGTTTAGCCAGTCCTAGTCAGTACTAGAGTACAGTGACCTTCGTAGCATATTGTAGTGCTTGCGGGAACTGTGTCTTGCCTTATCGTGCGTTTGAAATGCTCAGCAAATGAGATCTGCTGGTTAGCGAGCTATTGATTGTCTGGGAGAGAGGAATGGGGGAGAAAGGGGGGAGGAGGACAGTTGATCTACCGCCTCCTCCCGGCCTCTTCCCTTCTCCGCCCTTCGAACGTTCGTCAAAGGTCAGCTACGAGTGGAATGGAAAATAATCTCACGATAATCATCGCTATATTCCAGACAGCGTCGCCACTTCATCGAAGTGCTCGGCATCGGCACGCTCAAGGGATTGTTCATGCATGTGAGGAGATTTTTTTTTGTTTCAGAGATCAAAGATCAAAGATCATTCCGTGAAAATGCAATACGTGAGTGTTGAAATAGATTATAAGTATCGACCAGATACAGTAGCCTCGAATACTGTAATCCTACCGTAACCCTTCCCTAATTCAGGGCAAGCGCTGCGACGACGACTACAAGGAGCACAAGCTACCGAATCCGCGCTTCTTCTACGTCACCGAGAGGTATACGGTAGTGGATCGATAATATCTGATTGTGAATACGGTAGGTGGTATACGATAGATGTAATCCCCGCTACGTCTACATTACCGAGAGGTATACGGTAGGATACGGTAGTCAATCGATAACTGACAGTCTTTGGTATGACTTCGGTTTTTATGCTTACATCAACAAAAGTGCATTGTTGGGTAGAGCAGTGAATCGATGCCTATAGTAAGAGATCTTAGGAATACGGAATACGGTACCCAATCACTAACTGCCTTTTCTCCAGACTGCCGATCACCCTGGAGGACATTCGGTACTCGTCTCGCAATCGATTCCTCGACCCGCAACTGTCCATCTATCTGACGATCGGCATGCTCAAGGTATACGGTAGACCGATACAGTACCTGGTCATCGATCGATTGACAGCTACCGTAACCTTGAGAAAATATTGAAGCATGCTTGTCTACGGTAGATGTCACTTATCGATAGCATTCGACAATTCTTTCAAAATTTATTGAATTCTACTTTATCGTCCATGAAGGTATTCAATAGCTACCGAAATAAATCAGTTGTCGATCGAGAACCCAACCGTATCCATCCACTTACCGTATCCATGAATCGATATTGCAGGGCGTCCGGCTGCTGCACGAGATGGGCTGGATGATGCGCGAGGTACCGTAATCCTAAATTCCCCTTGGGACCATGTTTATTGATTGATGATACTGTAGCCGGACTACCGTAACATCTACTTCATTCATCGATGGATACCGTGCGCATTCAAAGGATACGATAAGCGATAAGCAAATTTTGAGGTCGCCCCTTCCCGCTTCTCCATCCGTCTTCCTCCCTCGATGATGCTGTTCCGCTACGTGTCCGAGGTGTCGGATCGAGTGGTGCGGTTTTAACTGATAAATTATAAACCATTTTATCATATTATCATAATAATTAGATTCTTTTCCAATATCAGATTAGCGTCACTGTCATTGAATCTGTTCCTTGTCTTTCCTTACGTTAGCAAGCTGAAACATATGCGATGAATTTGCTGAATTGCTAGAGGAAAAGTCGATTATGGCTAGAGTGAAAGTGGAGATGAAATTAGAGATCAGAGTTCAAAGATCAATCTCCGAATCTCAGGCGATCACCAACCTCTCGTGGGCCTCGCGCTACAGAGGCGACAAGAAGACGCGGCTCAGCGAGAACTGGTGCTACAACCAGAGATACGGGTATGACAGGGGATCGATAACTGATGGGTTGCAAAGATCAAAGATCAACCCAAGCTAGAAGTACCTAATCGATCATTCAAAGATCAAAGATCAATCTACAGTTCGCCCGACGTCGTCGAGGGCATCTCACAGGGCCCGAAGGACGACGTCTACTCGGTGTTCTTCATTCTGCTCGAGTTCCTGCTCGGTTTCATCCCTTGGGAAGGTACTGTGGCCGTCGATAATCGATTTCTTTATGAGCGAAGGGCTAAGTAATGTATGGATGTCTATGTATCTTTTGTTATAGTAGGTGTTTGACGGTAGAGAATTTGGTAGATTGTGCAACATTTTGTTGTTATTGTAGGTCATAATTATGACAATTGGTATCCATGGCTCTCGATCGACACCTACCGTATTCTCCCCTTTGCAGACTCGCCCAAGGCCGGCGCCACGCAGGCGAAACGCGTCGCCATGGTCACCAAGACGATCACGGACAAGGGAGGGGTGAGAGATTAGAGATCAGAGATCAAAGATCAGATTTCAGAGATCCGAGATCAATTTCAGTAGATTACCGTAGGGTTGGTGTGATGTAGAAATATCGCACGTATTGTCTTTAGATAAACAGATTGATACAGAGAAAGATCAAAGAGCACTTTCCCGCATTCCAGACGATCTACAACGACTGGTGCGACCTGTTCTCGATCGTTGCCGAGTCGGACACGGAGTGAGAGTTTGTTGATCTTTGATCTTTTCTCATTCGTCTTTTTTTTATCTCTGATCTCTTCAACATCTCACTATCTCGCAATTAACATTCATTACATTCCATCATTCTCCAAGAAGCATTAATAGAAGTCTTAATGTTAAACGCTACCTTAGTCTCTGATCTCTGATCTCTGATCTTTGATCTCTCCTCCTTTCCAGTCTCGGGCTGCTGCCGTACGACAAGCTGTACGAGGCGATGACCCGCCAGACGAACAGCACCAAGGTATAAGAGTTCGGTATGTGGGAAATCTCTTCTTTTCACAGCCTCTCTCACCGGCGAGAGAGGCGAGAAAGTGTGTGAAATGAAGAGACGACTACTCGTGCTTCGAACAGCAGAGGTTGCTTCGAACAGAGGTTAGGGTAGATGCTTTTGGACCATAAAAATAGTGTTTCCGTACAGCTACAGTAATTCCCCTGCGTCCGTAATCTCAGTTATCATACTCCTTAATAAAGGAGAGATGTCTCCCTGCGCGTGTGCTGTGTTTGTCCGCTATTGCGAAAGTCACGTAAACAGGTCACGAAACTGTAAACACGTTGAAGCATGTCACGCGCGCTTTCGAAATTGAGTAATGAGGAGAGAACTGCGCAGCGGTGAGCCCTGCCAGCCGATAAGACCCCTCCGAAGGCGGGGGCGAAATCGGCTGGTTAGTAATATTTGAAAGCTAGCTGACGTCCATAACATGTTCTTATTATGTTATTTTTATTTATACGTAAAACAAATAATTTTTACGTAAAATAAATAATATAAACATGAAAAATATTTGTCAGCCCGACATCTCCATCATCGGCTTCCTCTACAATCTGAGAAGACAGTACTATGAGGCTTCGTCGGAGGATAAGGACAAGCCTAAGGTACTGTAAGGGATGCGGGGTAGTATGTGGGGTTACGGTAGCGAGGTGTAGTCTGGAGGTACGGTAGTGAGGCAGCGCTTCCTCGGAGGACAAGCCTAAGGTACTGCAGGGGTTAGGGATGTGAGTCACGAACGCTAACGCTCTGGAATTCCCTTTCTACCCCAATAGTTACCCTGCCCCGAATACCTTACCGAAATCTTGTACGACGAACCCCATCACTTGTCCTCCCTACCTCCCACATTAAATTGTAAACACGGACTGCCACAAACCCCTTTCCCCAAAAGCTCGCCTGAGCCTGAATACCACCTGTTGTACATATACCGCCCCTAACGCAAATTGTCTCGTGTGGTGAATAAAAGTATAAGTATAAGTATAAGTATAAGTACTTGTGGAAAATACAATGTTGCCGCTTCATCATAGACTCTCATAATGGTGTATGAAATATAATGATTAATATGAATACTTTAAAAACTGCGCGGACGATAACGTAGCAAAACCTGATCAGCAACATCATTCAGAAGTAGGCCGAAACAACTAGTCGTTTAATAGGGAAATGAACCGCCTTCTTCACGAGAGACAGGGCGGAATGAGGAGAGCGATTAATGATTTCCATAATAAACGACTAATTGTTTTGTTACGATTGAAAGTCTATTCAGAAGACCTCGAACAAGCGTGCGGACAGAGGCAAGACCAAGGAGTAGGACGATCGATCGAGGCAGCGGCTACAAAACAAACCCACCCTGCCCGCAAGCTACCGTACCCCTCCCCCAAAGTACATAGCAGTTTTCGATTTCACACTATCACACAATTGGCCATTCTGACTGTCATAAAGTGATTAAAAAATTAATTTAATGGTTGATGACTTTTGATCTGTTGATCCTTTCTAAGGGTTCTGGATATCTAAATTTATTTATCAGGTTGATTCATAAGTCTTGTCCGTTTTTTAAGGTCATGTTTGGGAGATCATTACGGGCCACGGATAAAATATGATGACTTCTGTAAAAAACGGTAGTATCAGGATAGTATACACTATGATTTGATTAGGGCATCATATTTTAACTGTACATCAGTGAAGAGATCTTACCACCTAAAAATATCGTTAAAAAATTAAATTTTCAAGATAATTTTAAATCAGCTTGCACTCCTCGGATAATTTTTTTTCATGATCTTCAATAACATGTATGAGTAGCTTGAGTCATCATATTTTTATCTACGAGAGATCTAGGATATTGGAAATCAGCAACGGAAGTTATAATAAAACACGCTACGAGACCTATTTTCAAGAAGTCTCCTGGCAATCGATTGTCAAATCGACAGGGAAATAAGTACCGTCGCCTAACTAGGGGCGCTTTACACTATTACATAGTCTCTACAATCTGGTTAAAAAATTATTTAAATTTATTTTTGTACAGCTTTTAAAAATCAAAAATTCAAATGACATGAAATTTCAAGATTTTTCAAAAAAATCACAAATCGCCGTCTTTATATAAAATCATGCCAGAAATTTATAGAGTTGAATTGTATTATATCCTTGCAAGAAGTGATCCCCTTATGGTTGTTCTTCAAAATGAGCACACAATCAGCTAGATCAGATTTCCCGCTCAAGCAGAAATATTAGTCAAACACCAATTTGGGCCATCGCAACTCGCATATACTCAACGGGGGCCTACTCTCAAGTAAACAATGGAATCAATATTCCGAGTGTAGGTTAGTAAGCACAAATAAAGTACTTTCGAACGCCCACGTAAAATGGTGGATTTGATTAAATCCAAAGATTATGTGGCTCAAGTAAGAAAAATCGGACAAGACTTATGAATCAACCTAATAAAATAAAATCAAAACAAGAAATTGTGACTTTTCTCAAAAAAATAACAGGAATAAATTCAAGATGAAGAAAGGAATGCAATTTTGGCCCTACAGATTCCGCCCGACATTGGGCCAGTGTAAATTTCGCATCTTCGACCATTTTCCCCTTCCTTGATTGTGAACAAGGGACCTCCGTACGGATTCTGATGGTATTGAACGAACGCCTTGAACTGAAATTAATATTGCAAATGTTACATCCATATTCGTATCAAAATTTACTAGGTACCGCCAAAGTCATGTTTTTGATTTGCGAACATCGGCATCGGATTTACTGGATCTCTAAATCCCTATACGCGGTTAAAGCTAAAAAAAATGAATTTGACAGTGACAACGCGCGTAAATGACCATTCTTGAGGCGAAAATATAACTCACGGGAGCAATGTAAAACTGAAGAAAATGTTCACTTTCGAGGTGTGCGCTCAGGGAAATCTCCCAACTTCGCTGGGAAAATTCACGTAGGCCCATCTGCAAATTTGTGTAACCGAGTGGAATTTTATTCGAACTTAAACAAAGTTTACAAATTTCAAAAAATAGCCATACCCAAATTAACTCAATCAACTGCGCAAGGGTTAGCGTGAGCGCGTAGAAATGCAATTCCGAATAGAGCAGAAAGAATGGCAATGTCTCGCGAGCCGGCCTCCAGTGCGTAGCATCCTGAACATGAGCGTTGTATTTCCAAAAGATTTTTAAAAAATCATTATACTTTCCGAAATATTAAGTTAAACCATTGGATATTATTATGAGCATAATAGAAAAACCCACCTGTCCATTGTTCCATATTTTCAGTTGGGCACTTTTCTTTTGAGTCTGACACATTAGAGCAAACTCGCGAAAGAATTCCCCACGAAAAATTGTTTGCTGTTCAAGTGTAAGTGTACCAACAATCATGACTTGACAAGCCTTTGTTCCGAGAACAAATTCTTTCAGGCTGCAGTATTATTTAATATTTCGACCCCACTAATATTCTCGATAATTTCATGCCATCAAAGATGTACTATTCCAATTAGTAACGAGAGCATGTGCGAGATGAGGATACAGTGACTTCTGTTTCGAAAGTTCCTACTCACCGCACGTATACTCCAATTGTAACATTCACTACGCACATGCGCTCTGGATATCGACCATTTAGTGCGGTTTCAAGCCTTTGAATGAACAATTCGTCGAGATTGATCTGTAGTGGAAATTCTCCATTGAAATACACCACCACATTAATTCAATTATACGCCATATTATTTGGGTATTTGGGGAGAAAAATATCTAACATCGAGAAGCTGCAAACTCCTCGGGGAGTGCTTGACAAGCAATTCATCTACTGCTTTGAACGCACAATCCGGTACATCTCGTATTGCTTTCGCATCATACCCATTTCGAGTATTAAGATGGAGGAATTTTCCCAAATCCTGAATGAAAATTTAGAAAATTTTTAGTCTATTTAAGAAACTTGCATCTATATTTGAAAAGCGTCCCTTGACGCCGGCCTCAATGGTGCGTGATTCGACAAAAGCAAGGAATTCGCCAGAGAGCTTTTCCATGCGGACACCATGTAGGCCGCTGGTCCATTGCTGAAAGCAATTGTTGAATTTGTTTAAAACTATTTTATAATATTCTGATCACTCTATGAACCGAGAGACGACGTGGTGTAGTGGTCTATGGCGCGCCCTCCCATTACATTCCACCTAGGTTCGATTCCCGGTCACCGTCTCCGCCCCACCAAGGCGCCCGAAAGGGGAATTGGGAGTGACTAGATCACGCGGTAAAGTAGGTCCGAAGAAGAGATTAGGCCCTCCGGACTGAATTGGCCTCATAATCACTGTCCTAGCAGTGATTTCCCGCAGGACGCAAGTGCCTTGATTAACGGGATGACCTTTACCTTTTTTTTTACCTATGAACCGAGAATTACCGTACTTTTGCTATTGTGAGCTCCATTACTTCTTTCTTCGCTTTTCGGTATCCTTTTTGGCGCGCTATGAAGTGAATTTTCTTGCTCACTAATTCGATATTGTCCAATGAATCTCTGAAATATGCGATTTTTAGAAAAAAAAATGTCAATCGTTTTCACTCTGATGTGGTTAATGTGGATAATTTCAGAGAGCAAAACCTGTCGAAATCCAAATTTTAAAAATAATTGCCAGAAAAAATAAACTAACCGATCGAGAAACGATAGCACCGCGAAGAGGCAATCATCAGGGAGCGTTGAGAAAATATCCTGAAAAAAAATTGCAAAAAATACAAATTTCAAAATTTCAAATATCAAATAATCACCTCCTTTCCCAGTTTCGGCATTGAAAGGATTCCGTCAATCACATTTTTATTCGTCTCGGGACGACTCCGTTTGGAGTCTCGATCTGAGGGCAAATCGCAGAGTCTCTTGCGCCGAGGTTGAGGCGGCATTAAGGACTATGAACAGGCTCAAATTAATATTTTTGTCATGACACATCAGACAGAAAGATATTGTTAGTGGAGGAAAGTGATAGATTGAGAAAATTCTTTACAATCGAACAGTACTTTGTTAGTATTGACTAAAAAATCAAAGAATGCTCATTTATTGGACAACATTGTTCGGGTGCAATCGAAAGAGCGATTCCGGAGGGGTTGCGAATGACGCTTCATAACATCGCGTACGTCTATTTACTCACAATCACTCAACTCGCGGACGCGTGCCAGTCAATATATTCTAATATAGCAATCATGCATGGATCAGATCAAAACAAGGTGAAATAGTTAATTTTCTAATTTATTATCTTCTTAAAAAATTTGTTTAGCTTCCAACTCTCCCTAACGACCTGATGTACCTCATTTTCAACCAACTTTCACTTGAAGAACGAATTCCACTTAGCACTGCTTGCAAACGATTAAGAGAAATTGATTTTGAAATGGGAAACAAACAATTTGAAACGATCGACATTTCACTGGTTGGTTTCCCTTTTTATTTCAAAATATTAATCATAATATATTATGATTTCAGATCGATTCTAACCAGCAGTTATCCGTGATTGGCAAAGGAAATATGGAATATTCAATTCAAGGAAACAGTAAGAAGCAAGCGAATCCTACTCGCCACAACCTGAGTATATTTCGAAATGCCAAGACGAAAGAGTTGAATATCACATGTGACCAGAGCCCGCGTAGCTCGTTTAGCATTCGAGATTCGGATTTTAATTTAATCACCAGGATTTGCGATCAAATTACCTTCACAAGTGCAACAATAACGACGAATTTTTGCGAACCATCCACCATTGAACAGCAAGTTTCACATCTAAGAAAATCCTAAAACTGTTCGTTTCAGCCTCATATCAATCATCAAAAATTGCTCGATGAAGCGTGCACAAGTCATCATAAAATCCACCGCTCCTGAATTCTCCTCAAATCTATACTCGCACTTGTTAATGCAACTATCAACGATTAACAAATTCCGATTTGAGCTGTTCACCGTATCAAAATGGCATAATTATCATGAAAAGGGAATTAGCGAAGACGCTTTTCTTCATGTCGTTTTGCAAACAAATCATGCCGAACTTGACCTAGTCCTTTGCACAGCTGAAGGAATACAGCGTGCTTTCGAGGTGAAATTTTAATTTATTATTCGGTTTAAGACTCTCTTTTTTTAGATTGTCCGGAATTGGGAAGGCTACAAGTGCGTATCTTTCAACACTGCTCGGACGACTGTGAACGAATTCATTTCATTAGTAAAAGGAACGTATGCGTGTGGCGCCACTCGTGTAACAGATCGTTCGACTCGCTCCGTGTTAATTAGAGCGAAAATTACACTGCATATTGTGAAAGTGGTCATATGCAAAATCGATTCCGACCATAAAGTCATTATAGAGGACTGGATCTGACTGGCCGGTGATTGATAAAATTGTTGTTGTTGCATGATTGATAAAGTTGTTCCATCGGAGCTCAATAATTATTTTCTGAAGTTAAATGTTATTGAGATCCAAATATTATTCTGTAAACGAGCTTGTTGTATAGTCTACTGGATATGCAACTCATAGTCTCGCTACACAACCTGCAGACATAACAGAGCTGATCCAGAGGGGATTGATATTGATTCAATAGGAGATGAACCAGCCTAATACCTATTGAGCGTGTCTATTTACTCAATTTCTTCGCGAACGCTTGCAAATCAACTTACACTTTTGCTCAACCAATACCTATTTGAGAAGAAGCATGATTGGATTAGATCAAAAAGAGGTAGTTACATTTTCATTTGTTTTATCTGTAACTTTTTTTTAGGTTCCAACTCTCCCTAACGATTTGATGTTTCTGATTTTCAATGAGCTTTCAACTGAAGACCGAATTCCCCTTGGCACGACGTGTAAACGATTTAGAGAGATTGATTTAAATTTGCGAAAGAAATTCTTTGAAAGAATAAGAATTTTACAGGTATAGGGATTCAAGAAACAGTTGATTTTTTATTAATTTATTTTTATTCTATAAAGTAATAAAAAAAATTCAGCTCGACTGTTACCAAAGAACTAAGTTAAGGGTAGAAGTAAGGCAGGATGTCGACTACTTCACTCATGGAGGCAATAGTGATGGGAACAACAATTCTGACTATCAAAACAAGCGGTTGTTTCGAAATGCCCAAACAAAGTTTCTGAATATTATTGCCGATGTGGATGAAATCCCCACACAGGAGTTTCAAAATATTTACGAATTTTGCGCGAAAATTCGAATCAAGCGACTAATTATTACGACGATTAATCTCGCAAGTATTGAACAGTAAGTATCGTATATTTTCATGGAGTGATGGGAATACAGTATTAACTTTTTTATTGCGACAAAATATGTCAGAATAATGTTTTATTATTCAGACTGATTGTATTGGTCTCAAACCAAAGTCTCAAAGAACCCGAAGTATTTTTCAAGATATGCAGTGATAATGATATCTTCGTGACCATAGAATACGATACTTTCCATAGCATAATATTGAAGACAACTTACGCAGAATTGAAAAAAATTAACTGCACGGCTGGCGAAATACAAAATGCATTCGAGGTGAATGACGAAAACATATCACATTTATTTCTAAAAAACGTATTTTCAGATATTTCGGCAAACGGAATCCTACAAATACGTTGTGTTCGAAATTTCAGAGCAGACTATCGATGAGCTTATGAGGTCAATGATGTACGTGTATAATGTCGATGAAGAAGGTTTTGAAGATGAAGACGGCAAGGCGATGCGCTGTGTATTCGATAAATCAAGCCGAACCATTTTATTCGCTCAACAAATTGACGACGATGAAAATATAAGCCGAGTGGCCATTGGAAAGACTGACGATCACGATACCCTTATTAGATGTGATAATGTCAACTGGTTCGGATTAAGTTCGCTGTCTTAAATCACAGTGTACGTATTTTCTCGTACAATTTCTGATAAAGTTTCATCTTGTGATATAAGTATAAATTGAGGATATGCCAAACCGAGAGCTGTGGTCATTTTGTACCAGTGCATGCGAATAATGCAACAGAAGTTCGCCGTCTCTTAGCAAGGCGGGCTCGCAAATATATTTAAAAACCAGCTGATTTCGCCCCCGCTTCGGCGGGGTCTGATCGGCTGGCAGGGTTCACCGGTGATCGATTCGCTCCCTACTCATTTCGCAATATAGAACACGTTTGACCTTGTTTACTGTTTCGTGACCTGCTTACGTGACTTTCGCAATAGTGGACAAGCATACACGCACAGGGTCCTTTCTCTCCTTTATTTTAATATCTCTCCTTAAAAGGAGTATGATAGCGAAAATATTTTAAACTAGCTCCTCCAGAGGGGATTGCTATGGATTCAATGTATAATAGTATTACCCCGCTTAATATTGAGCGAACGATTGATCGAACAGTGGGGAGCGGGAATGGTGGGAATGACGCCTCTAAACATTGCGCGCGTTTATTTATTCAATTACTTCGCGAACGCTTGCAAACAAACTTAAGTCATTGCTCAACTAATACATTTATTTGTATTACCTTGAGAAGAATCATGCTGGATCAAAACGAGGTGAATTAGTAATTTTTATAATTTATTATTAACAATTTGTTTAGCTTCCAACTCTCCCTAACGACCTGATGTACCTCATTTTCAACCAACTTTCACTTGAAGAACGAATTCCACTTAGCACGGCGTGCAAACGATTCAGAGAAATTGATTTTGAAATGGGAAACAAAAAATTTGAAACGATCGACATTTCACTGGTTAGTTTCCCTTTTTATTTCAAAATAAAATATGATTTCAGATCGATTCTAACCAGCAGTTATCCGTGATTGGCAAAGGAAATATGGAATACTCAATTCATGGAAACATTACGAAGCAAGCGAATCCTACTCGCCACAACCTGAGTATATTTCGAAATGCCAAGACGAAAGATTTGAATATCACATGCGACCAGAGCCCGCGTAGCTCGTTCAACATTAGGGATTCGGATTTCGATTTAATCACCAGGATTTGCGATCAGATTACCTTCACAAGTGCAACAATAACGACGAATTTTTGCGAATCATCAACCATTGATAAGTAAGTTTCGCATCGTTGAGTTTTCTGCAAGTATAAAAAATAGCTGCATTGTTCAATATAGCACGCTGTAAACTAAAAATTCTGAATAAATATTATATATTATCTTATATTATATTATCATCTTTTATCTTAATATTAATATTATAATATTACTAAATATTATCTTTTTTTTCAGCCTCATATCAATCATCAAAAATTGCTCGATGAAGCATGCAAAAGTCATCATAAAATTCACTGCTCCTGAATTCTCCTCAAATCTATACTCGCACTTGTTAATGCAACTATCTACGGTTAACAAATTCCGATTTGAGCTGTTCGCCGTATCAAAATGGCATAATTATCATGAAAAGGGAATTAGCGAAGACGCCTTTCTTCATGTTGTCTCGCAAACAAATCATGCCGAACTTGACCTAGTCCTTTGCACAGCTGAAGGAATACAGCGTGCTTTCGAGGTGAAATTTTAATTTATTATTCGGTTTAAGACTCTCTTTTTTTAGATTGTCCGGAATTGGGAGGGCTACAAGTGCGTATCTTTCAACACTGCACGGACGACTGTGAACGAATTCATTTCATTAGTAAAAGGAAAGTATGCATGCGGCGCCACTCGTATTACAGATCGTTCATCTCGCTCCGTGTTAATTAGAGCGAAAATTACACTGCATATTGTGAAAGTGGTCATGTGCAAAATCGACTCCAACCATAAAGTCATTATAGAGGACTGGATTTGACTGGCCGGTGATTGATAAAATTGTTGTTGTTGCGTGATTGATAAAGTTGTTCCATTGGAATTCAATGATTTTTTTAAAAGTGTCTGATGTTGGGCATAATAGAACCCCGAACGAGATCCAAATATTATTTTGTATACGAGCTCTTCCAGAGGGGATTGATATTAATTCAATAGGAGATGAACCCGCCTAATACCTACTGAGCGTGCTTATTTACTCAATTTCTTCGCGAACGTGTGCAAAGAAACTCAACGCTTTGCTCAGACAATCAATTAATTCTAATTTATTTTATAAGAAGCATGATTGGATTAGATCAAAACGAGGAATCAATGTATAATAGTATTTCCCCGCTTAGTATTGATAGAACGAACGTCTCCAGTGGGGAGCGGGAATGGTGGGAATGACGCCTTTAAATATTGCGCGCGTCTATTTATTCAATTACTTCGCGAACGCTTGCAAATCAACTTAAGTCATTGCTCAACTAATACATTTATTTTTATTACCTTGAGAAGAATCATGCTGGGATTAAATCAAAACGAGGTGAATTAGTAATTTTTCTAATTTATTATTAACAATTTGTTTAGGTTCCAACTCTCCCTAACGATTTGATTTTTCTGATTTTCAATGAGCTTTCAACTGAAGATCGTATTACTCTGGGCACTTCATGCAAACGATTCAGAGAGATCGATTTCGAATTGGGAAACAAGCATTTTGAAAGAATCGATATTTCACTGGTTGGCCTCAATTATTCTCTCAATTCGAATCGTAAAACATTTTCAGATTGATTTTAATCAGCAGTTCTCGGTGGTTGGTCAAGTAGGAAGAACTCTGATGTATTCCATACATGGAGACTTTTCCCGTCACGCTCAGCCTACTCACCATAATATGCGGCTGTTTCGCAAAGCCAATGCGAGCATATTGACTCTGTTATGCGACCAGAACCCCGTTCACAGCTCGTTCAGCATTCGAGCTGCGGACTTCAATTTTCTCAGCAGGCTTTTCAAGCAAACAGCCTTCAAAAGTCTCACTATTACTAAGAGACTATAAAATTTTTGTGTCTGGCTGTCCGTCCGTGGGTGGGTATGTGGGTATGTATGTATGTATGTGGGTATGTATGTCACGCTCCTGAAATTGCTCGAAATCGCCCTTTTCGCTCGATTTCAAACCTAACTCCTTCAGCAAAAGACTTAAAGTGAAAAATTTTTCCAAAAAAAAAATCGATAATTGATTTCGTCATCATTATGCAATAATCCGTTTTTCGCGTAGAACTCGGCTCAAACTGAACCAAATCGATCATGTAATGAACCAAAAGGTTTGTGATGAAATTCTCGAAAAAATCAATAACCTATTTCATCATCACTATGCAATATTACGTAATAATGATGCAATAATCCGTTTTTTACGCAGTTTTCGTCGGAAAATTGACCAAATTTATTCAGTGGTGAACCAAATACTTTACGATTACGACTTTTGTCTTTTTCTGACTTTTGTCATAAATCCACCACTATCACACAGTACCACTATCACCGTAAACCAAAGATGTCGACTAGGCCAAACTTAGTTCACTGGGTAAGATTTATGACTTTTGTCATAAATCGATGGAGACCTACTCTTAGCGTAGGTCTCATGTATGAACTATACTTAAAAATATGGTTCTTACGCTTTCACGCTTGCGGAAGGCTCGTGAGGCCGAGAGCGATCCGAAAAAAGTTGGGATGGAGCCACGAAGTGGCTCCATCCCAACTTTTTTCGGGTCGCTCGAGGCCTCACGAGCCTTTCGCAAGCGTTTGCAAATGACTGGGATAAAACCTTAATACGCTACCCGGTGATACCTAGCGAACGAGCGAGTGCAGCGCTATTCACCTAAAAATATACTTAAAAAATACACTTTCACGCTCACGGAAGGCTCGTGAGAAATAGTGCGTTTGTAAATGACTGGTTAAGCGTTGCGAAGCGTTTGCAGATGACTGGGATAACCCGGCGACACCTAGCAAACGGAGCGAGCGCAGCGAGCGTAGTTTGCTAGTTAAAACGAACTTTTGCGATTCAACTACGATTGAACAGTAAGCAAATTAAAAAAAAAACACATTGTTCAACTATCAATTCCAGGCTCACGTCTGCTATCAAAAGTTGCAAGATGGAGAATGCGCAAGTGTTCTTATCTTCGAGTGACAAAGAAAACACCTCACATCTCTATTCTCACTTGTTATTGCAACTTCCGAGGATGGACAAATTTCGGTTTGAGTTTAACACATTATCAAGTGAGCAAGTCAATCGTGAGGAGGAAGGCATTAGCGAGAGTGCTTTCCTTCATATTGTCTCGAATACAAATCTCGCCAAATTTGACCAAGTTAACTGCACGACAGATGGAATACAGCGCGCTTTCGAGGTAATTTCAAATATATTCTTTATTCGGTTCAGCTTTATATTATCGTAGATGGTCCAGCAATCGAATAAGTTCGTATTTTTCAAAGCTCCTCGGACTACTATTGATCAATTCATGAGCGCAAACGTGCATTACGTAAGAAGCGGAGTGAGGCTGGTAATGGATTTTCCGAGTCGATGCTTTGTTTGCGCTCCTGATACCAATCAATCATTTGGAAGAATTTTCATTAAAAAACGTTGACCACAATAACGCGACCGATAAATCGAATTGATCTGAATGTGTCCGAAAAGCTGGTCAAATAAATAATTTTAAAAATTTTTTTTAAAGCACAAAATTAAATATTCCGTTTGAGTTCCAATTATTTTCATTGATAAAGTTGTTGAGTTCCACAGATTCATTGTGCACCGATATATATAAAAATGACTATTTTTATGCAATTTCATCAGTATGCGTACCAGGTAATGTTCCTTCAGCTGTTGATCGAAACGTACTTTATTCGCATATCATTTGAATAAATCCTTAGCAGCAGCCGATGGCTCGAGAAACTTGTCCGCTTGGTTAGCATCATCTGTAATTGTGTACTGTACGTAACAGATGAAGATTTTATTCTAGAAAAGAAGATAAGATAACTGGTAAAAAAATTAGAAGCAGCTCATAGTCGCTCCTTCGGGAATCGCAGTTGATTGACTGGCTGGATCAATCAAATTCGACCACTGCCATTCGTGTGCGCCGGATGAGGCGTTCGTTCTGCAATAATGAAGTATATTTTTAAAATTTTTCAACACATGATTCTGTCACACTGTGTCCCACTAAAATCACTTATTGGATCAACGACAACTGCTCAGAAATAGGAATGCATTTTCTTCGAATGAATTTGATCTTACCCGCAGTAGAGCGTATTTCCACTGCCGAGTGTCTTCGTTCCATTGACAGTGTATCCAATGGTCTCGCCTTCATAGCAAGTGAATTGCTTACTGCAATTTTGGGCGAAATTTCACGCTCAGCTCCCATTATCTTTCTTAATTTTCAGTATAATTGTATAATTTTTCGAATTTGAAAACACATGTAACTCGCCTGTAGAAGTCAAACTTCAGCTTGTAGACTTCGAATTTCACGTTGAGATTTTTGCATGGCAAATCCGCAGACCATTGATTCGCATCCCAACAATGCACTTCGGTCACCCGGAGCCCGGACATGGATGTACCCTGAAGAATAATAATATACAAAATAGTCCATTAAAAAATTCGCGATATATTTGAAAATCATGGACATTTTTTGCACTATTTTAAAAAATATCAAGAACACTGCTTTAAGCATCTTCTTTATTATCATATCGTGAGATAATTATCCATTCCACTCGTAGCTGATCTTTGACGAACGTTCGAGGGGGGCGGGTAAAGGAAGAGGTCGGGAGGAGGCGGTAGATCAACTGTCCTCCTCCCTCCTTCCTTCCCTCTTCCTCTCTCCCAGACAATCAATAGCTCGCCAACCAGCGCATTGAGTTTGCTGAGCGTTTCAAACGCACGATACCTGCAATTGCCATCCATCCTTATTGCATACAAGTGACTTGGTGTCGGTGGAGTCGGCTGTGAACTTTTTGGCAGCATTTGTCTGGTCCATATAGTAGACATCGTGAAGGTAGAATCCCTGATTAAAATAATTGTGTAAGTTTTTAGCATTTTGAGGGTATTCTATTCTTTTAGTATTCTATTCTAAGAATATTCAACTTGGAAACTCGTGATGGTACCTTCATGCACTCGTATTTGTTGCCTGTTCGGATGCCTCCGATGTCCCAGGGCATAGTGCAAGCCGGGTGCTGAGTGCCCATGTCCACGCAAGACATGGCTGAATATTAAAATGAACAATAAACAATGGTGAGGAGATGAATATTCCTTCTAAGGTCATCTCTGATCATTGCTTTACTAGATTCTTTACTGTAAACAAATTAGCCAAAGGAATTTGCCACGGAATGTCATGCTCGATCGCAGAGCCATGTAATTTGTAGACGGATTTTAAAAAATAAACACACCGTTATTTTTTTTTAATCCGTCAACTTTCCCCTCATCTCGCGCGTACACTTGCTCTACTAAGAAGACTAAACAGTTATCTTCAATCATGCCGAGAATTACCGAGTATCATCAATTGAACACACCGTTAATCTTCTTGAAATCGACATCTTGTCTGAATCCACCGTCAACGGAAGACGCGATTCGGTAGAACGCTGCATTTTTATATGTAGATACATAAATTCATTCATTCATTTATTCCGTTGTATGATAGTTTTATTATAGTTCAGTACAGTAGTATGATTTTAGTATGATTTATTCGTAGAAGCGGAATAAATGTTAATTCAAACCGTTAATCTATGTAAACGAAGTCCTGAGGTGGTGCTTGATTATCCAACGCTCAGAGAGTATATAAAAAAAGTACTTACTGTTGTTGCTCTCAACGTATGGGGCATGGACGATTAGTTTCTTGCCTGCTTCTGAACACAAAAAATCATATTATCGTGAGATTATTTTCCATTCCACTCGTATCTGACCTTTGACGAACGTTCGAGGGGGCGGAGAAGGGAAGAGGCCGGGAGGAGGAGGTAGATCAAGCCTCCTCCCCCCTTCCTCTTCCCTTCCTCTCTCCCAGATAATCAATAGCTCGCTAACCAGCACATCTCATTTGCTGAGCATTTCAAACCCACGATATACTTATTTACTGGACAAACCTGGCTGGAATTCAATATCAAGGGCGAGTGTGTAATCGATGCAGGTCCATCTAAAAATGTTCCCAATATTTAATTATCAATTTAATCAAGCAAACCTCTTAAGCCCGTCAACCGTAAACCACGGATCAGTGCATGTCAGTGATCTGTCAGTGTAGAAGTTTGGTGGGAACATGGCTATTCCTGAGATTGGAACACATGATACTGTCGAGCCAGAGGGAATCTGAAAAGGAGCTGTTTTACATGTAATTGCAGCCAGAAAAGACGATTTGATTCTGGGAATGAAAAAAATAGTGTGAGCGTCTTTAATTATTTTCCGTTTCCTGGACAAATTCTTTGAAAGGATTTTCTAGTTTTGACCATTTCATTCTTCCTACCATGGTAAAGTTTAGCAGGGATACATACCGATCGGAATTGCGAAATGCCTATTAATGTCCATTTGGAAGAAACGGTGCTGAAAAATGGGATGCAAATAATAAGTCATTAACTTAATTAACATGAATAATTAAATAAATACTCACTCGCACTGAAGCAAGTCATTAGTGAACTCATCCCCATCCGGAGTGATAACCCTCACAAGTTCGGCTTCTCTGCACCCGAATGCATTACTAAAAATACCAACTTCAAAAGTGAGCCGTATTCCTGAAACTGAATTGATAACCCTTAAATTGTCGGCTTCCCGTCTTACTTGTTACTACATTTTTCTTACTGAAAAAATCATTCCTATTTTTTAAGAACATAAGTTACCCATTACTGTCACGTATGTCGTACAGTAACACTGACTAAACGTGGTCAAGTGGTCAAAAATTGCCTACCGGCTTGGCATAAAGTCAACATTGTGCCGAGTAATGGTGAGCTTTGGGCAAGTCGCAATGCTATTGGGTGGTTCATTGCACCAGAATGAGGCTAGCTGCACTCCTGTGATGGTTGTGCCCTGAACAGCTATCAGTCTTCGGAAGAAGATATAAGCAAGCTTTCAGCGTAAAATAAATTTTTTTCAACATAAAGATTTTAATTCCTGCCAAAAACTTGATTTCCGCACTGCTCACAATCAGAACTTTTATGTATTGTAAAAAAACAAAATTAAAAATTAAAAATAAACTCGCCGAAATGCTCCAACGCCCATCGGCTCCACATGATGCGCTGAACAGATGAGCATCGGAAGTAGACTCCGTGACCTCTCGCAGGGTGTTAGTAGCATCGAAATATGAGATGATCTGCGGATATCCTCCCTTAAGTATTGATTTTTTTTCATAAAAAATCATTCTGAATTTGAACTTCATGTGTTTCGTAAAATTAACATCTTAATTATGATTCAAGCTACAATAAATAAAATTTCACAGTGAGGATAAAGGGTGCCCCTTTTCAAGGCACACGAAGTCCTATAGGAGCCCACTGCTCGGGCAGTGAGGGCCAAAGGCAAATTCAGTCGCGATGATATATCTTTTTCGATCAAACCACAAGCAATTTTTCTTACACAGAAGTTAAAAAAATAAAAAATACCTCTTCGCATTTATATGTGCCGTCCCTGATCCATGCTCCGTTTGCGTAAGGAATCGAACAATTCTTTTAAAAAAACGTTATTTTTAATTTGGAAATCAGAAGTATATTTCAATTGCATCATTAAATTCAGAGAAAATAAGTAGAGACGGAAATTTCGAGATGAATTCAATTCCATACCGGATGAAACGCTCCGTAGTCTCGGCAAGACACGTCAGTAATCACTTCTTTTTTCTGAGTAGCAACGCCATTCGACGACGCGCGGCGGCATAACGCTTAATAAATTTTATTTGTTCTTGTTTTTCCATATATTTTATTTTAATTAACTATTTTAGATGACTTACAAGCATTGCACTCGACGTACTTCGCATGTGAAAAGTAGTCTGAATAGATTGTTTTGCTCTGTTAAACTACAATTTAATACTCACTGTAAGGATTTACATTCGTCTTGATCATCCGGTTCCCGGGACACTCGTATCTGCATGATAGTTGCAGTTAATAAAAAGATTTTTCGATGTTATACCTCTGGAAGCCGTTAACAGTATCGACATACTGAAGCTCGCCGCGATTGGGAAGCAACGAGGGGAAGGGTGCTGAAATTGAGAAATGTTATGATCATGAGTCCACACCTGACCTCATTTCATTTTTACATTTTTATAAAAAAATAACAAAAAAATTGTAAACAAATATAATAACACTAACGCTCAGGTGCCACGCCGCACGTCACGTTGATGGCTAATCCGGGCGGCATACCGATCTTAAATTATTTTTCTTTATTTTGAATGATTGCTTAACAACCTCGCCGCTGCTGTGGATACCATTCCACGATCCGTTCCTGCACTCAATGCGCAAAAAATCCAAGAACATTCCTCCACTCTGAAATAAGAAATTAGAAAAATTATTAATTTTAAGGAAAAAGTTAATGTTATAGATTGTTTTAGATATTTTATAATTCGAAAAAAAGGTTACAGCTGTCGAGCCCCGTTAATTTAATGTGTAATACCAGAATGAATATCCGGTCATCGCATTCCAACACGTGCTTGGCGTTGTTGTTGCATGAGGAGTAAGGTTCGGGCTGCAATTGTTGAATATTGAATCCGATGCGCGAAGTCAATTAGATATAAAAACAAGTATCCATTAGATGTAAAAAAATAGTAGTATCATCTTACTTTATTCATCGCTTTGCCAATGTTAACGTAAGGGCATACGCATCCTTCCGGAAGATCGGGATCCGTTGATTTACCGCAGTCCAAGTTGGGATTGACTCCAAGGTCGTACATTGCCCCTGAGCACGAGCTACCGAACCAGCTTCCTTTGAGGCATGAAGCACGGTCGACTTTAACGGAAGAACCCTGAAATCTGATGGCATCACTACCGTACGATTGATATTTTTTTTTCATTGAGCTTCAGCTCTTATCTCTCTCTTATCCTGCAGCTCTTATCCTGCCTTCAAAGCAACCGTGACTCACATCCGGTCCGGCTACGCCGATCTGTCCACTGGTGCAGGTAACGATTGTCGTGTCGTTGCGTACGCATTGTTTGCTGTACGTCCCAGCGGCTGATGTAAACGGGCACATAGGGCAGGTGCCTAAATTTAAAATTGTGGAGATCTAGGTAAAACCATGCTGAAATTAAATACCACATACCATCTGGGCTGGTGAAAAATAAATGTATTAAATACACGAACCTTTCGCTAGGGAAACGGTCAAGGCCAGGATCAGTAAAGCCGCTCTCATTTTGCCGTGATGGTTCAAGGCTGCTGCACTTGGCTTATATATCATCCAATGTAACCACCGACCGAGTCGAACCATTGGCTCTCGTCTCTTCATTTTGCGTGAGCTTGCAATGGTCAGAATTGGTGAATAGTGTATGAAATGAAGAGGCGATCACCCGTATTCCGAAATCTATTACAATTATGCAAATCCTTTGGAACATTAAACCAAGTTTTTTTCTCGTTCGTTTTGGAGATTCCGCGTTCATTTCGCATTCGATTTCTCCGAAGTGCAACACTCTTTAGTTTCTCTGATTGACGAAAGATAAGGCGAAATGAAGAGACAAGAGCATTTTTCCAGTTTTGGATACTGAAAATTATCATAATTCAAGCGAACCGAGGGTAAAGTGATCATTTGAACACGTATGAAACGTGTCACTGTAGTGATACGGCGAACGGGTTATTTCAGGCACCTATGCTATATTTCAAAGGAAAGCACTAAAAAACTGAAAGACTGCACAAAATAATATTTTTCAAATTACTTTTGTGGGGAGCAGTACGTGGAACCAGTCAATAATTGTACTTTTTTTCTTCTATTTTAAAAAAATATTTTTACGCAGCGACTGAGGATCACGCATTTCACTTCATTTTGCGATAGTGATTGTTAAATAAGAGCAATGAACATCTTACCAGTTGTGTCCGCCGATCATGAATTCCAGAGTATGGGCATCTGAATCCAAAAACGATAGCGCGTGTCTGGGGGGGGGGGGGGAACCGAGCAGCCCTCTTAAACCATTAAACATGCATTATTTTTTCAAAACTTTTACCACGCTTCGAATAGGTGCTCACTCAAGATAAAAATGTGACAGAGGAATAGCATTTCATTAACCTCTTCCCTTTTCCAAAATTGATCGTGTACCTGTCCAGCAAAATTTTTGAGTAACGATATTACCATGGCCTATGAAGGTATAGTGCCGCAATCCAAACAGATTGAATGAGAAATATTCAAAGGAAAAAGGATTATTCCACATTTCAACGAAATCGCTCTCCATTCTCCTCCCTCTCATTTCACCTCTTCATTGAAGAGCTCACCGCACCGCTCCTCTGATCCCCTCTTCAACGAAGAGGGGGGATGAGTTGGGAGAAATTACCTCTTCATTCTTACCTTCTGAGTGCATGCTCTTCTGAAGTCACGTTAACAACCGCAAACATGCACGGATGTGCTCTACTTCTCTCATGCTATGCGCATTTCCGTGGATACCTTTTACTCTCGACGAATGTTGGCTTATCTATGTCGTGCGTGCTCACGAGGCTTCTCCATGCGTTGTTTCCTATTGTTATTATTCAGACAAAGGGAGGGAGGGTATTTGAATTATCCCTTGGCGAAAAGTTTCATTCTCCACTAGCAATTACAAATTTAGAGCAGAAAACAGAGTTTTATCGATTACAGAATATGCCCAACGATCCAATTAATTAATGGGTAGCAGCGGAAAATGGCCAGAATGATTATTGAAATTTATGAGATAAATTATTTACAGGATGTGGCGCTGTGGAACCCAGAGAGCAAACCAAAAAGGAAACCCAAAGCAAAATGTACTGAACGCAAAACGATGTTGAATAGATTTTTCAACAAAAAACCTCGCAAAATTATATTCGAATGAGCGTGAATCCATTTGGTGTTCAGAGCCCTTCATCAAGGTGCACAGCATACATCCTGCACCTCTCGCGGAAGGTACGGCGGAGTCGTCTCGTAGAGGATGTAAGAACCACCCTGCGATGGCTGAGATGTTCAAAAGAGCTTCTGCGCATCCCCGGAAGACTGGACGTCTTAGTGAGCGTCCGTCTCTTCATTCCTCGCAACCGATCATCTGTCAGATCATCGACACAGTTGAGCGGAATATGAAGTAACGAAATCGTCACCCTGAGCGGCCTAACTCACGTAGCATACAACGAGCCCCGCGGTGCCGGCGATGCTGACGTCCGTACCGGACTGATAGTACCTGAGAAAAAACGCATGCTTTCAAAATGGCTAATGTTGATTTTAAATTTGAAAAAATGGGCTCTGCACTGCACTCATGGAAATTTACGGCACCCATGCCAGAAATAAAGCAGATTTGGAATTTTAAAGCAATTATAGAACACCGGAATGTATTTGTTTCGTTATTATTATGCGATGATGATACAAAATGTTCATTTTATGTTTTCTTTTCGATAAAATTTTCGATTCATGCATTGACAACGCGGTCAGTTGTATCCGTCATGTTGGGAGGTGATGTGGTCAGAAAAAAGGCAAGTGCATTGTACTTATTGAGTCCTCAGTCACTCCATTATGGTCAAACAAAACAGTTCTGTAGGTGCTTTGAACTTCAAAAGGTGACGAAAATCTTGATGGGTGCCGTATTTTTCATGGGTGCCTTATATTACTACTGAGCCAAAAATTGAATTATCGCATTTTTTTTTGGAATGAAGCTCACAGAAGGTTATTTGGGCAGGTTCTTCCGACCGGATAAGACTGATCACAGGTAGCGTCGTAGGGAGCCCATAGAACCATGCATCCACATCCATAGACTGTCTCGTCTGCGCAAATTAAATATATTATAAATTAAACATATATGTTTTAGTATCCTGGTCTCATGTCCTGGTTCCATACCGATTTCCGGGACCCTTGCCAACATCCCGATCTCACGATAATCAGACACCAGGGTTTGATTGTGGAAGTAGCATGATATGGGATTGAACTGGTTAATATCGAGAAGGTGTGGGACGGGGACCGAGAATACGAGGTGGAGGGCTGGTGGAAGTTTTTCTGGTGGATTTGATGGTGCGATGTGGGGCGGTCGGGGGACGATGTGTAGGGCATACCCCGACCGCTCCGGCTGGAACCGGTACCGGTCCTGGTGTGCCCCTGCATATCCTCTCACGAGCGCTCCAGCTCGTACAACAAAATCCACCACAACCATTACCTCCAACCATTCATCTAGTTTCCATCCCCTTCCCACACGTTCTCATGAACCCCAGGTTCAAGAACTCCCTCTCAAAAGACCTTGCTCATCAAACCGTGGCTTCTGAATACCGTGATTATGATCTATTATTCTGTCTGTTGCATGTTTAGTACTTGTCATTTAATAAATTCGTGAAAAAAGGAAATGGAGCAATCAGAGCAAATCAATGATGATAATGCGCAAATAAGTAATTATTGTTGCCAGAAGGCTTGGTATGTACCACAATATCCTAACAGTACCAGGATATCGGCATGAAACTTAGATATCGTCATGGGACCAGGATACTAATACACTGCCAGTCAGGCATCCTTTCCAAGCAACACATGAACACGTATGAATTGGTAAATATCTTACCAAGAACCGCACACACGTAACCGAAACTGACATCTGTGTTCCGTCCATCGTTAGTTATGTAGAACTGAATTAGGGTACTTGAACATTTATGTATAATATTTCAGCATAATAACTCTTTCCCTACAAGCTGCAACGGTGAGTACGGCCGATTTTTAGATTTCGATCTAGCTCAATAGCTACACGCATGAAAGGACCGCAATCATTACAAAAAAGGCATTTCACTCAGCTATTCATTCTTGCGCGTGATAAAATGACTCGGCAGAACTCCGCCACGCAAATGAGATTTCCCACCACTTGACATGGTGTGCCGGACACTATCAGCATCCCATTTAGCTCAGTGTACCACGTTCCGCCACCGTTCTTCACCCTGAAATTGGCCTTTAGAACTGGACTTTAAAAAAATCCTTGGTGTGACGTCATTTTGTACACACCGCACGACGAGAAGCGGTCCATCTCGGCCGTCTGGATGCCGTCGAGGACAGGGCGGCTCTCCGACGACCGTCTTCGTCAGCTCGGGGTGCGCCTGCTTGATACAAGTGTCGCCGACGCCATCTGTAACCGGACGGTTAACTCATGAACAAGAGAAATTCCTGAGGCAGGCAAACATTGCGCCATCGAAAAAATGCTAGACAAGACGTCTCACCAAGAACCGGAGGCGGCGGGCCGCCGCAGGCCGTTGTGGTGGTGGGTGTTGTGGTCGATGTCGTGGTGGGTGTTGTGGTCGATGTCGTGGTGGGTGTTGTGCTTGTGGTCGTGGTGGGCGAGGAGGTTGATGTGGAGGTGACTGTAGTGCTCGTGGTCGTGGTCGAAGATGAAGTCGTCGAACAGCCGGTCGTAGTTTTCACCCATCTTGTGTAGGAAGCTGTCGAGCAGGTCGCTGCTCGAACGAAGTCTGCGTTCTGGAAGACGCACAGACCCTGCGCGTCACTGAACGCGAAGGAGATACACTGAAACGGGTAAATACTGCGGTTGCACATACCGGAATCGGTGTTCCCGGAAATTCTTTCGCTTTAATATTGTATGTCTCTTAACGTCTGGATCAAAAGGGGTCGATATTCCCGATTCAGAACGTACAGGAGTGGAAGTTTTGTTTTGACGCAGTATATAAGAGAGGTGGTTGAAATTAAGTTATATTCCCGCACATTAGCGTCCGCTTCGCATACTGCCTCGCAATCTCCCCTCGCTGCGGTCCGAAGTGAGCCGTAGCCTACGCGAGGTGTCGACGTGATCTCGGAGAGGAAGCAAGTCAGAGCATTCGAAAGCTAGAATAGAATAGAAGCTCGGAAAATCCATCCAAGCAGGTGCACTAGCCATTTGGAAGTCATGCATACGACGTCATACCTGGATAGTTGATAGTGCTACAAGTACGGCCTTTAGATTCATACCAATCGTCCGGGTATCACTGAGAAGGCAGCGAAAGACCGGTACAACTGTGTCGCTATGCAATTGCTTGGGTACACCCTCCCGCCCATTGCGTGCTCATGCCCCTAGAAACAGCGATCTCCCCAAAGATCGGCCTACGTGGTCGTTATTTGGATGATCTTCAGATGCTTCCTTCATTGTTCCAAATTTCCATGGATATGCAGAAACAAAGAGGAAAGAGTTAGCGAAGAACCACATACGAAGATGGGCAATTGGTCATTCACAAAATATTGGTGAGCACATTGGTGCTTCCATGCTTGTCGAGCATCGCGCAGTACGCATCACAAAGAAACAAAAACGCGATTTTCATCGATTTTACGAAATTTATCAGCTACTTGTAACGTATTCGCATGAAACTGGTTGAAATGTTCAGAAGCAGCTCATGCTCGCTCCCACAGGGATCTTCACCTCTTGATTTCCATCCACCACTACCATTCCCCCTGTGTTATCGTAAAAGCTTCACATGCGATACAGTAGTTAAATCGATGATCGAATGTGTACTTTATTTGAAAATTCTTCGAAAATAATGCTTAGAATTTATAGAGGAATGTCGAAGCAGCTCATTCTCGCTCCCACAGGAATCTTCTCCACTTGAGTGTCGTCTATCTCTGACCACTGTGAATGTATTCTTGTTGTCTCCGTGTTTCGTGTTGCAAATGCTTATTGATGTCATGAACAATATTTTTTGTGAGCTGCACAATGAGAAATGCTCATTTTTTGTAATAATTGCTGAAAAATATGCTTTATTTGAATATCTTTCGAAAACAATGTAAAGAATTTATTGAGGAATGTCGAAGCAGCTCATCCTCGCCCCCACAGGAATCTTTTCCACTTGAGTGCCGTCCATCTCTGACCATTGTGATTTTTTTTGTCTTCGTGATAGAAATGCTTATTGGTGTCATGTACAACAATATGCTATGTGAGCTGCATAATAGCTATGATTTGCTCTTTTTTTGGAATAATTGCCGAAAACTATGCTTTATTTAAAAATTCTTCGAAAATAATGTTTAGAATTTATAGAGGAATGTCGAAGCAGCTCATTCTCGCTCCCACAGGAATCTTCTCCACTCGAGTTCCGTCCATCGCCGACCATTGTGAATCTTTTCTTGTTGTCTTCGTGTTACAAATGCTTATTGATGTCATGTACAATAATATATTATGTGGGCTGCACAATGAGAAATGCTCATTTTTGTCATAATTTCTGAAAAATATGCTTTATTTTTAAAAAATTCTTCGAAAATAATGTTTAGAATTTATAGAGGAATGTCGAAGCAGCTCATTCTCGCTCCCACAGGAATCTTCTCCACTTGAGTTCCGTCCATCTCTGACCACTGCCACTCCGAAGCACCCGTGGCGTTCACTCTGAAAGAAATCATTTACGATTGTAGCCTAAAATTGTTTGACAAAAGCTACGATATCACAAGATATCACATCTTGTCACTATCCTTTTCATTTTAAGCATTTTCTTTGGCGGGCGAGGACTGCGAAAATGGAAGAGGCGGCGATTTTCGAACTCTATTAGAAAAGAAACTCACCCGCAGAACAGCTTCTTCTCATTGCCCAACGTCATGACTCCATTGAGTGTGTAGCCAAGTGACTCGGCCTCGTAGCACGTGTACTGCTTTCTGCAATAATTATGCTAATATTTTCAAAAATTGCAAATAATTATTCTTAAATAATATTCATTAATAAAGTACTGAAGAATGGTTTCATCGATTACGATAATTTGTGATGCAAAAATGAAGTCAAACCATCGCTACTCGACCAGTAACTTGAAGTTCCGGATCACCTATTTTTCAGTAATGGAACTCTTGCCTGTAGAAGTCAAAGTTGAGCTTCATTGGGTCGAATTGAACGTCGCTAGCTCGACAGCTAGTTCTTGAATTTCCCGGCTCCGCACCCAAACAGTGGATGCCGGTGACCCGGAGGCCAGACAGGGATGTGCCCTGAATAAGTATAAAAATATATATTCAGAAATCTGTGGTGTGATTTTTGTTGAGAGGGGAGGTACAGTGTAAATCTGTAATGGGTTGCCTCCCAACAGTGTATGCCAGTGACCCGGAGGCCGGACAGAGCTGTGCCCTGAATAAGAATAATAATATTTATCTAGAAATATGTGGTGTGATTTTTGTTGAGAGGGGAAGTACAGTGTAAATCTCTAATGGGTTCTGGTTCGCAGCCCAACAGTGCATACCAGTGACCCGGAAGCCAGGCAAGGATGTGTGCCCTAAATCGATGCATATCACGCGTGTCACGTAAGAATCGAATAAAATCAGGGGGTCTTGTTCACAAATTTTGACGCATACTTATCTGAGTGTTTTTGGATAGTCCTAAGGGTCCCTGAGGAGATAGCTTTGAGCTTTGTTCGAAATTTTCAATTTTGAAGGCATGATACGTGGTCAAACTTTTTGAGTCTCGAAAAATGCAAACTTTGGAGTCCGATATCTTTGTCCGCAGTGGTCCTCGTGCTTGGTCATTAAGGTACTAAAACGTTCCAAATTTTATGGAGAATACGCCTGTCACTTGGGCCCATCGATATTTTGCATGATATTTGCATAAATCGATTAAAACGATTTACGGACACTGCAATTTCGGGCCCAAACTTTTGAAAATTGCAATCGATAGAGCTCGCGGAGACGATTCGAATGATATGCTGAACATATAGAAAACAAATATGCGCTTCGAAGATATGGTCGTTATAGACAATTTTCTACCCTCATTCCTTGATTTCTCACTTGGAAAGTTTCATTTCTCCCTTTCATTCCGAGTCTCTTCGCTCGTCGCGCGGTCTACGCGCATTCTTTTGCCGTCCTCTGAGTTCTTTATGAATTTCAGAGGGATGTTTCATAACAACTAGAACAATATTTAAAAAAACATGAGGATATAAAGATATGTATATAAACTGCTACTATAACTTTAAAATAATTAAGGGAATTTTTTCGGCCGTCCTATCTTACAATTTTGTTGCGAAGATGCAATCAACAATCGTAAAACTTTATGCTTAAATTACACTCATGATACTGATTTATAGATAAATTTCTTCAAATTCTTCCTGGATTATCTTTGAGATGAAATCTTGTTCATGCTCTTGTACAGTCTCTCCTCCTTCCTCCTCTTCTCCCTCTTCGATCTCTTCATTAGACTCTGACTCTTCTGAATCCACCACTACATTTCTCTTCCTTGTGACTCCTTTCATCGATCTGACACTACACTTGGATCGAGTACTTTCCTTGGTTGATTTCCCCGCTCCTTTCGCAGATTTGAGCACTTTGGCCGCCTTCACACCCGTGGTGGTTGAACCTAGAAACGTATATTGAAGGGGTGTGATAAATAATACGATTACCCTTGATCCGCGTTTGTTCTAGACGAGAGAAAAGAGATTGTAATTGTTTTTCGGATGGAACTTGTGCGTAATCGAGTAGATACAGTCTGCCGGCAGGATCAGATGGATCCTTCGCTTCTTCCAGCTTCTTTCTCATTGTGGCAGGTTCAGCCCTACTCGGAGGGACTAGCGAACGTTGTGTGAAGAAGTATTCTTCTGCCATTTTCTTAGCTGTAGTACACAATCCGTGAGTGGTGGTCTGTTGAGCAGCCTTGAGCGCCCATCCCTTCTTGTGCACTGAAATTATCAATTAGAATTTTTTTTAAAGCTGTTTAGATTGTTTCGTTGAACTGATCATGAACACTCACCGTATCCCGTAATCTGCCCTCCAATTTCGACTGCTTGTTCAGTAACAGCTAGTCGAGCAGTCTCCCTCGTCTCGATAAGCTCATTAAACTTAGAGATCGCACGATCAGTCATTGATTCCTTTCTGTCGGCAAACACATGTTTCCCGATTGTCTCATGATTGCTCAGCCATCGAGAAGAGCGGAAAGTTGCTTTACATCCACGAGTGCCGCAATGTAGCATTTCCTGAGAGAAAAAATAAATAAGAAATATCAATTATTTCTTTTCGCTCACATCAATCTCGCCTTCCTCTTCGTCTTCCTCGACAGCTTTCGTCAGTTCCTCTTTCGATTCAATTGTAGACCAGAACGACGTATCAATGAATCCACCTTCTTCTTCGATATTGAGAGTGCACGAAAGAGATGGCAGTTTCTCCTTTTTCGTGAGGCTACCTTCCCCTATTCCGAACTGGCAGCGAGACCTTACTCCAGCATCCTGAAAATAATACCAAGTAATGATTTAATAAATTTTAAAAAGAAATTCAAAAAATATTACCTCAAAATCGAATGCGTAAAAATGCGAAATCCCAGGAAGAAGGTTCGTGGCCTTAGTCGATATATCGGACAAAGTGCAATAATAAGTTGATAATCCCTGTAATAATTGTGATTATTTGAATAAAATTCATTGAAAACCTTTATTGTTTCGTTTTCCACAGTGAGTGCCTGGAAGATGTTGTAGGCGTTGCAGATGTTATTTTCCGAGTTGATCCATTCACTCATCTTCCGTTTGCAGTGAGCGCAAGCACGATCACAGCACCCCTAGAAATAAACACCGTAAATTTTTGAAAAAAATGCAGATAGTTTACTTTTCCACTCTGACTTTCACTAAAATAGTAGCCAGCAATAACAAGAGAAGGAGAAGTGAGATTGAAGAGGGAGGCGATTAATGCTCCGCTCTTATAAGCGCCTGAGAGTAAAGAGAAAGTGATTCGGATAAATGAAGAATTACGTACCCGCATTATCCGATCTGAGATAAACACGTGATACTCCCTTCTTCTCCAGTACACACAAAACATGTCTGACGATACCGAAGACGAGAGAAGCATCCTGTTAGATCACGATGAATTCATACCCAATAATTTAAATTTCAAACCTGCTTCGTATCGTCAAGAGTGTGGGCAAAGGTATGGTCGACCAGCTTCCCTCCGATAATTGCCAGTGCGTGCGAAATATGCAGATTAATGCCCTTCTTGGCATAGAAATCTGTCTGCCCCTCGCTGCAATACATTCTTGAGATAGTAAATTTTCAATTACTAACATCGCTTTCATCGGGAGAATCTTCATCCCGAAGTCGAGGGTGATCAGGGCCTCTCCTTCTTGTAAATTGTCAATGATGGTCGTTCGTCCATGATTGGAGAGAGCCGTTCTGAAACAGAAAGAAAATTCAAATACATGGATAAATTAGTTACCGTAGCAAATGTGCCTGATAAGCGCGAATATTGAGGCAGGAGAATTCGACCATCTCGTTCAATCGCTTCATACGAGGATGATTTGTCGATTCTGCAGCCTTCGCCTCTGCAGTCAAACGTGTCGTGATGGAAGTGAGGTTGGACAGAAGGAGATCTAACTGCAATCGAATCAAAAAATATTTTTTGCACAAAAAAAGCGGCAACCTGGTCGCAGTTAACACAAACACCGTCATGATCGTGGTCACATGTAGCTGCGAAACATTTCTTAGTTTTATCCGAGAGCGCAAATCGACTGCAGTGCTGACGCACGTTCGAAGATTCACAAATTTCAGACAAGAATTCGCCTTTAATCACAAAATGAGAAAAAAAATCTTCATAAGCTCGCCTTCTAAATGTGACCGACTGATTCGAATCCATCGCTTAAGGGCTCTCTCTTCCTCGTCACTAATCATTCCGTAAATCTCCCTTAATTCATCGACTACTGCAGTGAGACGGCGCCAGGCCTGAAGAGGGTAAACAAATCATCATAATTGCAATCAAAATTGCAACCTCATAAGCATCGACGAAAAACTCATCGACACACTCCATGCGCTCATTTTTTCTCTTGGCTAATACTTTCAGGATTCGAGTTGCACTACCGCGACACAACTTGAGGTGCATCTCACCAGTACTCTGAAGCCACAGATGAAAATTATTTTGAACGTTAGGGTACTTCGAGGTCTCTGAGGTAGAGACGGTAGATTCGACTGAAGGTGAATTTCCGTGCCATTGCGGCAATCGGTACTTTTGATCCATCGGAAAGAGTCGCAAGTGTGTCACCGTAAGGAAGCGAAACAAGTACGTTTGACCTGCAGATAATAATAATATTATCTTCAAAATATAAAAAAGTTTAATATACAAGTCCACCTCGTCAGGTAATCGACGTATCGGTCATTCTTCCTTTCGTCAAATCGAGCCCTTTGATATTCCTTCTCAAAGTCAACTTCTCCTCTGTTGAAGTTTTTAGCCAGATTGAGGTAGTGCAAAGTGGAAGAAGGGATGCATCGAATTGTCTAAAGTTTGTCAAATTTGTCTCAAACAAAATCTAAAATAAACGTGAGAATTATAGGTTACAAACCTCTCGCATGGTCAATCCAAGATCCGAGACCAGTGAGAGAACTTGAACTTTTTCTCGAGTCGTTGAGGAAGATGCGAAGCGCTCATCGATGGCTTCGAAAAGTCGAGCAGCCAATTGCGTCTCCTCTTGGTCATGAGACTGAAATGTTAGAGTAGCCAAATGAATAAAGTTGAAAATAAATGACCTGGTTGATGGCACGAGCATAGAGATCCTCACTTCCGTCCGGAGTGATTACTTCACATACGACTTGGAAAATGCGCTTTGCCAGATAACCCTGATAATGTTTCAATAGAATATGTTCTTCCTTGCATCGTCTACCTTCTTCTTCTTTGTTTTTTCAGCTAATGGTCCCCACTCTCCTCTCGTCAAGACACGGTCTCCTCCAATTGATTTAACCAATCGAGTCACAGCCGATATTACCTGATACAATTATTTGTTGACACTTGAAGTTCGAAAAAAACAATTTGTTGTATACCTCTTGTGAATGATCTCTGGAAATTCGAGTTGTAAAATCTTGATTTGTATTATTATTATTATTCAAGAATTGATCTTCCGTCGCATCTATCTCCATTAAATCATCCGTAAGATGAAATTCCTGCAGCGAATGAACTTATGGTGACTCTCATTGTCAATAATACAGTGTCATCCTTGCTCCTAAAATTGCTCTGTTCTCTCCTCATTGCTTCGTGATGTCTCTTGCACAGCACTGAACCGGGTGGAACCAGAATTCCTTCCGTTCTGAGATATTTGAGGCACATCTCCTAAATTAAAGCACAATTACTTCGAATAATCACGCAAATTCCAAAAATGAATGAAAAATACCTTATTCACAATACGACGATTCTCTGCGGCTACTGTTTTCTCATGACTGAGTGGACACTTGATAACATTGCTGGTCAGACGGGACTGTCGATTGTTTTTTGTCTTTTGGCTTTCCATTTCCCAATTCATTACAAGAGATTGAAAGTGATCGGAGCAAATGATTCTCAATCCGAGATTCGCCTGGAAATTACATATCGCCCAGATACATTACGTACTTATTCTAACGAGTTCTGTTTGATAAATGAATACCTCATTCTCTGGGCTCGATTCCTCCCCATTTGCTCGAACATTAAGTAGATCGATTATCGAGGTGCAACCGAATAGATTGATCTCGCATGTAATCTCTTCACTGAAAGCAGACACCGAACGTACGCTGAAAACATTCATTATCCCAAGAGATAAACAACTGATTTGGAGGAAACTGACGTAGAAGAGCAAGGGGAGAGTGCGAGATCGAATGGAGAAAGTCGCTGCTCTTTCTCAAAGATTCCCGGTGTATTTGAGTGATAAAAGCACAAGGTAGCCATCGAAAGCTGCAAAATTTTTAAAAAATAATATCTTTTTTGCCCAGTAAAATACCTTTGGAAGGAAGAGTAGAGGAACAGACGACCACCCTTCACCGGACGATGACGACGAAAGTATTGAGCTTTGAACGAAGATGAGCATTGTCTAGATAATTGAGTTAATGGAAATTCAACCTAGACTAAGGGATTTCGTGAGACAATGGGTCATTGATGAATTAATGCATTTCTCCATCCATAATAGACTTTATTCTTATTCCACTTTATTCGATTTAATGTAGCGATTTTAAAGTATATTTTTAATTCCAATCATGAGATTATTTTCCATTCTAAGCGTAGCTGACGTTTTACTACCGTTCGAGGGGAGGAGTTAGGAAGGAGGAGGCAAGTGATCTGCCCGACCCTTTCCCCTTCCTCTCTTCCAGGCAGTCGACATTTCGCAAACTAGAACATTTTGGTTGCTGAGCATTTCAAACGCACGATAATATTTTTATGATTGGAAATACAATACAATTTACCACGGACTATAATAGAAATACCGAGCCATCACTCCGAAATTCATAAAGAACTCAGAGGACGGCAAAAGAATGCGCGTAGACCGCGCGACGAGCGAAGAGACTCGGAATGAAAGGGAGAAATGAAACTTTCCAAGTGAGAAATCAAGGAATGAGGGTAGAAAATTGTCTATAACGACCATATCTTCGAAGCGCATATTTGTTTTCTATATGTTCAGCATATCATTCGAATCGTCTCCGCGAGCTCTATCGATTGCAATTTTCAAAAGTTTGGGCCCGAAATTGCAGAGACCGAAAAACGTTTTAATCGATTTATGCAAATATCATGCAAAATATCGATGGGCCCAAGTGACAGGCGTATTCTCCATAAAATTTGGAACGTTTTAGTACCTTAATGACTAAGCACGAGGACCACTGCGGACAAAGATATCGGACTCCAAAGTTTGCATTTTTCGAGACTCAAAAAGTTTGACCACGTATCATGCCTTCAAAATCGAAAATTTCGAACAAAGCTCAAAGCTATCTTCTCAGGGACCCTAAGGACTGTCTAAAACTGCATTCAGCTCATCTTTGATTTTTTCATTGTGACCTGGTTTATTCGATTCTTACGTGACACGCGTGATATCATGTGAAGGGCGTACGCTTTCGCCTAAGACATTTTCCTTTCATAATCTACTGCCGATCAACTGTGATAATTTGGTTGTGTAAAATTTTTTGTATCTTACCAGAATTTGCCATCCGTCCTACTAGTTTTCTACTAGTTTTCGTGCCTACTCTTCTGGACCACGCCCACGAATTCGCTCTTGATACATATGAATTCTAATTATTGGCTAGCTACAAACCTGAATTTGCCATCCGTCTTTGTTGCAGGTTATTGCCGGCGTATCGGTGGCACCCGCAGTGAATTGTTTACGGACACCCGATGCGTCGAGATAGTACACATAACCAAGGAAGGTTCCCTGGTAAAAACTTTGGTTTTGATTTGCGGAATTTGCGGTATAATCAACTACATCAAATGCACAATAGTGTATTTCTTCAAATTTTCAATGTGAAATGGTACCTTCGTGCACCCGTACGTATTGCCCGTTCTTAAGCCTCCCATATCCCATGGCACGGTACAGACCGGGTGTTGAACGCCCATGTCCACGCATGAAAATGCTGAAATATTGAATTTTTAAATTTTTAAATCTAACATTAAGGGGATGAAGTCCATCGATCATCTATGAAGTAGTCTTCCTAAACTCTGCACAGTGAATAATGTTCTTTTTGTAAAGAGTCTGTCACAGAATACTCATACAGGCCGTGGATCCGTGTTTTAATTTATGGTTTGGATAAAATAATGCGAAACTCACCGTTAACCTTCGCGTGATCGTTAATCTGTTTGAGTTCACCAGTAACGGAAGATGTGAATTGGTAGTACGCTGAAAGGGAAGCACCAAAGTAAAGGATAATCGATCTGAACCGGTCATAATGTAGTGAGATGCATAACGCATATTGCCAAAGTTGCTATCAGCTTCTGGAACGGCCAGAAAAACGAGAATTGTTTGGGTGTTTGGCGAATTCAATCTCAATGTGCGATGTTTCTTATTTTTTTAAAATTATTTATCAAATATCTTTTGAAGATTGGCCCTGAATGGCCTGAAAAGAACTCAAAGTTCGACTAAACGTCTCTTCATTTTGCACACACTTTCGTCACTCCGATCGGTGAGAGAAAATTTGAATAAAGATCGTCCGTATTTCTAACTCTGATGGGCAATCAATAATGATCGAACTCACTGCTGTTGCTTTCAACGTATAGTGCATGCGCTGTTAGTTTCCAGCCTTCTGCTGAAATAACTAGTGTTATTAGCACAGATTTTGTGAAGACAGATTACTCTCGGCCAATACTATACACAATTTCCCAAAGCATCATTTTTAGCGTAGTTTTTTCGTTGTTTTTTAAAAAATTATTTTCTATGCCGAGAAGGATCACAGTACAATTTCGAGTTAAGGCACAAGGCAAACCTGAACGGTATTCAATGTCCAGGTAAACTGTGGAATCGACACAGGTCCATCTGAAAATATTTCGGTTCATTGCTTTATTATTTCGTTAATTAAATATTAATGAATTCAACCTCGTTAGTCCTTCCACTGTTGTCCCGACATAAGTCAGTGATTTATCATTGTAAAAATTCGGCGGGAACAAAGAGCATGTTGCGATTGGTGCGCATGACACTGATGAGCCGGCAGGAATCTGAGATTGATAAAATAGGCATGAAAAAAGCCCCCGATGATACTTGCTTGCGCGCGAAAGACTGCCAGCCCAATAGTTTGCATGGAAAAAATATACATCCCTTCGATCTCTTTTTTGAATAAAAAATCAAAACTAGTTAAAAAGGGAACATACCACGGTGGTAACTCCGCCACTACCGAAAAGCATCCATTCTGAAGTCGGGGTACTGCAACATGAAAGTTGAAGAAAGCACAAAAAAAAATAAAATAAAGATAAAGCGTTACTTACTTGCACTTTAGCCTATCTCCTCTAATTTCGCCTAAATCTGGAGTTGTGATCAGCATTGTCTCGGCTTCTCTACATTCATAAGAGGTGCTGGAAAATAACGATATTTCTCTCCCGCTTCGGTTATTCATTCTTCTTCAAGTTATAATATTAACTAAATCGCGTACCGGTTCGGGACGTAATCAACGTTGGAAGGAGTAATTTTGAGCTTTCCGCAGGTAGAAATGTGATCGGGTGTTGCAAAGCACCAGAAACCGGCGAGCTGAACTCCCGTGATGCTTGTGTCCTGAAGTTTTTATTGACATAAGAATTTCGGAATAGAATTTAACGAGCAGAATTTCGCAGTCTTTCATTACAGTTCATTGTGTATTTTAATTGAATTGAAAGTAGGAATGAAAAAAAATTCTACTACTGTTACATTTGGGTAGCAAATAATACCCTGAAATATTGTACCATATTATGATACTCTTTTTATAAAACTCGCCGAAATGTTCCAACGTCCATCGACGCCGCAAGAAGCACTGTATAATAGTGCATCAGGAGTAGATTCCGTGACCTGTCGCAAGGTGTTCGAAGCATCGAAATATGAGATGATGTGAGGGTAATTTCCCTGAAATATATTCAAATAGAACTAAATTAATAAAGGAAAACGCAATCATAATTTTTGCTCTAGGAACAAGAGAAACGAAATTAGAAAGGCCGTTCATTTGTTGTACATTTGGAAAGTATCCGAAATAAATGAACGAATGAGTGATTAAATTATTTTGGATGAATTCACCTTCTCGCATTTGTACGTGCCGTCTTTGATCCAGGCGCCGTTTGCGTAGGGAATCGCACAATTCTGCAATAAAGTATCGTAAAATTCAAATGTTCAGTTGAAGAATGCTACATAATTTCCTGATCGTCACATATATCTGGTAATATCGAATATCCATATATTATATATATTTTTTAAACTGCTGAATTCATCGTTCCGAAAAAACCTACCACGTTCCTCGTTCCGTAATCCCGACAAGACACATCCGCAACCGGTCCGAGGACTTGGAATTCTCCGTTGGATGACGAAATTCGGCATGCAGCTGACATATATTTTAATTCTCTTTTGAGTTGAAGCAATGGAACTTACAGTCATTGCATTCGACATACTTTCCGTACGCATAGTAACCTAGAAATATTTTTTTGTTTTGCTCTGATATTTTGCTTATTTTTATTTTGCTCTGATATACATTTTGTCGACTCACCACCGTAAGCCGTCATTTTCAGCTTGATTATCTGACTCTCCGGGCATTCGTATCTGTAAAATCATGCGGATTTGATTAACATATCGGCACGCCGCTCTCCATATTCTGCATGCTTACATGCTTGTTGTTGATGCTGTGCTTGTTTGGTTTCTTTTTCCCCCATGATATAGTGTCTTCCAGATAGGAATCGAGATTAGTTCCAGAAACATTTCATATTTCAAGATTACAGTTCTACTACAACTCTTTTCTGTTGGTGTATGTAGAATGCAGTTGGTACCTCTTGAATCCGCCAACCACTCCAACGTACTGAAGCCCTCCACGATTGGGCAGAAACGATGTGAAGGGGGCTGAAGTAAAAAAAACATATCCTAATATTTTAAATTTTTTTTATGATTATTTTTTCAGTGGATTTTTTAACAAAACCCACGCTCAGCTACTACACCGCATGAAACGTTGAGAGGTACTCCGGGAGGGAATGTCTGAAGTTTCACATAAAATTCGGAAAAGATTCTATCGATAGATACGAGAGATCCCACATGGAAATTTAAAAAAAAACTAACCCTTTCTTGTGAAAAAGAATCAATGCCAGTCCACACTCCTCCCCTGCATTCTACACGGTCGAAAATCCACCAGTTCAATTTATCGATCTGAAGACAGTTAATATTTCAGATGATATACTACTAAAACGATGTTAATAGTGGCATGTCCCTGATTCAATAATGTAAATAATTACTGGCACGTATATATCCTTATCGCACTGCAACACATGATTCACGTTGTTTGTGCAAGTTGAGTAGGGAGCGGGCTGCAATAGTTCAATCTAGTACAGGTTTCTTCCCCTTTTTCCGATTGCAAAACGGTTGCCTGGTGCTTAAACTTCTGAAAAAAATGGAGAACCTAGTTCTCTTAAAACCACTAGATTCGGCAACAGTATGTAATTAAAAATATCAGGAATCACTAAACAACAATACTAGCGTTCGAAATACGGGCAATCGCTTCTTCGTGCTTTCTAGTCACTCAGACAGGTGAGATAGTGTGTTGAATGAAGAGACAATTTCCCGTTTTTTTCACAATTTTTTCACAATTTCCAATTTCGAATTCTAAAAAGTACGTTATTGCGAGCCGCTCCATCATCCGTGTAACTGCATGCACATCCTTCCGGGAATTGCGGACCCGTCGATTTACCGCAGTCGAGATTGGGATTGGTACCCAAGTCATACATGGCACCTGCACATGAACTGCCGAACCAGTTTCCGCCAACGCACGAAGCACGATCCACCTTCGCTGTTGAGCCCTGCAAAACAAAATAACTGTAGTTCTAAAGGGTCAGAATTCGTTAAGGTATCCACAGTAACATACATCAGGCCCTGCAATGCCGATCTGACCGCTGATGCAGGTAAGTATGGTATTGTCACGTATGCATTCCTTGTTGTAAGTGCCGGCGGCGGAGGTGAACGAGCACGGAGGGCAAGTGCCTGAAATCGCGTGAATTTCGAAAGGAAATGCCACACTTGAGATACTCTGAGAGGCAAAGGGAAGGCAAGATCTTCTAATGCACGTAAAGGTAAACATCCCGTTAATCTAGGCACTGGGGTCCTGCGGGGGAACTATGTCCGAATCCCTACCAGTCGCAAGCGGTGTACCACAGGGTTCAGTCCTCGGGCCTCTGCTATTCTTAATTTTTTACTTCCGAAATCCCGACTTTAGTTCAACAAGTCATTGCTCGTTTGTACGCTGACGACATCAAAATTTACCGCGCTTTTAGCAAAGAATGCTCAGCAGCCCCTCTACATAAAGCAATCGACACGATTTCAAAGTGGTCAAAAGATTGGCAACTCCCACTGGCAGCGCATAAGTGCAACTCTTTGCATCTTGGTAGGGCTAATAGGAAGATGCAATACACCATCGAATCAAGTAACCTTAACCAAAAGGAGCAAGTGAAAGACCTCGGATTCTTGATACAGAAGAATCTGAAATTTTCCGACCACTGCGACTTCATTGCAAACAAAGCGAAAACAGCTTGCCACATTATCCTAAGAGCACTGCGTACCAAAAACAAAGACGTACTCATGAAAGCCTTCACTATTTACATCCGACCAATATTAGAAAGCGCGTCTGCTGTTTTCAACCCATACCAATCCAAGGACAAGAAAGTCCTTGAAAAGGTACAGAACTACTTTACCAGGCGACTTTTCATGCGCTGCAATAACCACACATGGGCTGATATGCCCTCCGCCCAAACTAGAAATGGGGAATTAAGCCTTGAGTCACTAGAGAAGCGAAGAGAAGGAATTGACATTAGAGTAGCCAAAAATCTCCTCCGAGGCAAGTATAGTATTTCGTACAAAAACCCGCATTACTTCAAAATTTACTACACCAGAAATGGCATGAATTTCAACAATCCTGGCTCCCGCCATGGGTACAGGCATAACAGTTTCTTTCCGCGAGCGGCAAGGCTTTTAGTAAAACCCGAGAATCAGATCAGTTTCACCGTATAGAGTTCCCGTCATTGCCTCACTGCCTCAATCTCGTCATGCATTATTGTACCATTCGAATACTATTTTTATTGTTTTCACCGTTATTTCATTGAAATAGCATAAATATTATTATTATTATTATGTCAGATGAGAACCGTCGGATGAGAACCGACTGGATGAGAACCGTCAAAAAAATTTTCTCCGTTTGTGGTGTTTAGAACACCCTGGCAAAGTACTACGCCGCTCAAAAAATTTTTTGGTTCTCATCCAGTCGATTCTCATCCGATATAGCACACCTGCGGGAGATCACTGCTAGGCCAGCCACGTTTACTCTAGCAATTTACTGTAACTTGACAATTGACACGAACCTTCCACTATAGAAGTTGCTAAGGCCAGGTACAGTAAGACTGCTCGCATGTTGGGATGATGACCCTGTACTGACGTGCATGGTTTATATACCGATCCCAATCAAAGAGTTCGAGCCACTAGTCGTCTCTTCATTCCGCGTGATATCCAACCGGCCTTTGTCGCGAGATAGTTTGTGACATGAAGATACGGTTTCGCACTCAGCGACGTTCATGCAAATTTGTTGGAACGTCAAAACGAGTTTGCCCTCATGATCGCACTAATTTCGCATTTTTCACTGATATTGAGCATTTCCATAATCCGGAAGAACCGAAACCGAAGTGGTTGCTAGAACACGTATGAAACATGTCACTGAACTGAATTATTCGTGAAAAAATATAAAAAAGTCCTTTTTTTCTCCCCATTCTTCGCTCAAAATGATATCCAGTAGCTTTCATAGTCTACTCAACATTTGATATTCTCTAGACGTGATCGTAGTCTCTAGCGCTCACATGTTTTCTCGTTCATTTCGGAGAATTCGCATTCAATTTCGCCGATTTCTCTATCATTTCAGATACTGAACCGAAAACGAGTTGGGGATGGAATCCGTATGAAACGTGTCACAGCGATTTCTCGGACGTCTATATAAGGGGGAGTACTGACACGTTTTTCAGAATTGAAACTGTACCAGAATTCTCCAACTTATTATGGAGAAATAGTGGTTAGGTGTTCGCGGTGTGACTTGGACCAGGGATCAAATTAACAAATAAGATTCATTAACTGATTACAAAGGTACAATAATAGGGTGATGAAGTGAAGAAACGAAGGTGTGATGTGGATACTGTAGTGGATGGGGATCCGTGTAGGATACTGTAGAAGGAGAAGTGGTGATACTGGATAACCGAGATCCAGATATCAATGGATGGCTGTGAGGGTACTGCCCTGCACAGTGGAAACGAAGAGTGGTGAGAAAGTGATACCCTTGGATATCCTGGGGATCTATCACTGGATGGGGATACTGGAAAGACTGGGATCCTGAGGATCTATGGATACAATGGACCCGTTCGTGAACGAGGAGAGGTTTAGTAAGCTCTGATGATTGGTGAGAATGAAACCCTTTTATAGGGTGGAGGAGGTATGCAAATGGAGGATTGGAGGAGAGTGGAGGGGCGTTTGTATGCTAATGAAGTTACTGGTAAGTTACTGGAGAGTTACCAGACGTGATAATTGGAAAGATCAGACGTAGATGGAAGATGCTAGACATGCAAATTATGACGTTGGACGACAACGATCAGTTTGCAGTACGGTAGCAATCATTGGGAAATGAGTTTATAAATATGGAATAGAATGAATGGAGTGGAATAATAGTGGAATTGATTGATTGGCTATTTGGGTAGCGTCTTTCGCTAGAAAGTCGGTACACTGGGGGGAGGGGGAAGACGAGATGGATGGATGGAGAATAAATGGGCATCATTGACGATGTAGTAGAAAGTAGATGTAGTTGAAGACTCAAAATTTTGGGCACAACAAGAGAAAATAGGGTCACAAAACGAACTAGGCAATTTGAAATAGACAAGTGAACGGAACAATAAATTTACAGTGAATTCTGCTCATACGTAGTATGATCCTCCCGGCGGGGGAAAGAATGGGCCCTTAGGATTAGGGTGGATAGTCGTGGATTGATGGATAGTGGTTACCATCGTACTGGTACTCTTCATCAGAGTCCTCGTACTCACTATTGGGGTAAGCACTGAAGATGGATTGGATTGCTTTATCGAGTTTTTCATCTCGTACGGCTTGGTCGTCGGGCTCGAATGGATGGGAAACAAAGATTCCACCGCAGTACAGTGGAGTGGTTTCTTTTTCCTTTGCATTGGAGTGGACGGAATGGGACGGCTTAGATCCGATAATGATCGGACCGAGCTGACTGTAGATCAGTTCGAGCCCACTGGGAAGTCTAATTGATTCGGAGTTCTTAGTTAGAGCATGGGCGATATCGATACCGAGAAGTATCTCGGGAGATACCGTATGGCTACTGAGAGTGGATGGTGGTACGAAGATTGATTCATCTCTGATGAACTGGATATCCGCTTTTGGAAGGGCATCGACAGCCATGGAAGGGATACCAAGTGTGTCTTGAATGATGGCCTCTACTGAATGGGCACCTGAACTGGTCATCAAGTCGAATTGAACGACTTCTGAGACCTGTGGATCAGACTGGCCAGTTATTCCGGCAATGGAAACGACTCTCTTCTCAATTGGTTCGAGCTTGAGTTGGTCGGATAGACTGCGAGAAATCATGGATATTTGTGAACCTGTGTCCAGGAATACGGTAGCATCACGGGCGGTACCGTGAACTGGATTGCGAATGACCCCAGTAGCAGTGTGCATTCTGGTCTGAGGCCATGGATTGGTAGTGATAGCTGTAGCCTGGATGAGTGGAGTGTAAGAATTAGAATGAGTGGGTGGAGAAGTGGATTTGCAAATGGACAAGTGATGGGTGCCTCTGCACTTACCACACTTTGCTGTGCACTCATCGTATTTGTGATTGTGCTGCAGACATTTTCTGCACACTTTGATCTGATTGATTCTGGTGGTGCGCTCCTCACACGATTTGTATTTGGAACAATTAATGGATAGATGGGAAGATCCACAATAATCACATTTAGGTGAATCTTGGGGCTTCTCATAAGAAGGACGCATGTTCTGATCATTATTAGAATCAGTAGTGGAATGGATGAAAGTATTGTGATTGGGATGGAATGCATTCTCAACTGCACGACATTCAAGCTCCTCTCGAAGCTCTTTGTCAATGTAAATGAGGGCATCCATCATGGAGGCTGGATTGAGTTTCCAGATCTTTCTCACGAAGCTTGGATGGACTCGACTGGCAAGCTGCTCAATCAGTGGTAAACTGTTGAGGTTCTTGGAATCGTCGAGATGGTACACTAGGTTGATCATGTCACGAACACAATTCAACTGGTCCTCGATACGAGATGACTTGGGTTTCATGCCCATTAGTTTCTGGTAAAGGATGGCAGTGGAATGGTTGGAACGATCGTAAGCTACCTTCAATCGATCGATGGTATGGGAGTAGAGATCGTCTCTAATTGGAATGGATTGTACCAGTTTGAATGCGTCGCCCTTGAGAAGTGAACGGAGATAGTTCAGTTTCTGTAGTGGTGACAACTCTGGTCTGGAACCAATGATGGATTGAAATTGTGAGTGGAATGATGACCACAATGTGATATTGGTACCATCGAATGGTTCGATGTGCATTGGAGGGAGTGGAATGAATGCCTGTGGTGAATACGCGAGTGCGCTGGATTGGTCAGGCAGGGGGTGAGTGGATGGAATGGATGGTCGTACCGGGGCCAACAGTGAGAGTATGGATACTCTCTCGGTTGCTGCCTTGAAGACACGAGCATACTTGGTTTCCTGCTTGGCAGTAATCTTTGCCAGCAGGGGTAAACTCACAGGTAGATTCGTCGCTCCGTCCGCACTCGTCGTCCAAGAGGAGAAGATTCGCTCCTCTTCTTGCTTATCCTCGCCGTCCTCCATCTCGCTGATCTTCTCCTCGATGCTTGCAAACGCCTCCATGTATTCATCCATTATGGATAACACCTCCATATGTGCTGTCATTGCAGTGGATGAGAGCTGGTTGAGGTCATTGGATGATGACATTTGGGGAAACCGGGTGATTGCATCGTTGTGAATGGAGAGATGCTTATGGAGACTGGACAGGAGAGACTGGAGATTGTAGTATTGTGATTCAAACTGGGAAGTCATAGCTCTCCCTGGATGAGGCTTTCTGGTGGTAACACGAGAAAGATCAATGGTAGTGGATCCAGAAGGCTGATCGCTGCCACTGGATGGAATGGGGTGCCTGCCACGCGGAATTGGATGGGTTCTTGAATTGGATGATGCACCATGTACAGAATTCTCCAACTTATTATGGAGAAATAGTGGTTAGGTGTTCGCGGTGTGACTTGGACCAGGGATCAAATTAACAAATAAGATTCATTAACTGATTACAAAGGTACAATAATAGGGTGATGAAGTGAAGAAACGAAGGTGTGATGTGGATACTGTAGTGGATGGGGATCCGTGTAGGATACTGTAGAAGGAGAAGTGGTGATACTGGATAACCGAGATCCAGATATCAATGGATGGCTGTGAGGGTACTGCCCTGCACAGTGGAAACGAAGAGTGGTGAGAAAGTGATACCCTTGGATATCCTGGGGATCTATCACTGGATGGGGATACTGGAAAGACTGGGATCCTGAGGATCTATGGATACAATGGACCCGTTCGTGAACGAGGAGAGGTTTAGTAAGCTCTGATGATTGGTGAGAATGAAACCCTTTTATAGGGTGGAGGAGGTATGCAAATGGAGGATTGGAGGAGAGTGGAGGGGCGTTTGTATGCTAATGAAGTTACTGGTAAGTTACTGGAGAGTTACCAGACGTGATAATTGGAAAGATCAGACGTAGATGGAAGATGCTAGACATGCAAATTATGACGTTGGACGACAACGATCAGTTTGCAGTACGGTAGCAATCATTGGGAAATGAGTTTATAAATATGGAATAGAATGAATGGAGTGGAATGATAGTGGAATTGATTGATTGGCTATTTGGGTAGCGTCTTTCGCTAGAAAGTCGGTACAGAAACTTTTTCAATTTTAAGAAGGCCGCATCGCTCGGCCGCATCGCCCATACATCCGAAAAGTTTCAATTCTGAAAAACGTGTCAGTACTCCCCCTTATATTCTGCCAATAGTTTCCAGCATTTGATTCCCGTATTCATTTCTCTATTTCAGAAGACAAGTAGCAGCTCAAAATCTCTAAGAGTACGTTAGCGTGTCTTATCAGAACAAATGTCAAGGGAAGATAATTTATTCGGCTTAATGTTCGAATATATATAGATTCTGATATCTTCAGAAACAGCTCATCGTTGCTCCACTTGGGATCGCGTCTACTGGACCACCGTTGAAATCCGACCACTGCCATTCACTCGCGCCGGATACGTTCGTACTGCAAAGATTGTTGTTGTTGTTGCTTTTTTTTTAAAAGATTCATTCCAGTATTCACACAATGCTTCATGCAATGAGCTTTTCACTAGCGAGCTTGTTTCTTGTTAACTTTTGGTTCATGTAATCTATCAGAAGGCATGTGCTACGGGACTACGGTTGCATAAATTTTGCTGTTATCATACTCCTTAATAAAGGAGAGAGGCCTCCCGATGTTTGTATGTTTGTCCACTATTGCGAAAGTCACGCAAACGGGTCTCGAAAATGTGAACAATTCAAGAGGTCACAAAAGTGTAAACGCCGAAACATGTCGCGCGCGCTTTCGAAATTGTGAAATGAGGAGAGAACTGCGCAAAGGTGAACCTTGCCAGCCGATCAGACCCCGCCGAAGGAGGGGGCGAGATATGCTGGTTTGTAATAATCGCAATACTCTCGTGAAAAAATTACCCGCAGGTCAGAGTCCGTCCGGCGCCCAGAGTCAGCCATCCATTGAGGGTGTAGCCCATCTTCTCTCCGTCGTAGCATGTGAACTGCTTTCTGGAAATTCGGTAATTTTCATCTGCGATATTTAATCTATTTCGGCTTCGCTTGCTATCTCTTTCAATTTGTAAGGAGGTTTTCGATCTACCTAGGCCTCAATCGACTATCGAAGATAGGTATGTAATATCGGCACTAGCACTGATGAGAACTATTTTTGTCTTGTCTTTACATGAGATGAGTACATGTCTTTTTGTGCGATTTCAAGGCCATAAAAGAATTTTTAACGGAACTCGCCTCATGAAGTCAAACTTGAGCTTGTAGTTGGCGAATCCCACGTTTAGCTGTGAGCATAGCGTAAGTCCCGAGTACGAATTCGCATCATAACAGCTAATACCGGTGACCCGGAGCCCGGTCAGAGCCGTTCCCTGAAAAATATTAAAAACAATAAAAAACAACAAACAACAAAAAATTAATAGTAACTAATTAATAATGTAATCATCAAGCATCAACACTAATAGTATGATTAGAGAGGAAGGTACTACGCTGCAGATTGTATCAATAAATAATAATAAAAATAAGGAGTATACGTTATGCTCTAAATCAATAAATGCCCAGAATTAAAATCGTTTTTTTTTAAATAAGCCTTGACAGGAACAGTCTAATACTCAATGTCAGAAGTGATGCCAAGCACCTGATTTATTGTCATACCCGGAAGTGTCCACCTATTTTTTCACTAAGTACAGGAGCTCACGGATGCGCAACCCTACATGATTGGTCATACCTGTATCTGCCATCCGTCTTTGTTGCAGACTAGGGATTTCGCGTCGGCAGAATCAGCCGTGAACTTCTGGGCACCAGTGGCCGGGTCGACATAGTAAACATCGTGAAGGTAGAAGCCCTGAGGGGACTTTGTTTTTGTTGTTGTTTTCTCTGTTTTTTGGCCCGGGCTACGACTGCTCAGAGTGTGAACTGGGTAGGGAATGAGCATGATATGGAGGGAACAACTCTGTGAGAAAACTTGGTTGTGAATCATTGCATGAAGATACGACGACCCGTATTGAGCACTCTAATTAAAATCGTACCTTCATGCATTCGTATTTGTTGCCCGTGCGAATGGCTCCAATATCCCATGGAACGGTGCAGGCTGAGTGATATGTTCCCATGTCCACGCAAGAGATGGCTGAAAGTAGCCATTTATTGGAATTTTAAGCTTTTGCTGAACTGAATTGTGTTGACAGTATCATTGGAAGACTTCCTTTCATTTTTTAACAGGCGTTCACGAATATGTTAGGTTTTAAAACTTGCAATTTATCTTGTTGAAGTCTGCATCTTCTTTGAAATCACCATCAACGGAGGAAGAGACTCGATAGTAAGCTGAAAAAATAGAAGTATCTACCAAGCAATAATTAGTATCAAGGTCAACCATTAGGTAGTAGACAAAGTAAAGTAATAAATCTGATAGAAAAGTACGTAATCGATACAGTCATGAGTTATTTAACTTAAAAGTTATTTAGGTTTGTTTTTTCTCGTTTTTTTTAAATTCACGTATTAAATAAATTAATATATTTGATAGATAGTAATAGAACTTACTAGTGTTCATAGCGATGAATGCTGCATGAACGGGCATTTTCTTGCCTAGTTCTGAAAAAAAGTCAAATACTTTAAAAAATAAAAAAAATAAATGTTATTAATAAAATACGCGAACCTGGATAGTATTCAATGTCCAGGGAGATTACAGAATCGAAGCAGGAAAATCTTGAAAATAAAGATTAATTAATTAAATTATTTAATTTTACGAACAATGTCAGTCCGTTGGCTGCCAATCCAGCAAATACCAGTGATTTGTCATTGTAAAAATTCAGCGGCAACAAATTGTACACTGGGAAGCTTGGAACACACGCGATTGTAGAGCCGGGAGAAACCTGTGATCCGAAATCATTAATCTATTATAAAGTCATACGACATGAACGTTTGCAAATTGGCTAAATGTATTTCTATTTCTTAAGAAAATAACATTTTTGAACGGTGATGGTGATGCGAAGGACATACCACAACCATAGGTGAGCTGCCAAGCAGCTGCCATTGAGAAAGAGAGCTGCTGCAAGGTTGAAAAGGTAAACAAAAACAAAAACAATGCAAACAAAACCCAATAAACACTTACCTGCACAGAAGCTGACTGCCGTCCCTAGTGCCGAAAGCTGTAACTTCCAATGTCTCGCCGTCACGGCATTCGTATCCATTTCTGGAAATCAAATTTTTATTTTTCAAAATTAAAAAAAAATATCGAAAACTTGGCGACTCAAATAATAGCACAAAAAGTGTTCATTTTTTTACATAATTCAAGAAGCTAATCAAGCAGTAAAATAACAAACTCATTCGGGAAATAATCAACGGTGGAAGGAGCAAGGATGAGCTGTCCGCAGGTGGAGGCGTGATCGGGCGCAGTAGTGCAAATGAATGAAGCAAGCTGCACTCCCGTGATAGTTGTACCCTGAATGCAATCGTCGGCATAAGATAAAATCAGCTCGCATTTCATCTCGTACATGTGTACATTTCGCATAAAACTCCTGACTACAATAATATAATGTAATTAGAATCAAAATTGTTGATGAATTAAATTAAATTTGCATAAATCTAATTTTCTTTTCCGAAAAAAACTCACGAATATGCTCCATTTCCCATCAGCACCGCAAGAAGCACTTTGCAATTGCACATTCGGAGTCGACTCCGTGACTTTTTTTTCTGTCATCGGGTCGGCAGGATCGAAATACGAGATGCTATACGGATATGATCCCTGAAATATTGAAAATAACTTTTAAAAAGCAAAAAAGAAAACAACAACAAAAAACAAAGGACTCCACCTTTTCGCATCGGTATGTGCCATCCACGATCCAGACGCTGGTCCCGATAGGAATCACTCCCTGCTGGAAATTCATCATTAATCATTATTTTTATTTTATGGTCATTTTGAAACTTCTCTCAATTACTCGGCATGTGCATACCCTACCCTATTTGGGCGAGTATTTCTAGCTCGGGTGATTCACGTTCAGGTCGAAGGAAGAAGCGTCCTCCCCTCTACTCCCTCTCTTGCAATCTACTGATCGCCGACCAGATCCTTACGTTCGCTGAGCATTTCAAGAACACCATGTCTAGTTTGTCTACTCTGCACAGTTTTTCATTCCACATCATTGTGACCCCTTTTGTTTTCATCAGAAAATACGGATCAATGGACTTAAGATAACGATTCCGAATTGCTCATTCCGTAATCGCGACACGACACCTCCTGAATGGCGCCCACTTCACTTTTTTCGCGATTTTCGCCTATTAGTTTTTAATGATAAAACTAAATTTCTGTGATGGTTTTACGTTCGTCAAGCATCTAAAATATAATTTATGCGCGGTCATAGTTTGATAGCAATTTCGTTACGCGCGGAACAATCAACAACAAAATGTAATACCGTCATGGTCAGTCCATAATCGCGACAGGACACTTCCGAAATGGCTCCCACTGTCTGTATCACTCCGCCCGATGCGACCAATCTACACGATACCGCATCGGGATCGCATTCGACGTACTTTCCGTACGCATAAAAGTCTGTAACATCTGTATCTGCATCTGCAGCTGTATGTATATCTGTATATCTGTATATCTGTATATCTGCTATAATCTGTAATAACACCAATTCATAACGCACTGTCAGACACGAATTTCAGCCTGATAACTAGATCGCCGCCGCATGTGTATCTGGAATTAGTATGTAGCTGAATGAAAATGTGGTAATCTGATGGTAGAGGTAAAAGGTGTATCCACGTCAAGCGATTTTACAGTCGTATGAAAAGGTGGGACCCATTGTCAAGGCCAGCAGTTAGCTGTCTGATGGAATACCTCAGGAAAGTGCCCACAGTTGCCACGCTTCAATGCCAATACCAATAGTATTGACTCCATTTCCCTTCTTTCCCTCTCCTTTTTTTAAGTATTGTTAAGTATTGTTAAGTGTTTTTAAGTATTTAAAGTATTTTAAAGTATTAAGTATCCTTTTTAAGTATTGAGAGGGAGAGGGCAGGAAGGAAAGAGGAGGCAATAGTATTGATATTGAACATGCAACCCTGGTGTGTGGCTGACTGAAAGTGGTGATGGAATACCTCAGGAAAGTGCCAATGGTTGCCACATACTGAAGCCCGCCGCGGTTGACCAGCAATGCTGGGAAGGGTGCTAAATGAAAATGTTCATATCTGTGATTTCTGTTCTTGATTGTCCTATTTATGTGATTCAGTATGTGATTGAGCTACAGATGAAAGATAAAAAAACAAGTAATTAAAATTAAATTACGCTCAGCTGCCATGCCGCACGAAACGTTGACAGCAATCCCAAGTCCGGTCTTAAAGCTTTTTTTTATTATTCTGAACCACCAATTGATTTTTGATTTTTATTACTCTATTTTTATTAATGATTTTTATTATTATTTTTATTTATTATTATTTTTATTTATATTAATGATTTTTTATTATTGTTAACCACCAAAAGGTACAACCTCGGTACCGCCAACGACGCCAAACCACGATCCGGCCCTGCACAATAATCGCGAGTACGCAGGGAACGAAGCTCCTTGCTGAAATAAAGTAATTAACAAATAATACATAAAGTGAAGGCCATTAATAAAGGCCGAGTTCGTTGCTCAAATGAGCACACTCTATCAAACTCTATCGATAAAACAACCCTAATAACCGTCTATTGATCTGTATCTTTAAGTTCGAAAAAGGTACCGGCACGTAGATATCGCCATCGCACTCGAGGACATGGTTGGCGAGATTGCTGCAGGATGAGAGGGGTGCGGGCTGCAATAAACGATAATTAGTAGCGGACTTATCCTTCTTTTCCTTGTTTATGATTTTGGTAAATGAATCAACAACAACAACAAAAAAAAGAATTTTATAAAAAAAAAACTAACATGATTCAGCGCCGCTCCAGCGTTAAAGAACGCGCATTCGCACGATGTCGGGAATGCGGGATCCGGCAATTTGCCACAATCGAGATTGGGGTAGAAACCAAAGTCAGCAGCGGTACCGTCGCACGAGATTCCGAACCAATTTCCGTTCACGCACGACGCACGATCGGTTTTTGCCGCAGAGCCCTGAAATTCAGCAAATCAGTATCAGTATCGAGTTTTAACTGTTCGAATCACAACTACTGTGGTGTTTTAGCTAGTTACTTAGATTTTTAACTGTTCGAATCGCAACTACCGTGTCCTAACAATAAACCGGGAAATCCAAGGCCAATGCGAGGCTTCGTCATTATTGACAGCTAAATTCTAATGTGATTATGTATTAAAAACTATTTTTAGCAGAAAAACTCTATTTATAACATGTTTGGTTGGGCGCCTTTTCCGTTAATCATCAAAATCCCCTTACGCACGTACCATTTGATTGTCAAGTTTTGTGAAAAACGTAATAGCTCACATCGCCGATCTGACCACTGTTGCAGGTTACGGTGTGCGTGGTGACGCATGTGCTTGTGTAGGTCCCGGCAGCGGAGGTGAACGGGCACACAGGGCAGTCTCCTATATTCGAAAGAACTGGCAAGGTTTTAACCTTTAAAAATTGAAAAAAAAATAAATTCGATCGTAATATAATTGATAAATATGACATACTTGTAATTAGTAACAGTGGCGCCAGGCACCGTTATGGGAGGGAATTTGCAAGGTCACATAATGAAATGGACATCTTTTGAGTTCGGTCTATGTATAAATTGAATGTAAAACTACTGATGATGGGGGTTAACCCCGAAACGTCTCAAGAAACGTATCAAGTAGTGTCATTAAAAATACGAACCTTTCGCTGCCGAAACAGCCAATGCCAGGTACAGTAGAGCTGTGTTCATGTTGCGAATGATGATTCCAAGGCTAACATGCTAGGTTTAAATACAGTCAAGGGAGTAAGGAACCACGGAGGTAAGCGTCTGTTCATTTCACGTGTTCCCTCTGTGATCAGAGAAGTGAGAAAGTGCGCAAATTGAAGAGATAATCGCTAACTTTTCGAATTGGGATGACAAATCGGCGCGACACTCTCCTCATTTCGCATACTCTCTCGTCTTTCTGGCCGACGAGAGAGCACGCAACACTAATTCCGCAACGCTCTAGACAATGTGGATTATTCAAATTACTTTGAACATTGAATACGTTTTTCACGCTCGATTCGGACAGTTAGCACCCATTTCGCATCTAATTTCGCCCAGTTCTCTGTCAGTTTTGGGTACGGAGCATTTCCATAATCCGAGACGAGACGAAGGGGAAAATCGAACTCAATGGAGAATGAACGCATTCTGCACCGACAGAAAAGGTTTTCGAACTGAAAACTTAAAAGATATAATGTTTCTGAAACTTCTTCCGAGTATCATTCTGAATCTGACTAAACGGTTGAAACTATAATTTTTTTTTTAATCAGTTATTGTTTTGCGTTGTTGTTTGATTACGGAATTCAATACATTAGGAACACAGGCGAAAAAGAATCCCTCATTTCGTCATTCAGGACAGTAGTGCTCGATGATCTTTTTCTTGTAATGTATCATTTTCTCTCCAGACTAATCGTCCGTTGCTGTTCACATGATTTATTCATTTTTAACGCGTTGGGTAAACTACAATACCCATTATTGTATGACTGGTGAAGTACGCGTGAGGTAAGCATGTAATTGGCTCTACAATATAAACACAAAAAGTTCGTGGCCGGAGAAAAATACAACATTGGATCACTGCGATGGAGCCTTTCCCGAGGTCGATTGACTGGGCCAAGAGGTCGGAGGGGGGCTTCCTTCTCTCTTCTCAAAGATGATCACTTCTCGACGAATATGTCCGGATAGTATTTCATTTGCTCCATTTCGAGGTCGGTGTCCTGAAACCCTATTTGTACATTTTAGTACATTTTCGAACGCGCTAGTGAAAGTTGTAATAAATGCTAAATATATTGCCTGATCCTACTCACCTTATCAGCAATGTTATAGGAGAGCATGTATTCAACAGGCGATCTGTAATTGAAATTATTTGATTCAATAACTCCCTTCAACTAATGTACTTGAGTTACTAATAAAACTAACTTTTTTATTATCTGAAGCGATTCAAGTTTCATCATGATGATTGCTCGCTCGGAGGCGAAAGCAGAGATGGCGTAGGCATCTGGGAAGGATTGCATAATTTAAAGAATGCGCAATTCGGCTCGTCTTCTCCTCATTTCGCACACTCTCTCGACCGGTCGAGGGGAGAGAGTATGCGAAATGAAGGTAAGGCGGGTGAATCACGCACTCTAATACAATTATAAGTGGCAAACAGTAAACAGCGTAATTTGAAAGATATACAGAGGAGAATCATATGCTTCACGAGAAATGGTCTCATCTATTCTCTCACAATGAAATGATTGAACACGCCATCGTAGGAGAGTCATTTCTTGCCATGTTATTTCTGCTGACTGATTAATGATAAAATGGAAGGAATGGAGCTTATAGCTCCTCTTCAAAACATGAAAGAATATCATCATTTTATTCAAGCAGGCAGGTGTCCTGACTGTAGATCGGTCCGGGATGAATAGAAGAATTTATCCACTACTAGCCGACTATATAAAGAGAAGGAAAGGGATGAAGGAGGAAAACTAACTAGGAACAAATGGATTGAAAGATAGAAATAAGAAGAAACGGATCCGATTTATAGAGAAAGATGAAAATAACAGAAATACTAAGCATGTAATCATGGGAAAATAACGGTTTGCAGGATTATCAATATGTTTTTTATAGAGAAAGATGCAAATAACAGAAATACTAAGCATGTAATCATGGGAAAATAACGGTTTGCAGGATTATCAATATGTTTTTTATAGAGAAAGATGCAAATAACAGAAATACTAAGCATGTAATCATGGGAAAATAACGGTTTGCAGGATTATCAATATGTTTTTTATAGAGAAAGATGCAAATAACAGAAATACTAAGCATGTAATCATGGGAAAATAACGGTTTGCAGGATTATCAATATGTTTTTTATAGAGAAAGATGCAAATAACAGAAATACTAAGCATGTAATCATGGGAAAATAACGGTTTGCAGGATTATCAATATGTTTTTTATAGAGAAAGATGCAAATAACAGAAATACTAAGCATGTAATCATGGGAAAATAACGGTTTGCAGGATTATCAATATGTTTTTTATAGAGAAAGATGCAAATAACAGAAATACTAAGCATGTAATCATGGGAAAATAACGGTTTGCAGGATTATCAATATGTTTTTTATAGAGAAAGATGCAAATAACAGAAATACTAAGCATGTAATCATGGGAAAATAACGGTTTGCAGGATTATCAATATGTTTTTTATAGAGAAAGATGCAAATAACAGAAATACTAAGCATGTAATCATGGGAAAATAACGGTTTGCAGGATTATCAATATGTTTTTTATAGAGAAAGATGCAAATAACAGAAATACTAAGCATGTAATCATGGGAAAATAACGGTTTGCAGGATTATCAATATGTTTTTTATAGAGAAAGATGCAAATAACAGAAATACTAAGCATGTAATCATGGGAAAATAACGGTTTGCAGGATTATCAATATGTTTTTTATAGAGAAAGATGCAAATAACAGAAATACTAAGCATGTAATCATGGGAAAATAACGGTTTGCAGGATTATCAATATGTTTTTTATAGAGAAAGATGCAAATAACAGAAATACTAAGCATGTAATCATGGGAAAATAACGGTTTGCAGGATTATCAATAAGTGTGCAAGATAAATAGAGAAATACTACACGAATACTACACCACTGAGCTAAACCCCCTTGTTCGAATATCCTCGTGTCTCGTGCTATGGTCTTAGGGCGCGGCATCTCTCAGGGATCTCACAACTCCCTTACACTATTAGAGTCGTGACAGCAGGAAGTGGAAGTCAGGAAGGATGACAGGAGAGGAGGGGATGAGAGGAGGGGATGAGAGGATAGGAAGGGTTAGGAAGTGCGAGTGAAGTGTTTACGCCAGGCGGACTTTGCCCATTTCATCTCATGTTTCTCATGGGAAATGGAATGAAATCCGAAGGAAAAGAAGGAAGAAATATGAGAATGAATGTCAGAGTGTACCCTCACGTCTATACCTTTGAAAAACCGGGTGATATGGAAGGTCAAGTATGAAAGTGCATGAATGATCGGAAAACAGAGTCTACTTCCACGCTTTTCCTTTTGAAAAGTGTAATGAGTCTTGTGATATCTCTCTAGCTAAATACAAAATCAGTAAAAGGTCACGTAAGAAAAATACATAATGATAGGATAACAAAGTACTCCCCCGCTTCATGCACTGTGAACCAAGGGCATGAGAGACTCATAATTTCAACCTTTCGGAAAAGGAGAAGTGTATGAAGCCAACTCCTACGCCCTACCGAAAAATATATGCAGGAATGAAAGAGTCTACTCCCACGGAAATACAAATTGAGTCAACTCCTACGCCGTCGAGAACCCGCGGGATATAGAGAAGTGAGAGAAGTCTTGTGATTTGTTTCTTTGATTTGTATCCAAAGGGCAATACGTCTAGCCGAGAATTGTAAGGGCAATAAGGACTAGATTGGATTGAGAGAGAAGAGATGATTGAAACAGGAAAGGACTCTCTCAATTTCGCATTTTTTTACTCATTGAATTAGAACACAAACAAATTGAACATTGAATTGAATAAATATTGAATTGAATTGAATACTCTCCCATGGCTCTGAGAACGGACAGAGCTCATACACTGATGCGAGGCAGTTTTAGCCAAACCATCCATAATGAAGCCTCAGTTCTGTCCAATAAATGGGCCTCGAAGTCCTAGAGATAAGGAGATAGAAGGAAAGAGGCGAGACTAATCCTCCTAGAACTGAGAAAAGGAGATGATGAGATTTGAGCGGGATAAAGCCGGGATTGGAGAGATTTGAGGGATAATCTCTGGAAATATTTGGCAGCTATTAAAAACAGATGGGACTTTGAGCGGATTGGTTCCGTTTACTTGGATTTGATAGACCTTATTCATTGAATATTGGTCGAAAAAGAGGGAAAATCCTTCTTTAATGATCAATTTATTTTGATTATCATTGTCAGCGGATGGACCTTGTCATGTGCATCAGAAGCATTGACCAATTTTATAAGCTTTATTAGCCGTATAAAATCAACAACAAAAATATAACACTAACACCAGAGGAATTAAAGTGATTGAGGAATACAATAAAATACAATACAAACAAAGACTGCGATCTGGCGTAGTTTCATCTCTTCTAAAAAAGGAACTGTCCTATCTTCCATGGTCGAATCGAGATTATTCTTATTACATTTATAACCGGTTAAAGTATGATGGAGGAACGGTCCATTGTTGACTCTGAAATATAGCTAGCAAATATATAGATTCATTGTACAGTGCCCTCACTAAAAATACAATGGCTATCAACATTTGCTCACTAGGATCGAGTGAAACAAAGCGACTTCAAACTCTAGTCAATACGTAGGATGAAACTGACCTGGGACTGCCAGGAGAGAAACCTTATCCATTGAAATTGTCTTTTTTCAGGAGTTACGAAAACCTTGTCGATAAAGGAGAGACGATGTAAGCATCTGTAAATAGTGATACATTTGCACGCTGGAAAATTCAATGAATGGGTTGCTTTCCAAATGGAAAATTGACAAGTGATAGCGGAAATTAAAGAGGATTAACAGGATAATGCTTATAGGACAATACTAGGACAGCAGACGATGAAAGCTTGGGTTTTTATAGTTCCGCTTCGACCCCGCCCCCATTGACTCCGCCTTTTGACTCCACATTTTGAAAAGCCGGGGCGGGAATTAGTGGCTAACAAGACTAACAATAAGAGGGAGAAATGCAAGGAAGTTATTTTTGCATGCAAGTATTATAAACTGAGCCATTCAGGAGCCTTGACAAACGCGCGCAAGCAACCTTGGTCGGGAGGGAAAGACTGGACAATTGCTCTCGCTGCTTACTTCGTCGTTGCGGCTTCTCTCTTTTCCCTCCACCTCTTCCTCCATCTCTCCCTCCTCCCTCTTCCGTCATCTCTCTTTCTTCTCTCTCTCCTGTCAGGCAGAGCGAGTGATCACGTATGATGGAGAGAGTTTGTGTTTGCTCGCTTCTGTGTAAGGTTTGAGAAAGACGAGAGAGCCACTCGTCGCTCTCGCAAAGAGCGGGGTATAAGGAGGGATACTCGCACACAATTGCCAACAAGCTCTGCATTAGACTTTCAAAGTCAACTAGTAAACAACTAAACAACTAGTTGCTTTCGTGGTAAACAACTAGTTGTTTACGAAGAACTAGTTGTTTAACCCTCTCATTTGCAACTAGTTGCGAATGCGACCCGGCTGCGCCGGCTCGCTCCGTTCGAAACAGCGAGAATGAAAGGACGAAATTGATGAAATGCAAAACAACTAGTTACGTGATAAACAACTAGTTGTTTACCCGTTAAACAACTAGTTGTTTAGATTTTTAAACAACTAATTGTTTATCTTTGAAAGTCTACTCTGCATATTCGAAGAAATACTTTATTAACCAATACTGTCAAAGTGCGGGCAAGGGATCGGAAAGTGGAAGGATTCGGGCTCAGTCGAGATTTTTGGGGATATATTTGGTCTTCATCAAGGAGGTCGTGCAGTGCTTCTGCTCTCCATGAAGTCCCATGTATTGTACGGATAGAAGTCTACTCCAACCTTTTTCTGGAGTAAGTGGGTTTCCTGGAAAGGCTACTGGATGATGAAAAATCCGACTCTTCATTGCCCGTGCACCTTCACGGCAGTCGTAATCCCTACTCTTTTTTATCGCTTGACGTGGTTAAACCTTTACCTTTGCTTTTGTGCATTATCGATAATATTCTTCCCTTCATTTCTACTCTTTCGAATAGAAATCGCATATGCGGATGGATGAGATGATGTATGCATCTGACGATGGTAAAATAAAAATATTGTGCGAATCGCGACAATGAAATAATGAACAAGTTACAACTTCCAGAAGTTTTTCCTCATGAACTTCCGTTCTCCAAGGCGAGTTTCTTTTGCTGAAGGCTTGTTGCTCTAGACGCGCACGACAAAGAATGGCAAGACTCGGCTCAGAAAAATCACGGATCTTCCAAATTGATGTCATAATTCGAGTTGCGTCCAGTAGATTCTCAGGGACTCGGGGATGAAGCAGAGAGAATGCGAGCTGCAACTTGCCATCTCATTGAAAAAGAGTTGAAGCGGATACACGCAGAGGAAATCCGACCCCTTTCCCCTCACTCATCCAGAAAAAAGTAAACAACAAGTCATGTCTTGATATTTCTCTAGTATCGAATGAGAATCATAATGGTTCAACAGGAATAGCAAATGGCCCGAATGGCAGCATGTATCATCACTATTGCAGTAAAAACCGAAGTAAAACACGGATTGGTCTGAATCTCTCACTTATCCATGATCCCTAGCTTCTCTGTTCGACGAAAGAGCCTTGCGAAATGGGAAAGTCAGACGATTGATCGTTCGGACCACGGCGCCCATGTGATATGAATTCGCCGACCAATGATCTTCTTCTGTTTGGTCTGCAACACTGTTGACAACTAATCAGACCCTCTTTGTTATCACTAATTTTCATTCTGATTCAGGAAAGATCTATGACCATCACATCATTTGTGATCCCGAATAACATATTTCTCTGCAATGCTTGTCAATTTCTTCGTGCTCTTTGATGCAATTTGAGGCGATTTAAGAAAAATTGAATAAATCGTTTTTAATAATTTTTTTTAAATTTTGCTGCGGGTCCGGGTGCGAAAGAGAATATTTTCTAGCACCATTGTCATCCCGGTAGTCTTTTTTCTATTTTTCGAGTTCCAATGAAATTCAGAACGATTCATCATTGCATCTCTCTGATCATGTTTTCACACTATGTGGCATTCTGATGCAAAATTTTTGGACAACCTGATGAGCAAACAAGAGTAAAGACACGAAAATGAAAGCGAAGTACGAAAGACCTCACACCCCCATACGTCTTTTACACAACATTAACAAATGCACGAGCACACTAGCCAGTAGCTCGGAACTGACAACAAATTAAAGAAGATGCCCCACGAATTTCTGACTAACTGTGTTCTCGATGTGAGGTGGTATGTCGCTGTTCCTCGATATCCGTTTCGAAACTCCCACATCATCATTTTTCGCTTGAACTGAGTTATGATCAATTTTCTGCGTGCCAAGTGACCCTGAAAAGCAGGCAACGAGCGAGAGAGCGTGTGAAATGAAGAGAGCGCGCCCTCTCACTCATCACTTTACATAGCCGCCCGCGCGATTCATGGGACGCCTTCTTTAATCTTGAGTGGGGTGATGAAGATTGTTGAGGAGACGCAATTCGACGATAACACCCACATGTCATCGTTATCGGGAGCTGTCCCACTTCCAAATGCAATTGGCTATCCAATAATCTGCAAAGGAGGGAAAATTCGATTCCGATTACAATCCGCTACTGTTTCTCTCATGTGGTCTAATTTGAGTTATGGGTATTCGTCTCTTTATTTCGTCTACTCTCTCATTTTTTTCTGACCAGTTTTCTGCCCACAAGTGATGAGACAAATGAAGAGACCACTATCTCTCTTCAGCACCCACACAGTTTCAATGTTATCCAATATCCGATATTCTGCAACGACCACTAATTTCTCTCAGCGCACCCACGCTGTGAGAGAACACGTGAAATTTAGAGACCAATATCTCTCTCTCTCTTCAGCACCCACACAGTTTCCGATCAAATATCAAATAATCTGCAACGGTGCGAAAATGCTAATCCGCCATTACTTCACTATTATCACTCTTGGTCTTATGATTACACGAGATCAGCCGTGGAAACGAGAGGGAGTAGAGAAAGATACAGATAGAAAGATAGAAGGAGACACGATGTTGTTGTGCACTCTCCCTCTCGACGGTCTCTACACTAGAGCTCGAGAAATGATACCGCCGTCTCTTCATTTCACACACTCTCTCGCTTCTATGACCGGTGAGAGAGTGTGCAAAATGAAGAGACGGCGGTATCGTTTCTCGAGCTCTACACTCGTGTCTTGTTATCGCACTATCCCCACTCTCCTCTCTCTCTCTTCACGTTGATAGTAATCCCACACCGTTTATAGTAGCCGGCATGGTTTTCGTTTTTTCTCGTTTCTATCGGACTTTTCCCATTTATTATGTCCCCCGCGTTGCTAGTAGCTGCCCGTAACATTCTTCTCATTTCTCGATTCGAAATATTCGTCTCTCCAAGCGTCTCGTTTTTTCAAGCACAATCTTGTCGGTCGGGGAGGTGAAATAGAAACTCTCTCATTTCGCACGCTCTATTACAATATCCGTTGTCTTGTTATTGCACTCAATATTTTGTTGCCAGTAGCAGCCGACACGAGACTTCCGCAATAACAACTTGGTTCATTTATTTTAGGAGAAGTTTTCCAAATTATTGTTTTTATTCGTTCAAGATATCCACGTTCCCGTATGTTCACACTTCTATATTGATTGATATTGTACTCAATGTTGCTCTCGCGATACCAGTATCATTCGACACGAGACTTCCTTAACATTTGCTCCTCGATTTTGAATCATAACCCCTCTCTCTTCTCAAATCACGAGTCTTTACTAGATTCACTCTACGAGATTTTCTTCGCTATGTTTACGACTTTACGACTGCTGCCCATGTTATCGGTGTTTCACTGCACATCTGCTTGTTTTCGCACCTCCCTGAATCTCTCCACATGTTGCTGATGTCAGTTCTCTCGTATTCCTCTCTTTATCGCAAACCCCACCAGGTTGTTGTTTTGCACTTGATATTTCGCATTTTGATTCATGTTGGCTTGTTTCCGTTTCTTTGGCTAGACATTATGTCCACTTTCTGGCTCTGATCACGTTATCGTTCTTTTTCACAGCACGTTTACTTGTTTTCACTCCTCACCAAATCTATCCACATGTTGCGGTAAGTGTCTGTTCTCTCTTTTCGCACGTTCTATCAGCATACTCTTCGCCTTGTTATTGCACTCGACATTTCACCCCGCTTGCCCGTAGTAGCTACGAGACTTCCTCAATACCTCGCGATTTCTTGATGTTTTTTCCTCGCCTGTCTGTTTCCCCCGTCTAAACTTTTTATTCATACTAAAACCGCATTTTTTTCAGGAGTACTGCCTTTAGTAGTAGCCGAAACAAGGAAGCTAGTGAATTATAGAAGTCTGTTTCGCTCGTTTCTGCCAGGTGAAACACTGCATCTTAGGAATGGCAGCTCGAAAGGTAAGAGAAAGTATGATTGGCGAAGTGATGGTGGAAATGCCCTTGTTCTCATTACCAATGGACATATGAACGGAACAAAACGCAATTGTCTGATTCGGAGAAATTTTTTGCAGGAACTCCGATGTCTCATCTGCCACACTCGCATAATTCATTCGCACATGGGAATTGATGCTTGCAGGGCTTGTGGTGTTTTTTTTCGGTGAGCTAGGCTTTGATATTGCAACATCGGCACAAAAAAGAGAGGATGCATAAAGATATTATGCGAAAGTTTTCAGGCGTTCAATCAAGCTCGATTACTCCCTGCAGTGCACCTGTGGTGGTCGAGATTTCTCGAATGGAGGTTGGTAGGAATAAAAATAGCGATTCGGCATAATTCCATTCCTGGGATAGAAAACTTATTTTGATTCACTTCCTGGTTTTTCGCCCAGTGCACTCAATATATCTTCCGAGAAGCCGAGTCGCCGTGAAAACAACTATCTTTCGCTGAAACGCAGCTCCAAAGCACTCGAGCACAAATTGACTACAGTTTTACACGGAATGGGATAAAATTCATGGAATGTTATCGCTTGCAGATAGTTCTTGAGCACACATGACAAAAAAAAATTATTTCTTGCTACACTTCTAAAAAACAGAATCACAAATAAAACAGGTTGGAAAATAACAGGAAGAACAAGAAAAATATCGCGATGCCGCCGATCTTATGCGCATCCAGATTGAATGAACCTCGTCAGGAGTTGCACTCAATATCAGAGACTTGAAATCTGGACAAACCCGATAAAAATATGCCACTCTGCAGGCAAAGCGATCATTTCATGCCGAAAATGTCGCTTTGAGCGGTTCCACGACGTTTTGTGGATGGCTACAATTTCGAATGCTCCAGAAATAAGAGACGTCCAGGTAATATCATTTTTTGGGCCCAACTCAGGATTAATGAGGAGGTATTTAAATGTTTTTGCTTTCAGAAAGAAGATCCGTCTAATTCTACTGGCGGAATTGAACGACTCTGCGTGCAAGATTCCTCACCTTCTTTTATCGATCACCGCAGGTGAAAAGTGTGTACAAGAACAATTGTTTGAGTTTTCTAACCCAACCAATTATGAACAACATCTTTACAGCGACTTCACTTTCGATGCCTTGAATAGCGACACTCCCCTACTGGACAAAATGAAACAAACCTACATGTGAGTTATATGAATTTCAATTCTGATATATTATATTTGCTTCAGAACGGTCTGCCAAGATCCCAAATCGCACGAGACTGGAGTCTGGTATCCACCAAATCATGAGCATCTCAAAACTGACAATGTGGTTCTTAGTAGTTGATGTTATCGGGCTGAAATATCTGTACACTAGGTTCCATTTGGCTTGTTACTATTATAGCATCGATAATTATTATATGGATTGAATAAAGAACGATACATGTCGGCATATTTCTGATCTGGGACCCTTGACCGGTCGCGCGAATGTGCTGATTGTGAGAATTCGAAGAAAGAACTATGCCACTGGTAATATGTTGGCTAGACGGTCGGTCAGGTTGTAAATCCATCAGTAGTTTATTCAAAAATACTCGTACAACGTTAGGGTATGCAGAGAAGTAGATTTTGTATACTCAAATGCTCATTATCGAAAGAAACATATAATTACGCATCCTAGTATCGTTTTATTATAGTTTCTGTTTACCAAATTATGAACGTATCTGTCTAGATCTGACGCATTCTTCAATGCACGGGAGAGATGGCACAGCCAGATAAGCCCATCAGTGAGCTAGTCATTAGTGTGACCCAGCGCCACGGCAATAGGCCACGCTCGAGGGAACAACAAAGATTCAAAATCCAGCCGTTAACCACTTTCTCCTTACATTTTCTCACAATATCTTTCATACAAAGTCGTGTTTATTGTTAATGTGCCGAGTCAGTTATTACGTGCGTGACCTCTAAACGTGCCATGTCTTAGCGTCACTAATTATATTTGCCGCGCGCAATAATCAGTTCGCGATAGTTTGCACGAAAAAAATAGAATGCGCTCATCACCATTAAATTACCATTAATGCTACCATTAAACCTTTTTATTTTGCTCAGATAATGCGCGATACTCCACCAATACTGCGTCGTCGATCAACAAGAGAAAGAGACGAAGAGGACCTACTTTGTAAGTGTTATTTTATGATTTATGTATTATATTTTTAAATAAAATACAAGGTTTTGGTGCAATAAACATAGAGAATAGTATTGCAATCGCTCTTTAACGATATGACCTCCTAAAGGTTTCTTCGTTTCTTCATTAATCATAATTTTCATTTGTATGGGCTTTATTTCCTGCAAATACGCATAAATATTATTATTACTATTATTATTATTATTATTCCAGCCGTACCTTTCACATCATCGCCCTCTGTATCATGTCCAGATTGCGAGAGAATCTTCGACTCATCGAAAGCAATGAAAGTGCATGTCTACAGGACTCATTCAGCTTGCTCAACGCCTTCCTCAGGTCAGTTGCCGTATGCATGAACACGACAAACGGTTTGTCCGACAAACGAGACGTCACGTGCGTAGGGAGAGGCGTTCTCGGCAAACTGCTCACCCTACGCTAATGACGTCACGTTTGCCGGACAAACCGTATGTCGAGGTTCATACATAAGGGCTCAGAACACTTTTTGGCCATGGCACACTGGCCTAACAGTGATCACTTGTGCTTCGATTGGACCATTACTTCCTATTTTACCATTACTTGTCTCTTTCTGTTGTTGATCGAAGACGCAGTACTGGTGGAGTATATTGGTGGAGTATCGCGCATTATCTGAGCAAAAAAATAAGTTTTAATGGTAGCATATTTTAATGGTGATGAGCTTTTATACCATTACTTCCTCTACTTCAGTTTCGTGCCCGCACTGTGAACGGACATTCGACACTTCAACGGCCATGAGGGTTCACGTCTTCAGAGTTCACAAGGGTGCAAACGATAGTGTCGTCAAAAACGAAGACGGATCATGTGAGCCTGCTAATATTTGTATAGAGTTGTTACGCTGGAAATCAGAATAGATTAAAAAAATATTTTTAAAAATAAATAAAATATATATAAAATAATTAATTCCAGGCTCTCCAGTTTCCGTAACGCCCTCATGCGTCCTATGCCCGGACTGCGAGAGGTCATTCGAATCTTCCAAAGCCATGAAGGTTCACGTCTACCGGACACATACGAGTGGGTTATTTCTCTATTGTCTTGAATATTGTGCAATAAAATAGCGTGACTGTGACAACAACACTTATTGAAGGGATGGCCAAATGTGTCATTGTATCATATATAATGTTTCTTTAGCTCTTGATTAGTTTATATTAGGAAGTATAGTCGCCAAGTGCCAAAGCACACAGTAATAATATTATTTTATAGCTGCCAACTCTGAACCAACGCCAATCAACAGACGAGAGCCTCTGCGAAGTGCAGCGCTCGGCAAGCGGAAGGCGAGCAGACGAACGATAGGTTGGTTCTAGGATTGTTGCATTGAGACCCCCATTTAGGAAATTTGTTTGCAAATTCTTCATTTTTTTCAGATGTGGCACAAACAGCGATAGAGACCATCGCAATGGCTTCTAACACTACACTTCCGGTAGTAACCTCGGTTGCGAAAGGTAACCTACCCTAGAAGCGTTGGACCGCAGGTTACTGTAGTCCGTCTAACAGCTGGCCTTACCGGCGGGTCCCACCTAGCGTTGTCTTACGACTGCAAAATCGCTTGACGTATATATTTACCTTTACTTCCGGAAGGAATATCGAGATCACGTAAGAAATATCGTCCGAAATGATGAAAATAGTGTTTTTTTAAAATAGTTCATTTTTATTTCACATTCAGTCTCAGTTTCTGTGCATAATAGGCTAGCCAAACCATTACTTCAAGACCAGAAAAACACCGAAAACATTCCTATTGGTAACTCCATTTAGTTTTATTGTTAAATTTTCGAATTTAAAATTTCTTGAACTCTTTCAGATCCGTCTCAGACTCCAGTGAAGGGTATTCCTAAAGCGAGACAGAGCGAATTTGATGAGTCGCAAGGAATACCCGAGTTGCCAGTCACAAAATCCAAGAATCCATTGCTCAGCTGGCTGACCAAATCGAGTGAGTTCTCTTTTAAATAATGAAAAGAAATTTAATCTTCCTTTCAGAAGCCTGCCCAGCATCAGTTCCAAATACATCTTCCGCAATAATACCAGTGGCAATTCATAAACGTAAATTATTCGTCAAAAAACAAAGTCAAAATTGAGAGTCATTGCAGAATCCACTTCAACAGTAGCAGTTACAACTCCCGAGGAATCTCTGTCCAAATTCCATGCCATGATAAAATCTCGACGCTCGGGCAACTCTAAAGCAACTCCACCAGGCAAACTACCAAATTCAAACTCTCCCTCTACTTCTTCCGCTAAAGCAAGAGGTAGTTTCTATGACAACTTTGAGGGCGAGATGTTGTTGTCAAAGTGAATATTTGTAGCATCCAAAGTGAAATCAAACACTCCCGTCTCCTCTATCAGAAGAAGTCCCGATATCATCAGCAGTGTTTTGTCTCCTACAACTGACGGAAGATCTAGCATATCTCCACTGGTCATGTCGAATTTTTCATTGAGCAAATCAGCAAAATCCGGTGAGTTCCGTCTCCTTTCGATGGAAAAGTTTGAGATACAACAAGGTTCATCTTCAAAAAATCCTTTTCAGATTCCCCACTCTCTTCTGTCAAAGGCACTCCAACTCCTCCCACAGAAACCCCATCGCCGTTCACTCTTTCCACGTTGTCATTGAATGGATCGACGCGTTCAAGTGGGCATTAATTTTCTTCCTCCGAATTATTCCAATTCCAACCTGCAATTCTCGCAGGATTAGGAGGAACCACCACCACTCCACGCTCAAATAGCTCCTCACCATCGCTTCAAACGAAATTGACTCCAATCGCATCCGGTTAGATTTAGAAAAGTAAAAGGCATTCAACTTTTGATGCATTTAACCTGATTGTGATCTTCACATAACAATTGCAGCGGAAAAAGCTGCGCTCGATGAGAAGAAGGCAATACGTCAGAAATTAATAGGCGAGTGTTCAGAAACAAATAAAACAATGAACGAGCTAATTTCAGCAATATCCGGACAAGTAATTAAACAATGTTTCGAATCAACAAAAGAATTGGCTGGATTTCGCAACATTTTCTCGGAAGAGGAGATCGAGAGTATCAAGGTTTGTCACAGTTTCGATACATTCTGTGAGAATGGTCTCTTGTAGGAATCGATTATCGACTATCGTCGATCGAAGTTCACGAGTGAAAATAACACTTGGGTGTGGAAAACGGAAGAGAAAACAACAGCAATAGTAAGCAGAAGGATAAGGAGTTGATAATGCGAAAATTTTGATTAGAGTAAAATCGATTTTCAGATCGAAAGTGATGTGAGAGCGCAAATGTCGATTTGCATCAAAGATCAAATCAAGAAGAGACCAAGGATATGGAATGAACAGCTTAGAAGATTCGCGCCCCATAATTACGAAGCTATTTCCCAAGCTGCGGTTCGTGTTCTATTTATTTTTCAATTCAATATTTATACGCTATCTGAGCATCTTTTGAGAAAGAAAAACAAAGAACAAATGTCTTCATTTTAGTATCTGCTCGATTTCGCTTTTTCTTCTGACATGAAGTCTTTTGTGTACTTCATTGACATCAAGGAAATGTTGAAGTGCGGTCGAGGGTGGACTGATGAGACCAATAGGGAGGCGAGGGATGCGCGGGAGATAGTGAAGGAAGAGGTAAGGTTGAGTGTATCAGATATGGGGAATGGAAACTGACAATAATAATGGTGATTAGAAGTGTTTCAGTGGATCCATGGCGTTGGGAGAAAAGGCAGCTCTAATTTCATTAAAATCGAGACTCCGGGGCATCCGGAGTACTTTGTGGCTGTGAGTTTCGATTTCAAGTTATTTTCTATCTTTCACTTCCGTTATGAATCTACCCGATGTGAATTCCCAATCCTTAGTGCTATCTTTGTTTCTGAACGTTTCATTTATTCATATCTCAGATGAGCATTCTCAAGGGCGGCCTAGAGCAAGAGGACATGGACTTGTGGACAGCAATGATGAAGAATACTGGCAGCAACACTCTCACTCTGGATGAATACATTAAGTGGGCTATTTCATTTTTTCGTCCTTTTTTCGAATATGGAACGTGGAAAGAATATTTTAGAAACGAATGAATCCATACAAAAGCAAATTTTCCAGACCGAAAGACATGGATCAGTGGGTGCTTCATCGTATGCGAAGGAAGGAAATGAAAGAGCATCCAAATCTGCAGATTTGGGAGTCCGTGCTAGCTGAGGTTAGCGTAAAGATTAAGGTTGTCATGATAAAGAGTTTGTCACTAAATTAATCACCATTTCTCGTCGGTAAGAGTGATGTGAAAGCAATGGGGAATGATGGTACCAGCTTTTCACACTGGGTTTTTTCTTTATTTTGAAGAAGCCTTGAAAATAATTGGAATCGTTATCATCACTACGTTACAGACGGAAGTATCGAAGATGGTCGATCGTCGGATGAAGGAGGTTCTAAGAGCCACAGTCGATTAGTGAAATCGAGAATTGTGATATTCCTTGTTCACCAAGGCCTTCACCTGTCTTGCAATTCCGTCATGATTATAATTGCTATTAATTCCCAATATTTGGGATTCGTTTTCCAGTATCCGATTTCCGGAATTCGTACAATTGCAATAAATACTGGAAAAAATCATGTTTGCGATCTTTGCCTAAAGATGTCCGATTATCGAACAAAGAGACGAATAAATTGGGAACTTTGTTGAGTAAATCATCTCTCCTTGTTTACAGTTCCATGAATCCAAATCATCATTTGGAGGGAATATCAGCCAATTCTTTCCAATTCCTCCAATCGCCTGTTTATCCTGTTTTGACCCCAGCATCTTCACTTCTCTCATTTGGTGATGAGATTAGTCTCACCCGGAAACCCATTAGAGAAGAGTTTAGAGAAGCATATTTCAATCATCAAATCAGTCTTGGGCTTATCAATTCAGCACGCTTTTAACTCTCGCTTAGATTTATGATGTCTAGACTTTATGTAAATTTCCTTTATCACTTTGGCTAGTCGTCGCTAGCCTCCTATCCAAGCTTTCATCATATTTTCTTCCCTTCTTTCTCATTTTCCCCTCACATTCGGAGAGATTACTGCAAGCATGGGCGCAGACTAGTTTCGCGTATGCCTCAAGAGCTTTATAGCTCTATCCTTTCTTTATGCTCTGATTTCTCATCTTCGTCCTTTTCCCCAGCTCCTTTTTATTGCCCCATTCCACTTCGCCGAATATTTATGCCCTTCAGCCCTTCTTCCTACCCTCTCATTTCTCCCAGCATTTCTCTTCCACTGAACTACTCCCAATTCTTGAATACTCTGCATTCTCCGTGCTCTCTCGTTATATTTTGAAGAGATCACGTAGAAAATAGAGAAATATTCCACTTGCTCCCTCATTTTGACCCATATAATTTTTTTCATCGTTGTTCTTCATCTTTCATCGTTACCGTGGTTGATTCAACCACATGTTTTACCTTTCAGAGGCCTACATCCCCTCCCTGCTACATCTCTACTTGAGTTGAGATGACAACATCACTCATTCCTTACCAGAAATAAATTGTGAGCACAATTTTTGCTTTGCAAAATTGTTTTTAAATTTCTTTAGCAAACTTGGTTCTTCATTACACGCGCTCATTCAATGATCCGTATGAATTCATCATCCCAACAGCCATGAGGATCTGTGTGAAAAGAAGATACGAATTTCAGACGCACCACATATACCGAGGACCACTGCTTGGCCACGAGGGATTCAGCTAACATTGGCACTAGGTCGAATGATCACATGATGCTAGCTCAGATACTACGACAACACGCATGATAATTTTAGTCCGCATCCAGTCGGTTTCCATCAGTGATCATCCGACCTAGTACGCTTGATACTTTCTCCATCCTTCCTTGCCAATGCTTACCATGGGTTCGGCAAGCGAGATGTGAAATCTACTTGTAAATATTATTTTTGAATAAATGGATAAAAAACACTACTTTTAAAAGGAGCCGTGTGTGAATTAATGATTGACTTCTTACTTGCTTGAAGAACTCTTTTCGGTACAATTTCCAAGAGAGAAACTACTGGTATTGCATCACGCCTTGGCTCCATTTACAGTTTGCCTGAAAGATTTATCCCCCAACCCTTTCTTTATGCTCGAATTCTTCTTCTCAGCCATTTTCCTCATCTCCTTCGCCATCCTAAATGGCCCTTTTTTTGCCCCATTCCACTTCGCCGAATATTTATGCGCTCTTGCCTTCATTCCCTACCCTCCCATTTCTCCCGGAATTTTTCTTTCCACTGATTCTCAACTAGAATGGTCAGCATAAATTTTGGGAGAGCGCGATTCACCTCTCGCTCACTAACAATCTTTTTCACATTATTGTCGCCTTATGTTTTGCATTTATGAGTTTTGTTTTCGGGATTTCATGAAAAATAATAATTCGTTTATGTTGAGAGGCCTACATCCTCTTCCTGGTACGTGTCTACACGTGCTACGAAGACAACTGCATTAACTCAATTTCATTGAGAAATACAGGTGAGCTTGAAGAGTTTTTCTTTTTATTTGTTTGCATTTGTTAAAATGTTACATTTGCCACATTTTTGACTCTTCACTGCACGTGCTCACTGATTGGTCCTAGTTTCGAGAGAAAAGAAGGAGGAAATTGCGTAATTCAGACACAACACCTACGTCGAAGGTGTCTTCATGGCAACTGCTCTCATTGCGCTCGTGCACACTTCCTCCCTTCTCCCATACTAAATTTCCCCGAAGAACAATGTCAAGACAAAGGAGACGACGGTAAAGATGGGAAACCTACTTTTATATTATGTGCGAATAAACACTGCACTGTTTCTCTCCCCTCCCATACGTCGAGAATCCCTGCTTGGATGGTGGGCTCAGCGAGCAAGATGGGAAATCTACTTATATTTTTTGTGAATAAATTATTTGCGATTTGCTTTCCCGTTGATTATAATCATTAGAATACTCTTTCCGTTGTCTCTATCCTGATGTTATTAGATGAGAACCCTTGGGAGGATGGTGGTTTCGTCTCGTACAATTGGACTTCTGCGACGTCGTCTGATGGTAGACGAAACATTGAGTGAATAAATGGCTTTAAAACTCCCCACTTGACCCGATTGCTCGATTTTTTTTCGATTGCTCGGAATACTTGTGACTTCTTGGAGCGCTTCGACTGGTCACAACAGATGTGTTCGAGATATCGGCCTGTTGTCTTGCAGAAAACGAAACAGCTGACACTGCTCTTCTCTCTTTCTTTCAAACTCTTCGCTCTTTCTCTCTTCCACGAGAGAAAAGAGTTTTCTATCAATCCGAGACTTCAAGATTTTTCATCGTCAATCTGCATTTCTTTGCTAATTTCTTCTGTCATTTTGGGCGATTCAACTTGAATTATAAAATCGGATTTTATTTACCCATTTTTAAGAGGCCTACATCCTCTCCTCACTCCATCCATATCACCGTTGAGAGAATTCACGGACCAGTACAGGTTAGTTATCTGAATGTGACTGATGGGGCCGTTAATTCGTTCTGCGCGCACTCTCGCCATCCGTGTGGGTGCGAGAGTTCGTGAAGCGCAAAGACGGCGACTCGCGTTACGAGCATTTATTTGAATGTTAGCTAATTCCTTCTCATGCCTGGCCACAAAACAGGCGTGACAAACGGCCAGATGCACGTATTCCGTCTAACCGCCGGCCTTATCTATCTCGCCTAACGTTGTCTTACGACTGGAAAATCGCTTGACATACTTTTTAATACTTTTTACTATTTTTCTGAAAATACTTTTTTTTAATCTTTATTCATGCAGGGAGTATGCCAGTTACGAATATCAAGGCTTCATTACAAATATCAAATCTCGGTGAGCTCATACAACGTCCAGACGACCGGAGGATGTATGATCTAAACTGTGCAGATTTCAATGGAAATTTTGCTGTTGAGCATAAGGAGCATGAATAATTGTAATGATGTGAATAAATTATTGAAACACAAGATAAGTGTCCTTACGGAATCTATCACAACCTATCACAATCGCGTTCAAGAGAGTAGATTCGTACGACGGGCCAGGTCAAAGTACCGTGCGTTTGAAATGCTCAGCAAACTCAATCTGCTGGTTAGCGAGCTATTGATTGTCTGGGAGAGAGGAAGGGAAGAGGAAGGGGGGAGGAGGACGCTTGATCTACCGCCTCCTCCCGGCCTCTTCGGTCAATTGATCTACCGCCTCCTCCCGGTCTTCCTTTCTCCACCCCTCGAACGTTCGTCAAAGGTCAGCTACGAGTGGAATGGAAAATAATCTGACGATAACTAACACTAATATCGCTTCCCGACTGCCGAAGCTGTGTCACCCAATCACAGTTTTTAGCTCAAGTGGCTGACTTCCTCATCTTTTTGGCTTGTGGGCGTTCACAGGCTTGATTGCATCCAGTAAGAATCGTTTGTTGAAAGATTCCATGGAGTGATCGCCAAGGCCAGCATGATGTGCAAAAGCAATCGGTCTCCCAAGATGCAATTCTTTCAAGCTAGTCAGAGAGATCGAGAGCGCATTGGTGCGTAATGAGAGTTTGTTGATAAAGTGAAATTTGGCAATTTCATATGTGCTCCCTGAATGAAATTTTTAACGAAAATCACGAAGCTGGTAGGCATTAAAGAAGGTGTCCCACGAATATCTGGCTAACTGAGTTCTCAATGTGAGGTGGTGGGTCGCTGTTACCCGATAACACTTTCGAAACTCCCAAGTCACCATTTTTTGTTTGAACTGAGTTATGATCGATTGGCAGCATTCCAAGTGACCCTGAAATGCAGGCAACGAGCGAGAGAGCGTGCGGAATGAGGAGAGCGCCCCTCTCATTCCTCACTTAGCATAATCGCCCGCGCGGTTCGTGGGACGCCTTCTTTAACGAGCATACCCTCCGGCATCGATCTTCCGAGACGCCTTCACCTAACAAGACACAGAGCTCCATCATCCAGCAAGGATGTGGGGGCACAAATATCCTTTCTCTCCAATTTCTCATTTGCAATGCCATTGATCACCCTCGTCTCCTCTGATGGGAAGTCCTTCCATGCCGATACTTCCGTCTTCAAACAGTCAGCCGTTCTTAGTGGCCTAATCGAGGTGCGTTTACCAGACTTGTGGCAAACCAAACGGCTGTCCAATATGTTTTTTAACGCCCTTCTTCCTGATCCAAAATACTTCCTTAGTAGGGTTGGCTAAACGATACTCTAAACGTGGCAGGTTTAGCTCCCCCTACGCTCCATTTCCTTGAGATCGGAAGCACTCTCTTCATTCTGCATGCTCTCTCACTCGCAACTAGGAAAGAGCGAGGGGAGAAGGAGCTAAACCTGCCACGTTTAGAGTATCGTTTAGCCAACCCTATTCCTTAGCAACTCTTTCATCTGTTCATTACAGGACCTCAACCTTGCCGTCAACCCTGACGCAGCCGCCTACCCTATTCCCATTCGCGACGTATCGGCAGTAGTTCTGGAGAAGGTGAGATATCTTGATAATTTTAATTTTTCGAGTCAGAGAATTATATCGAAGTAGCTCCGATATTCCGGTGTCAATGCGCGTAACGATTGTGCAATCGCAGGTGATCGAGTGGTGCGATCATCACAAGAATGATCCCGTTGAGAGACTACTAACGGAGGACGATCGTGGCAAAGTGGGCGTGAAGCGACCGCTGCCGGAGTGGGATAATGCCTTTTTTAAGGTGAGATTCGTATTGAATTTGTATTTTAACATATTAATAGTAGCCTCTGATGTGCATGAAAGTCCATTCATGACTTCTTGCCTGTCTCAGAAAAGTGGGTCCGCCAGATCGAATGAATGCCGAATTTTAAAATAACATCTTCAATCCTTCTTAAAATTATCATGGTTGCGCTGAAACCGCTACCTCGCCGGGAATCCGTCATTCGTTTGTGCATTTTTATGTAGTTATAATTACAGGGGCTCGAGAGTGGTCCAATACCTCCAGTTTGCAATATTATGGCTGCGGCATACGATTTGGACATGGTATTATTGTACGATCATTGCAAGATATTCCTGGATAATCAGCTTTGGGTAAGACCCGATATTAAAGAAGGAGCCGCATAAATCGGGCGACCTCAAGTAATAAACTATAAGATGGCGCTCATTCCACATATGCTGCATAGCTAGTTGATCGCATGACACAGAAGTTGAAAAAAATAGAGATAGATGTATATCATAGTTACCGAGTTACATCGACTCATGGTCATGTCGACTTTTGTCTCGAATTTCGAGACTTTGAGACTCGAGACTCAACTCACTTCTCATCGAGTCCGCCCACGTGATTACTCGATATTCATCTTTTCATAATATCATTTCAGGCGTTCAGGAATCCGACGTGGCCTCGTGAACCGTTCGTTTTTCCCACCTGTCGATTCTGATGACGAACAATGACGAATAATCAAAATACAATCTTCACATTACGACAAAATTTTGACTATTGGTATTCGGAAAGAGTGTATTTTTGCAATTATAAATGTATACTTGATTTTATGTTCTGTTCATTATGCACGGAAAGAGGTCCGTATTTTATTTTCCGAAGTCCATCAGACGCTAGGGAAAGAATTGAGAAAAGAAAAATCGAATCGTCACTAATAGCATGCAAATTGTCTGAATTTGTCATAGATAAAGAGTTTCACTTTCACCTAGAATTGCTATGTTATGAGTGAGAGAGAGAGATAAACGGGAACGAGCCAGTGACCTTCTTTCATTTCATCCTTTCAGTACAACTCGGTGGGCTCTTATCGATGCATTATTAGTACTGGTGTGTTTATCTTGCATTGGTATAAATACCAGTACAAGGCCTTCAAAATGAAAAATCCGTCCCTCCGTTTATCGTATTATGATGCCATCGATCCCCAGTCTCATTGTTCTCATTGTTCGTTATTCTGACAGCTTAAGTCTAATACGCTTTCCAGGTGAAGAATATATGGGTACTTCACTAGTGATCCACTTCTTCCTTTCGACTCTTTTATATACAGGTATTACGAAACAATTCAATTTTTATTTACCCAATGAACCAAAAATTATGCCCAAAAAAGCAATAATGATCCATATATTATTGCGAATGAAATTACTACTAATATTTTTATTACAACAGATACGAATTATTTGTCATTTTTTGCTAGCCTATCATCATGCTACATAAATGCAACTTACTTAACCTTTCAGGATGCGCTTCGATCTCCACAAACTCGACAGCTATAGAAGACAACAGCCTTTCTACTGGCAACTCGACTGCATCATCTTCATCCTTTAACGTCGACCAAGAGTTGGAGAATATAGCCAAATACTGCCTGAGCCATCGCGATCAAGAGCCCATTTCGGGCAACCATTTCAAGCCCTTTTACGCGTCATTTTTCAATCGTAATATGATTATGATTCGCGATGCGACAAAGATAATTGGACTGGAAGAGATGCGAGGCGTGCTCGGTTATGCCCCGCTCGGGCCTTGGACGCACTTCAAGGTACTTTAAGGCTTTAAGGCACTTTAAGGTACTTTAAGGTTTAAGGTTTAAGGCACTTCAAGGTAGGGAGATCTGACCAATTCCAACACCCAATTAATTGACTTAGCGGCCGATCACGCCCTCGGTAAATGGGGGAATAAAAGTCAAATAATTAATTGTTATTGTCTCTTAGTATTTTAAGGTGCCAAGCGAGGAAGAAATCAAAGCCGCGCCGACCATAGAGGAGTACTACTACCTCAAGGAGCCGAAAAATCGAGAGCTTAGCCTGGATAGCAATATCTATTACGAGCACACGTTGACGCCCGCTATCGCGTTTCTGGACGATAAATTCCCCTCCATTCGCGCTATTTTCAGGTGCAATTTGGAAGAAGTTCGCGGTACTTTTGTGACGATAGACAGGCAAGCAATTGATGGTATGATAATTGAGAAGCAAGCGACGTATTGTAAAATAGACGACGCAATTAAGACAATGTTTCGCGAACAGCATAGCGTAGCATGCAGGCTTGCCGAGAGATCAAAGATCAGTGGACAACTGTAGATACTGATCAGTATGTGATTGATATTTATATGTAATATTCACAAAAATATGTATTCCTCAGACGAAGTAAATTTCTTGCCTTTTTTTGAAGTTCTGCACAGTGGATTGATGCTAGATAGAATGAAATAAACTGAATCCTCACAGGGAGACGGCGACCCGTAGTGCAAACTAGAGTGTGAATACGATCTCAAAGAGCCTCGGAGCGAAGAGCGGAGTTTGGATAGTCGATACTTTTTCGAGAACCCGCCTGCAATTGCGTTCCTTGGCGAGCGATTTCCCGTAGTTCGTTCGAGCTTTAGGCACAGATTTGAGGAGGTTCGACGACTAGAGGTGACTATAGACAGGAAAGCAATTGATCGGATGAGTGGCACGCTGTTTATAAACGTGTAATGTGTAATTGGTGCAATTGACAAAATGTTTGATTATAGTTCAAGCTTTGAATGCACTTTGATTAATAGGAAACGTTAAGATTAGCATTCAATAATCCAGATAAAATTATTAAATAATAAATGAAATATGTAACGTACCGCAGAGTCTCCCCCCTTACGAGTGAGTCGCGGTGAGTCACGGAGGGTCACCTACGGTCACCCCGACTTTGAGGCGTCTTTTGACCCCTTCAACATGTATAATTTTATTTTCTTTTTTGGCTATGGCCTCATCTCAACATGGCCGATCGATCTGTGCAATCAGATCTTTGAACTTCCAACTTGATCTTTGATCCCAGGTAGTCAGTCGCTCTTTCACCCCTCCCCTCTCCCCTCGACTCATTTGCATCATTCAGTCTCACCCATCTCGTGATCAAATTAAGCGGTCCGCCTGTCTAGGCAAATGAGAGTAGGGAAGAGGGGAGGGGTAAAAGAGCGACTACCTGAGATCAAAGATCAAGTTGGAAGTTCAAAGATCTGATTGCACAGATCGATCGGCCATGTTGAGATGAGGCCATAGCCAAAAAAGAAAAGAAAATTATAAATGTTGAAGGGGTCAAAAGACGCCTCAAAGTCGGGGTGACCTTAGGTGACCCTCCGTGACTCACCGCGACTCACTCGTAAGGGGGGAGACTCTGCGGTACGTTATATGCAATGTTCGCAAAAATGTTCGTTTTTTGAGTCGTTTTAAATATTTCAATTGAAATTGTTTCCGAGATAAACGTACAATGAATTTTCCATGAATTTACCATAATGAAAAATTATTCACCATTCTTGCAAGCGTCTACTACTCTCATTTTTATTCGCTTAAGTCGGAATAATTGTGAAAATAATGACGAACATGCCCGCAAGTGACCAGAGTGTGACAAGGATGTGACAAGGGCTTGACCTGAGAGTGACAAGGATAGATTCGCTTTCGTCTTGTTATCATAGAGAAACGGGATCGAGCGAATGACCTTCTATATCTCTCCCCCATCATTCCATGCGGTTTGGTGGGTTCTTATAGGTGCATGTCCGATAACTATTCGCTGCGAGTTTTATAATGCATATAATCAGACACTTATGCCACTTATTACCCTAGCATTGAATGTTCAAAAAAGGTTGTTGAAGAATCCGTATCTTCGTTAATTGTGGTCTCTTACTGGTTAGAGGGATGAGCGAGCATCCAGAATAAAGAGACCTATTCAAAACCCCGACAATCCTACTCCAAAATACATTTTTTCAGGTGAAGAACAAATGGGGACTTTAATCGTGATCCACCTCTTCATTTCGATTTTTTTATACGTGTACCAAATTCTATCAATTTGATACCCAAATACACCAATGATTCATTAATTATAATCAGAATACTGCTAATATCATGCTCAATACCCTCTAATGTGCAGTTATTGCATCTCGACGTGGTCTTGGTCGTCCCAAGCCACGATCCGTAGTGCATTTCAGTGCATTCCCGTCTGCCTTTCCTTTCCCTAAGCATAAATAGCAGTCAATTCATTTTAATAATCATTTAAACAATGATTACTCAGTAAATCACACCGGTCATTATTCTCACTTGGCAACATGCCAAGAATTCAAAGTTACCCTGATTATCAGGGAACTCTCACCCAGACTTCTACAGTATGACACGCGAATTTCATCCTACTTTTTTTCCGTGACTTTTCCTTTTCACTTGAGTTTGTGCGTCGGTAGCACGTTGCCGCCACTCCTTTTTCTTTACTCATTTCACCCATATTGTCGTGTCGATCACTTTCACACGTCAATCGTTCACTTCAGACGATCAGTAATCGCCACTGCCAAGCGTTGATCGCCGTCAACAACTCGTTCACATCTCGATACACGCACTATCAATCGCCAAGGCTCACATTATTGTGAATCGCCTAAGGTTGGTCATTCACTTCCTTCATCCATTCTCCAATCCCCTTCCTCATTTCAATAGAATTCATATTTATCAGTTGTAACATTGACTTAATGAATATTATTTGTTAATCTCTCGTTACATTCATACACCGCGAACCTAACACGACTCTATCCAACGGGGTGGAGTCGAGTACAATACGCAGGTATGAATAGATGCAATTCAATTAAATTTAACTTTCCTATTCACATATTTATGGTTGTGTTCATTCGATAAATATTGCCTACATGCCTACATAATTTAAAATTTCAGGAAGCATCGCTGCCCCGATCTCTACACCATCGACAGCTGTGGAAGACAACGGAATCTCTTCGGACAACGTGACACCAACAACCGCTGCGGTAGACAGCAACCACTCAGCGGGCAACGCATCGTCACTGCTCTCCTCTCGTATTTTTTTAAAAAATTTTTGGATCACACCCAAATCGAACGAGATCCGAGAAGCTAGTGGAAAATTTACTGGGAATAACTGTAATCTCAGCGGACAACTCGACCACATCATCTTCATCCTTCAACGAAGACGCAGAACTCGCCAAGATCGCCGCAGCCTGCCTGAGCGATCGAGAAATCGAACAGCTATCGGGCAACATACTCAGGTCCTTCTTTTTGCCCAATCTTTTCTCGCAGAGTATCCATATGAGGCCGTCCGCGTTAGGGTCAACAAGGGTCTGGAACAGGTCAAAAATTCAAGTCGCTGAAAAATTGGCCCTAGGGGTAACTTTTGACGCTGAACACACCCACCGTCTCAGAATTTTGATATTTCGCCTCTGGGAGCCGATATCGGGACTGGTCGGGTCGGGTCGGGAGGGCTTGAAAATGATTTTTCGAGTTTTTCTCGCCGGAAAGTGGTCAAAATCGCATGAAATCTCGCGA